>OU015491.1:174293855-174308855 GCA_907164885.2 Dolomedes plantarius | reverse complement strand
GTCAAATGCAAGTTAACTTCAATTAACTTCATTTTCTTTCAAGTTGATGGGATAATTCATCAAAAAAAATTTTTGAAAAGTATTTATTAATACATAGAATTGTCAAGTTTATATGATTCAACAGAAAATTAAAAAACGTGGTATATAAAAAATTCTTTTTATCTTGTAATTATATTTAATCGATAATATCTCGGATAATATATTGAATCGATAGGATCTCAGAAATAATAAATAATCTTAGATAGGTTGAAGAGACGGGAGGGGGGGGGGGTTAACTCCTTCTGAAATTAGCTCCTTTACATATCATTACAATGCATTGACTTACACGTTCACTGCCATGAGCATCACCGGTAGGTCTAAAAGAATTTTCATTCTGTGCCGCGAGCATCACTCGTGGGTCACCGGTATCATTGCCTATTAAGTTAAATAAAATTTCTTGGATTGTTCAGCAATGACTACGTTTGTTCTAGGCGCTCTATGATAGCAGTTCTTTAAAAAAAAAAAAAAAAATCAAACTTGGACACCCTGCGCCATCTATTATCGGTTTGGAAAATTTTTTATTTAAAAATTTATTATTTTCTTACTGTCGCGGACACGTGTGCAGAAGGTTAGAATTTTATATTTTTAAGCTCAAAACGATTGCTTTTATTGGGAAAAATGTAAGTTTTTGAGTTTTTCACCAAAATTATTTGGATTTTACTTGATATCTGTTATTTTAGGCTGTAGTCTATAAGTTTGGCAAATCAGTGATATCTGTAAGTTTGGCATACCGGTGATCATTTTAACTTTTTATTAATATTAAATTTATAGATATGATATACAGGGTGGACCAAAAGTCTTGCCCTGATTATAAAAATTCATTACAAAATAACCATTTAATATAATAATATCACTTTTGTATCATTAGATAGGTCAGTTTCAGTAGTTTTTTTTTGTGCAATAGTTGGCGCGAGTACTCCTTCAAGAGTGACCCAGGGAAACATTTGTAAGGAAAACATCATTTTCGGCCGAAATGCCGTCGATTCAAGAGAAAGCCCAATGTGTGCTTTGGTTTCACGAAACGAAATCTCCCATTAAAGTTCAGTGTTAATTTCGACATTGTCATGGACGGCACCCTCCCGATGCAAAATCAATAAAGCGATGGTATGAAAGTTTTATGGTGCATATACATTGGTACAGAGTTCTCTGCCTGCAGATCCCCGACTCCTGTCATCACATTAGTCACGGTAACATTAGACATGGTATTTAGAACCACCCCCATTCCAATGAACACGTGTCTTCCAGATATTCCCCCATTTAGAACCCCCCCCCATTCAAGCCGCCAAAGTCCCTCGTGTTTCTTGATCTAGTGTCCCCCGCCCCCACTGTCACCATTTGACCCCCGGGACCTCGGGTTCTCCTTTGATGCTATGCATCGGACCGCCAGAGGAGGAGATCCACGCATATACGGAGTACAGAGAGGAACATAAATCTCTGGCAGATGCAGAGAACTCTGTACCAATCTGTATGCGCTATTAAAGAAACAGGAAGCGTTAAGGATCTTCCCAGAAGTGGCAGGCATAGTGTGAGTGAAGCAACTGTTGATCGCGTTCGGCAATCGTTTGAACGGAGTCCTACTAAATCAACTTGTGAAGCATCGCATGAACTTCAAATAACGCAAACAAGTTTGGTAAGAATTCTCCATAAAAGGCTTGTTTGCAGTATTTGAAGTTCACGTGATGCTTCACGAGTTGATTTAGTAGGACTCCGTTGAAACGATTGCCGAACGCGATCAACAGTTGCTAGGCCTGCCACTTCTGGGAAGATCCTTAACGCTGCCTGTTTCTTTAAAACTTTCATACCATCGCTTTATTGATTTTGCATCAAGAGGGTTGCGTCCATAACAACGTCGAAATTTACGCTGAACTTTAATGGACGATTTCGTTTCGTGAAACCAAAGGATACACTGGGCTTTCTCTTGAATCGACGGCATTTCGGCCGAAAATGATGTCTTCCTTAAAAATGCTACCCTGAGTTACTCTTGAAGAAGCACTCGCGCCAACTATTGCACAAAAAAAACTACTGAAACTGACCTATCCACTGATACAAAAGTTACATTATTATATTAAACGGTTATTTTGTAATGAATTTTTATAATCAGGGTAAGACTTTTGGTCCACCCTGTATATATTTAAACACGAGTTATCTTAAAATTTATGAAACCACGCCTATCTATGATTTGGTCTGATCGTTACCTCAGATCCACTTTCAAATTTAGTTCTATCAAAATGATTCTAAAATTTCAAACGAAAAAAAAATTTTAGGTAGTCTCTTCTAACGAAACTACCGCGGGTCATTAACGTAGGATTACATATCGTTACCTACCTCTTTTCTTTTTTGACGCATTTTGGTTCTTTTCTTTTTGGCACGCTGCCAAAATTATAAATCGCGGCGTCGGACAATTTTTTCTCTCCGCAGGACCGTTATTGAGGAACGTAATCCTATGTTTCAAAAATTCTGGATTGGGGAATGCACAAAAACTCTTACGCGCGCGCACACACACCCTCTATATATAAATATGTTTTCATGTGTTATGTAAATTCCTAAATACTAATAATCTGATGACATTTAGATGATGGAAATGTAGCCCTTTGAATCAACATAAGAATAAAGCAATAAATGAATTAATTCTGCATTAGTAAACCTGAATATGTGTTTGGAAAAACCTCCAATAAAGTTTTCTGTGTCGTTGCATACATATTAGAATTTATTAATAAGGCTATGAAATAATATTAACTTCCATCGCGTAATAGATCGTAAAACTCATAGTCAGATTATTTCCGATCAACAGCAGTAACAAAATTATCTTCTTACGTATTCACCCTTTCAGATATATCGCGCATCCCTAAATGACAAGTGTTAACTATGCCTCACTTCTTTGCGTCAATTTAATGGATTATTGAAATTATGATGCCGTAATGTTATCTCGTTTGGAGAAAATTATAAATCTGTACTAACCCGACTTACCTCATAACTTTATCACACGCTCAATTAAACTTTGAAAATAGAGTGCATACTAGCACATAAACCTTGGAGGGGAATAAGGGGCTGACAAATGATGTGTGTCAGATATCCCTTTAGGGGGACCGAGAGATATCTATCTTCGCTTTACATCAATGCGTTTTATCAATTTATATTATAGCTTATCAGCTGTTTTTGACCCTCGGATAATTTTTAGAGAATTTATGGGATCCGGAGCCCCAGATTATTCAAGTCGGTGTAAAAAGAAAAGTTTCTTTACAATTAAAACTTTTTTATTATTATTATAAACTTAACGGGATAGAATCAATAATAATATTTGTTTGAAATTTCGATCTTTGATATTCAATGGGTTTTAAACATTTTGATGTTCAGAAGGCTTTGAAAAACTATCATTGTGACCTTTTGTTAATCAAGCAATGATTCGATTATATCGAGGACCATTTTTTGTACCGATTTCAAATATGAGTCAATTTAGGAAGAAAAAAAAACTTTCTGGAAACAAAAGGAATCAAGCATAATAAAGTATAATGAAAAAGAATTAGTTTAAACCATGTCTCTTTCTCTTTAGTTAAAAAACTAATTCCTGGATTTACCAATTTTTTAATGATTTGTTTATTATACATTTCTCACGAAATGGTACGTAATCATAGACATTTTTCTTGATTCAATAAGTTACTGCGAATATTCTTTCATACCTGGGATGATATGTATGAATGCAAAAACTAGAAGACTATAAATTTCTACGTCGTGTAGGACTAAATGTTAACTTACGTATAATCTTTTTTTTCTTCTTCGGACTGTGCGAAAGGTAATGTTCATAAGATGAGAACCACTTGGGATTGTCTTGTGGTTAGGATTCTAACATTGTGATATTAATGAAAATGAGAGGGCTGATGATCTTGCAAAAAAGGGTTGTGATCTTTATGAACCAACTTTTTTCAGTGTCTTACCACTCAGCAAAAAAAAATCTATTGCCAAATGCATTGCCAACAAAATTAAATACTTCCACAATATAGAAGCTAACAAAAAGATTTGGAGCCAACTACTGAAGAATCCTATTCCAATGGATCTGCCTGGACATATTTTCACTGCCATTTTTCGAATCACCATGACTTTTTATTCTGCCACCTTTACTGCATTGGTTTGGTAAACTCCTGACTGTCCTATTTGTTCGTCTGGAGACATTATGGCTTTTAATCATCTTATGACGTGCACCTTCTTAAAGGACTATACATTTATTACTGACAGCTGGAAAAACAGAGCTACTTTGTATTGGGCTGCTAGAGGAGAGCTATGGTCTCTTGACTGTCTTTCAACATAGGGGGAAAAATGATTCTAACTTTAAGTCCTGATGTCGAGGGTTTGGTCCCCAATCTTGTCAAGTGGTCGTAATAAGTTTACAGGAATGCTACCAAATTTTATAGTTACCTTAAAAAAATCTCAATCTATTCAATATTCTACACAATGGCTAAAATAAAAAAAATATCTATACCTTCTGATGATATGTGATTTTTCTGCATACATATCTACATAATATGTTGACTTGTACCCAGACTTGTACGCAAAAAAACATGAAAATTTCTAAAAGAAAAGCTGAAAAAGGCGAAACTGAACGAAATATAGTTATATTGCGATGAATATTGGACAATACGTATGCATCCATTTTTCAAAAATATTTTGACCATATATATTTTCGTAGACGTCCGGTGGCGTAGTGGTTAAAAGCTTCAAGCTGCCCCACCACAGGCCCAGCGTTCGATCCTGCAACTGGGCAAGGTCGACTCAGCCTTCCATCCCTTGAGTGGGTAGGTAAAATGAGGACCAAGCATGCTTGGGAACTAAACTCTGGGGGTCCCATGTCAGGTTGACCACATGTCCGAGACATACGCTGTATGATACCCCAAGCTCACGGTCAAGAAAGCGGATATGGGCACCACCGGCCTTGGTCCACATCGGGCTGTTGTGTCATGAGTCTATATATTTTCGTTTTTGGTAAGTACTGAAATTTGATCTAACGAGGTGGGGAGTAAACAACAGGAAGGTCCATATGTTCTCCTTAGCAAGCACAGAGAGAATGAACTTCTAAATGCGAAAATCTCTAAATTTTTACTGGTGGCTGACAGAGTGCAGTCATCCAACCTACTTCAAAAAGAACCATCGACAATCACGTATTGTGTTGCAAAATTTTAATCACCAGTAAAAATTTAGAGAAATTCCTCGTTTGGCATTATTTTTCCGCCAGCGTATTCATCGGGCATCCCGTTCAGTAGGGAGTTCTTTAGATAGATATCTGTATGACCTAAAGATACCTTGTAGACTTCCAAATAAGTCGCTATTTGGATTTCAATAAAACAAGTATCTCTCCCCAAAAACGCTACTGTGTTAATTATCCTTAACTTCCTCTTAAAGCGAATATCACTAAATGTATTTCTTCCATTTTAAGCCCAGTCAATAGTTTCTTGCTAAAACTTTCGCCTTTTTCAGTATTTGTTTTAGAACTTTTCATGTTCTTTCGCGTACAAGTCTGTGTACAAGTTATACATATAATGTTGACAAGCCTTTTCTGCGAGCAAGTCTACATATTATGTAGACAAGTCTTTACTCTGTACAAGTTTACGTATAATGCAGACAAGACTTTTCTGTGTACAAGTCTACATATAATGGAGACAAGTCTCTTCTGTGTGCAATTCTACATATAATGTAGACAAGTCTCTTCTGTGTACAAGTCTACATATAATGTAGACAAGACTTTTCTGTGTACAGGTCTACATATAATGGAGACAAGTCTCTTCTGTGTGCAATTCTACATATAATGTAGACAAGTCTCTTCTGTGTACAAGTCTACATATTATGTAGACAAGTCTTTTCTGTGTACAAGTCTACGTATAATGTAGACAAGACTTTTCTATGTAAAGTTATACAAATTATGTAGACAAGTCTTTTCTGTGTACAAATCTATATATAATATAGACAATTCTTTTCTGTGTACAAGTCTACACAAAATGTAGACTTAGACAAAGAAAAATCATATATCAGCATAAGTTATAAATCTTTTTTAATCTTTAGCTATTGCGTAGAATATTGAATGAATTGAGATTTTTTTTAAGGTAACAATGGCTTGTGAAAGGTTCCTGACAGATTCACTGATCAAGAAAGCGCTACACCATGTTGAAAATCATGGGAGAATATATGAAGAGTCCATTTTCGTAAAGCTTTCGCTAACAAATAGACTCTAAAGTTTTAGTGGATAACTGGAGTGTTTTGCGGAAGGAAGGCTCATTAATCAGCGCTAGAAGAAGACTTCCCCCTTGAAAGTGAATATCAAGTCCTCTTTAAGGGAGTGTACAGCAAGGGGAGCTTGGGGAGTCGAGTAACTGCCGTCCGGAAAATGCGAATGCAAGGAAAGGTGGGGAGACATCGAGGTTAATTCAACTTCATGATTAAGTACGAGGCGCACAGATTATGTAAATAAAACGGTGTCTCATCCATAAAGTATAGATCGAAAGGGACTGATTAATGAATTATCTTGTAATAGGTGCAAATTAACTTTCACGTATATGTACTGATGCACATATCCGGTTTATAATGCTAGAATTATTTCATATGTTTGACTAAACAAAATTATAATTTTTGCAGTTTTAGCTCGTCCTTCTGAGAATGTCTGTTGCAGAGACCACACATTTAAAATCTAGTTAAAGGGAAAAAATTCCGGCTAGTTACACAATTCCACGATCAAAGCCGTAAACAATACTCTTGAATGTAAAAGTACATATTTGCTTGAGTATTAGTGCAAACAACAATTGGACAGTATTATGCAACAGATCACCACGCAAACCGAAAGTTTAAAAGTTGAGTTAAATAGTTGGTAAGATGCACAATATGTTTATCAGTGAATATTTTTTATAAACAGGAGAATCCACGCTCAGCAATTGGAATTTTTATTTGAATCCTTTATTAAAATTCTGTTTACTCAGTTTCAGTGTAGTGTGGGTCACTTCTTTATTAAGAGTGTGTGTGTGTGTGTGTGTGTGTGTGTGTGTGTGCGCGTGCGTGCGTGCGTGCGTGTGTTTGTGTGTGTGTCTGTGGCCTGGTCACGGCACCATTGTTGTATCTAAACTTTTCTTTATTATTAATTATATTATTTAAAGCAAACAATGAGTATTAATTATTTTAAACTTATTCCTTTATTTAAAACGTATAGTGGTTAGTATTGCGTTGTGTTATCAATCTCCTAACTAAAACAATAACCTAGATTCTGTGGCTAACAGAAATTCACAAATGATTACTCACAAAACATGACAGACACAATTGTAACTGAGGGATCAAACCAAAAAATTTATTCATTACCTTTACACAAATCAATATAATCTTATCACCTTACGTTAATCAATAGAATTTATAGAAATCTTATCTCATTGCCATAACTCCTTTAAACATCAATATACACATACATATTAATAGTTTCACTCGTTCTACTTGTAAAAATAATATTAACTAATAAATCCCTCATAATAAATTAATAAGTATCACTTTCAACAACATAAAGAAATAAAATGGCCACAATAAAAAGAAAAAAATTTAAGATTGACTGACCCCCCCAAAAAAACTATTTAACTTATGCCATGGCTAAAAAAAAATTAAAATAATAAAACTTAACTGAAAGGGGAGTTTGAGCCTCGAAGCAACTTAATGTAACTAAATCTTCATCTAACATCGGGAAAGAATCTACTCCAGCTCCAGGTCTTTACTCAATCTTCTTCATAATGGCGTTCTTCGAAAATTCTCGTCAGCTCCGAACAACCGGCAGCATTGATCAGGGCAGAGACATCCAGCTAGAGCTTCCATCAGCCAGACAACCAGGAAAAAGGAAAAGTCCCCTTGTTTTTTGTGTGCAGCCCTTTTATAATATTTTTTAGTCCATCCCACGTGGTACTTTTAATTACATCATCTGTGCTGTTACTGGCCTCAAGCATGTCCAAGAGCTTCTGACCCTCTCACATCCCGGTACAAACATATGGTGGGGGAGCCCCAGGTGGTCCTCTTATCAGTATATTCCTTTGCAAAAAGTGGGTAAAATCATCTCTTTTTTTTAAATGCAACTGAATAAACTGTATCGCCATTTTTTTAAAGATTCTCGAGAAGCACTTCTGTGTTTCAAACCAATACGTGATAAATTAAAATATATATATATATATATATATATATATATATAAAGAAAAAAAGTTAAGCGTATAAAACTTAAAAATAAAAAGGGGAAAAATAAATAAAAAAAGATTAAACAAAGCTTAATTTTAAAAAAACTTTACCTTGAGTCAGTCAATCCACATGAACAAAAAATTAAAATAAATTTAAAATTGTCAGTCAATCAAACACTAAAATACATTAAATTCCTGCATGTTACATTTATAGTACATAAAACATGATTTATCATTTGCTCAACTTTCATGAATGCCACTAAAATTAATCTAATGACACTCATCAAAGTTAAACAATAGGTGGAGAAAATTATTAAAGTATTTAATTCACTGTATATTTAATTTATATATATATATATATATATATATATATATATATATATATATATTAATAATAAAGCGATACACAACACATGGTACAAGAAGTGCCTAATTCAGTTTGTTCCAAGATGACTTTATTTGCTTATGTCTCTTTAAAAAGAATATTACTTTCAATGCAAGAAGTACCCAAGTCTGTACAATGGTTTAGAAAACACTTTTAAAGCATCGGACAGACTTGGGTACTTCTTACATTGAAAATAATATTTTTTAAAGAGACTTAAGCAAATAAAGTCTTCTTGGGGAAAACTGATTAGGCATTTCTTGTACCAAGCCACAGATATATATATACATATATATATATATATATATATATATATATATATATATATATATATATATATATATATATATATCCAAGATAAACTTAATGTAAACTTTTTAGATATAAACATAAAAATAAATTCTCATTGCAATTTTACTTTTGATCTATATGGTAAAAGATCAGATTATGACTTTAATATTGTTAAATTTCAAAATTACTTAACATGATTACACAAATCTGTATTTAATAATATTATTGTAAATCAGCTAATAAGAATAAATAGGCTTTGTTCTAAGGACTATAGGTATAAGCATATTATAGAATTGTTAGTAGTGCTAAAACGTAATTATTATCCTGATAGTCATTCCAATCACATAATTGGTTCTTTTAGATTTAATAAATAGCATGCTCTGTTGTTATTAATTAGTAATACAAAACTATAAGATTAATTATAATAAATAAATACTAAACAAGAAAAATAAAAAATAAAAATAAAAACTAGTGTAATAATAATAATAAATAATAAATTATAATAATAACTCTTAGTCATAGTAAATGTCTAAGTTAACTTATGTTATTTAGTCCTATAACACAGTATCCTTAGTAAGTCTGCTTCTGTGTTTCCATTTGCTCCATGGTTGCAATGTTTGTGACATGAGTCTTCTTGCGGTCTCCTTTACTTAACTTCCACTTTGTCTGGCGCCGGGCTTGGTGTTCTATGATTAAGCAACTGTTTATTCACTTCTTCTGTTTCTTATGGATTGTACGGTGTCTAAATATGTTTATTGCTCAGATCATACTTATCAGAAACAATCCATTGGTTTTTAGACAGTATTGGCACCGCTGATGAAGAGATGCTGTCAAAAGCCTATTTTTCCCTTATCTTTTCATGTTTTTAGTTCCTGGCTTCAGTAGTTTTGAGCATATACTGGTTTTCTCTTTCAACTTTGTCTTATATATATATACAGAGGCTGTTCACACATTTTTTAGACGATGTATATTGTATTCACAAAACTAAATTACATAAAATTCTTGTGTTTTAAATGTTCTATTTGACATCCCTTATTCTGAACTATCTTTCGACACCGCAATTTCCAGGATAATAATGCCTTTTGAAGTGTCAGAAGAGGTATTCTATCCCATTCCTCCTGAACAGCTTTCCAGAGTCCTGTAAGGGTTTTGGGACGACGTTTGGATAATGCAGATTTTAAAAGTCCGAAAGCACAAAAATCCATAGGTGATACATCGGGAGATTTAGTAGGGATATCAGTGAAGGGTATGGCCTTGATACCAGTTTTTTGTTCCATTTCTTTTAGGAAATTTACAGTGGATTTTGATGTGGGACTGCTAGCTTTGTCCTGATGGAGTCTCACAGATTGATGGCACTGTGGGTAAAGCGATGGTATTTCATTCAGAAAAATTGGCGATAAAATATGTTCCTGATAGTATTTGGAGTTAATCTTGACATTTTTTTCCTCTCTCTTTATTTTTAACTTGCCATTATAAGAAAAACCAGCAACAATCATGAATCCCGTAGAAAAACTTTCTTTCGATTCTTTGAGCCATGTACTTAAATTTTTTTTCCCCTTTTATGATAATAAATGGCTCTTTTTTTGTTGCAATCATTTAAATACACCCATGATTCATCTATTGTGACAATTGTTTTCCATTTTTCTTTGGATAAGTGTTTCTCATATAGAATTCTGCAGCGTGTCCTGCGTTCAGCGATATGATTTGGAAGAAGACGATGCACATTACGTGTTTTCGCTCTCTTAAGATTTAAATCAACGTTTATCATTTTGTTTACAGTGGACACCGAGCATTTTAATGATTTCTCAACTGTCCTTTGACCAGGGGGATTTTCTTTTAACATTAAACAACGTACCTTTGCAATAGTCGAAGATGTCCGTTTTTTCCTTGGATACTTGTTTGGAATTTTTGTCCCACTTGAGGCTCCAATTTGACGTCTTTTTCCTTTCTTGTTGACGATATTACCTATCGACACTTTAGATATCACAAAACCATGACTCTCACATCGTTTTTGGATAACGGAGTATGCATATTTCTCTTCGAAAAGAGCATAAATGTAGCCTTCGAACCACTGCTTTGTTAAAAACGTCATTTTGAATAAAAACAAAACTTTCAAGCCGCAGACGATAATTTTGACTTTTAAAAACATAGTACAATTACAATTATTTCTTTTGCAGCAAACGATTTTTTATTACCGCTTACCAAAATCGTCTAAAAAATGTGCGAACAGCCTCTGTATATGTATATATATATACATAGATATATAGATAGATAGATAGATAGAGATATATTATTTAAATTGTAAACAGTTTAAATTAAAATCACAAATATATATGCAGTCATAAATTAAACAGGCGTTTCAGAGAGTTCTTTTTCTTGAAAATTATTCAAATTCTTCGTAACATTTCAAAATAAACAATGCACCAAACCTCCCGTCAGAATTCCATATTTTGAGATTTTTAACTACACTGAAGATGTCACAAATTTAAAATGAAGCATGACATTGCCATGCCACCAGTGTATTGTGGTTTTCAAAAAGCAGAACCTTCATTCTTTTAAAATATGCTCAGAAAAATAGTCAATTTGAACCGAGATCGATTTGATCTGTAGTCTACTTTGTACGTATTTTTATACATGTGTATGGAAAATTACTGCACATTTCTTTGATTCTTGTATGAGTATAATACAAATTTTTACGTAGGATTACGTTCCTCCATAACGGTCTTCCGGAGAGCAAAATTTCAAATGTCCTTCGTCGAGAGATAATTTATCTGTATCGCTTGGGCAAGCAATAAACATTTAAACCGAAAAGTACCAAAATGCGTCAAAATTTTGACATACATATAAATATATATATATATGAAGCCCGGTGGCGTAGTGGTTAAAAGCGTCAAGCTGCCATCCTACAGGTCCAGGGTTCAACCCAGGTCCAGGATTTAACCCTGTGACTGGGGAAGGTCGACTCAGCCTTTCATCCCTTCAGTGGGTCGATAAAATGAGGACCAAGCATGCTTGGGAACTAAACTCTGGGGGTCCCACGTCAGGTTGACCACCTGACTGAGACATATGCTGTATGGCACCCCAAGCCCACGGTTACGAAAGCGAAGATGGGTACCGCCGGCCCTGGTCCGCATCGGACTGTTGCGCCGTGAGTTTAAGTTATATATATATATACTATATATATATATATATATATATATATATATATATATATATATATATATATATACATAAGACATACATTCATATATACATGCAAAAGAGGTAAGCAACGATAAGTAATCCTACGTTAATAACCCGCGGTAGTTTCGTTAGAAGAGACTACCTGATTTTTTTTTTTTTCATTGAGAAAAGAGAAAATTTTATTGTATAATAGAGTTAAAAGTAACTACATTTGTCAAATTCTGACAACATTCATAATCGAGCCTTCGATTCAAATAATCAGCCCATCGATCCAAGTGGATAAGACCCCAGGTTCAGAGCCACTGTCCTGTAATGTTGAAAATAGACTTTAATAGATATACTTTGATTCTACTAAAGCAATTATTCAAAATTTCAAAATGATACGCGTGTGACAATACTTTTTAGATAAGTTTTGCTAACCAGAAACATGATTTTTATAAAGCTGAATTCCCCCCCCCCCAAAAAAAAAAACAAAAAAAAACTACTTGAGCATAGTTGAAATATTTCTCGAATTTTCTTCTCTCATTCCGAAAGGATTTGTCTTCTCATTCAGCGAAGTTGTTTCTGCTCCTTAGAATCGTGCTTTGACATCAGGATGGCAAGCTCTAATCAAAGGGGCGGATGATAAGGGGTAAATTAGTAGTTTAGTACTATTACGTCCTGTTTAATCTGAAACATGTCTTGCGGTTTTCCTTTGAAAAAAATAGGGTAAAACTAATGACTGCACAAACGTTCACTTTGCCTTTTCTGAGAAATTCTTGTAAGTTCAACGCTTTTATCATTCCCCGGTAAATTAAGTTTGACTTGTAAAGAGTGCCCTCGTTCCATCAAAAGAGAGCTTACAAAAGAAGTTAAAGTAGGGGTACACCTCTGATGTCTTAGCTAGTGGACAATCAATCTCGTAGATATAATTTCATCTTCTTAATGCCATTCCGAACATTCTTCGCCACTTTAGTTTGCAGTCAACGCACATCATGTTGGTCTTTAACTTAAAGGTTATTTGCCACAAATATATTTCCAACAATTATTATTTTCTCTTTGAGTATTTTGCTTTTCCTCATGGTCCACAAATTTTCTTTCCACGGTCGAGAGTAACTGGTGCAAAAGGGGAAACTATTCGTACTCCTCGCAGTAGTAAGAATCGAACCTACAACTTCCGACATTCGAAGCCAGCGACCTAACCATGCCTACACAACATATGTCTCGCGTACCATATGCAGCCTCCAGCACTCACTCTGTGGCCCGCGAAGCCTTTTGTGAAGGCGCATATAATAATAAATCTTAAAAATAGGGATTTTTTTAAAGATTTATAAGGTTACGAAATAAATAAGTAATCAATGAATATTATGTACCAGTTAGGTGCCAAAAAACAATAAACTTGTACGGCGGTTTCTGTGACGTTATCGCTTTCATGAATAAATTGAAACCTGCGCCCCCGTGTTCATTTTGGGATGCATTTGGCAAAGCATAGTTCTCTAAGGCTTTCATGAATTGACTTTCATGAAGTCTTCACAGGTATGACTTCATATTGTGAGATCGCTAGCTACGCGGATGTGGTGGAGACAGTATCGCCCCGTTCTCCTCGGAATTTAAAAAATCTGGGAAATTTGAGTATCCTTGCGGCTCTGGGACAATCGACAAGTGACAAGCACGTGGGATCGTAACGAAATCTCCGCGTTTCTTCAATCGGTAAAATAGGTAATTTCGTTAATCTAACGTCAACGCCTTCACGATTAATTCGAAATCGGCGCCAACGCTATATTTTTGGAATTCTGGGCAGATATCTTTGGGAGTAATAGACCTTTAGGATGAATTAATGGTGTCTCTAGTGCTACTTTTTGTCAATAATATACTGAAAAAATGATAAACTCGTACAGTGGTTTCGCTGACAACATCGCTTTCACGAGTTCCAAACACGGGGGCGCAGGTTTCAGCGCCCCCGTTTCATGAAATCTTCATGGAATGAATCATGGTATGACGTCATACGGCGAGATTGTACTGGCTTAGCGGACGTAGCGGAGACCGTAACGCCCATGATTTTAAAAATCTTGGAAATTCGAGTATCCTTGCGGCTCTACTACACCAGAGTCGTAAGGGGCATGTTGGTTTATTCTGGCAGCTCTGTGTCATTTTGATCGTCAGCGAGAAAATCCGTAATTTCGATAATCAGATAATCAGAATTTCGATAATCGGCGTCAAAGCTATATTTTCGGGTGTGTGGGCGGAGATCTTTTGGAGTAATATACATTTAGAATGAATGAATGGCGTCTCTGGTGCTGATTTGTGCCAATGTTCTAAAAAACAATAAATTCGTACGGTGGTTTCGGTGACGGCATCGCTTTCACGAGTAACTTCAAACCTGTGTTTCTGGGATGCATTTGGCAGAGCATAGTTCTCCAGGACTAAAAAAAGCTTTAGGAAGGACTTTCATGAGGTCTTCAGCGGTATGACGTCATACGGTGAGATTGCTAGCTTCAAGGACATGGAGCAGACCGTATCGCCCCATTCTCCTCGGAATTTTAAAAATCTTGCAAATTCGAGCATCCTTCGGGTCTGCGATATCCGAAACGTGAGAGACACGTGGGATTGTTCCGAAAGCCCCGTGTTTCTTCGATCGCCAGCGGGAAAATTGGTAATTTCAATAATGGGAAGTCACCGATTTAAGGGAAAACCTGTCATTTTGTATTTAAAAATCAACACTTCATCCATTCTTAAAACACAGTATCTTGCATAGTTTTATTTTCAGTATTCCCAGATTAATAATAAAATTACTGATAAATCCTTTTGTATAAGTTACATCGGAAGAAATTTTTTTTAACTTTTACATTGGTATAATATAAAATTTAGATCAGAATATGAATGTTCCTTCAGCTGAATAGAAAAACTGTATATTAATTCATTATTATATATTGCCAAATTCCCATATAT
>OU015491.1:174248855-174291355 GCA_907164885.2 Dolomedes plantarius | reverse complement strand
TTGTTTTGTTACATTATTTTCCACTTCATTTCTGGTACGTAATAAATATTCTATAAACGCACGGCTTCCGAAAAGAAATTAAGTACGAAAAAAAAAAAATACACATATTCCTAATTCTCAGAATGCGTAATTCATGTAATTAATTAGAAAGCTTCGGTCTAAATCAAGTTATAAAACACAATTTTTCCCCCATTCAAAGTTGGAAAAGAGGGATAAAAGGGAAAAAATTATCTCGCGAATACTCCACTAACTCATTTTTCTTCAGCTGCTTTAGTGCAAATGAGTTAGCGCGGCACTTCCAAAACGTGTTCAGCTTTTTAATTTATGGATAAAAATCAATAGAGTGTTTTTGTCGTAATTTCCTCGCAGAACTATAACAAAAAGTCTCTGCAATGTCGTAACCGAACTGGCTAATGTCACGTCGTAGATATAAAGTATGTTCCCCACGTAGCGGAATCACTTGCAATAATTTGTGGAATTTTCCATATTAAGTTAATTATGGAACGTTCAAGATAACGTAATATGAGATTATCCTTGACGAAAAAAAAAGAGAAAGAAATCCAGCAAACGAATAAACACATGAAAATAACAATAACAACAGCAAAAACGCAAAAAAAAAATTATAATCTTCGAATGCTTTTTGTCAAAAGTCCGACGCTAGTGAGTACGGTTACAGTTAAAACCGCGCCTCGGCTAATGGGCCTAATTAAATTATCGTCCGGCTCATCTGCGGGCAAAAACCCCGAGCAGACGATAAAAATCTGCGACGGAACGCGCGGGTAATTTATTCCGGCGAGAATTTAATTTGTAACTCGTAAATAAGGAATCTGGCAGCGAAAAATTTTTCGAGATGGTGAAGAAAAAAATGCCGGAAAGTAAGTGATTAAAAAAAATATGGATTATGCATGCCTTCAAACGATCAAAGTTCGGAACTTTGCGTTTATGGATTGAGTTAAGGACGTAAAGGGGAGGTGGAGAGGCAAAATTAATATTATCGGATATTGAAAAAGTCAGAAATAAGTTTTTGATTGCCCTGCTTTACTTTAAGCTGTTTAAAAAGTTATATGTAAAATTTAAATGGCACCCTTTTTTCTGGTATCGTCATATTTCGCCAGGGCTGTAATTGCAATTCTTTGTTAATGAACCATTGCCTAAAATATGGCAAAGATAAGTTTTAATTTATGTATAGGGATGATTATTTATCTGCAAGAGTTTAATCACTGATGGTAATATGATAAAATAGTTAAGGGGAAAAATTTTTATTTAATAGAGTTTTATGAGTAAAGTTTAGGCTCATTGACTGCCAACATGTTAAAATGCCTCATATATTATCTACATCATGTTACTGACGTGAAAGAATTCGAATTACCTATAATTCAAAAAAATTTCTTAAAAGAACGTCTGGAAGTCATTATACGAAAGAAATAAAAACCTTTTTTTTTAAAAAAAAATTATCTTTGACATTCGCAAAAGAGGTGTAGTACTTCTTTAATTATGAATCTTTAGCAGTCAAGAAAAAACGTTTTACCATGAACATTCGTTGAATTTGCATATTTTTAAGATTGTCCAAAATTGGAGGAGTAAGGAGTCTACAAGGATTGAAGCCCTAAAAACCTTTTTAGGTCCATTTTAGGCAGCTCAAAATACAGGGTATCCAGGCTAAAGGTATCCAAAAGTCAAGACTTATTTTTGCGGAACTACCCATTAGAATTTTTAAAAAAATTATTTAAATAGAAAGAACATCTCACCAAGTTTTAATATCAATCATGGATTTCGATGTGTGCACCTTATGTAGCACGACTAACATCTAAATGGTAATCCAGTTCTCTCCAAGTGTTTCGTATCATATCAGGCGTTATTAGACTTTTTTGCTTGAGGATTCATTAAATCCGTTGTGTATAAACAAAAAATTGAAACTGTGGATGAGTTGAAGAAGCGTATCATTCAAGCAATTCATGCACTAACTCCTGATATGCTACGAAACACTTGGAGAGAACTGAATTACCTTTTAGACATTTGTTGTGCTACGAAAGGGGCACACATCGAAATCTATGATACTGTGATCGAAATCTATGATTGATCTTAAATCTTGGGGAGAAGTTATTTCTATTTAAATAATTTTTTTAAAATTCTAATGGGTAGTTCCGTAAAAATAAGTCATGACGTTTGGATACCTTTAGCCCGGACATCATGTATTATATTTATAAACTAAATGAATTATAAGTTTTAAACTAAATTTTTACTCATTCTTATCTTATATAACAAAATTCCGTTGTATTAGGCAAATGTTCTGTTGCTAATTTTTTTCTTATATAGATCACAATAGCTGCTCAGTGGGAAATCGATCACTCTTTGTCCCGAGGGAACTGAAAATCCCCTTTACTATTAAAAGCCCTATGGCGTTCCTGGCTGGTAACAGCAGTGCTTAAAAAGCCTTTGGACCATTACAATAGGAGGAGTTAGATAGTTTTCATAAAGTTATGTGGGAAAATTCTGACAGAAGATTGGTTAAGCTGAGTATTTCCCACAGCCAGGGACCAGTGAGCGGTAAGTGACGTCACGCCTGGATAAAAACGCCGTGGATTTGATGCAGTTTGTGAGGCCAACTATCTATAACTTAGAGCTTAAGCGTATTACTAGCAGGAATAGTTGTCTGGTGTAGAGGGAAGTACATTGGCTTTTGAAGTAGGATTCACATGAAACAGTGAACATGAAGTAGGAAACATGAAGTAGGATTAATATGACAGCTGTGATGTCATTAGGAAAAGACACTATTGTCGAAAAGCCTGGATCTCTAAATAAATAATTTGATGATGGACCTATTTTTTTAACGTAGGATTACTTTCCTTCATAAAAGTCCAGCAGAAAGAAAATTTTCAGACGCTAAAACCGTCCATCCGTCTGCGCAAGTTATAATTTTGGCAGAGCGCCAAACCCAGTCTATCGCTTGGACAAATTAAACGGAAAAGTACCAAGATGAGTCAAAATTTTGACATTCATATATGTATATATATATACATACATACATATATATAAATTCATATATACATACAAAAAGGTAGGCAATGATAAGTAATCATGCGTTAATAACCCGGGGTTGTTTCGTTAGAAGAGACTAGTACCTGAATTTTTTTTTTCAACGCGTAACATCAATTATCCCTTATAGGCCAGGCAACATAGGGTTTGTAAACGAAATAATTCTCGGAAAACTGGAAACGGTTTTAATCTCTTCATTTGCATGTAAAAAGAGTTTATTGAAGTTTGCACCAATTTTCTGCTTGTGCTCTATGAGGGGTGTCACAAAAACCTCGAAATTTTTGGACTTTTTACAGTTTTTCACTAATAACTTCTAAACGATGCATTTCTAGGAAAATGTTACCATTTATAAATTGAAGTACACAAAATTCTGCGTCAAATGAGCACCATATATTGAAATTGCGTGAAGTTGTTAGGAAGATATGCGAGTTCAAAAAACGACAATTTTTTCTCATTTTTAAAAAAAATCGTGTTTTGGATTTTTAAACCTTATTTCCGCAATGTAAAATGTATTATATGAAATAAATAATACATTTGGATATCATACAAATCTTGTTCTGACCGTATATACGAACACAGGTACAACAATTTTCAACAACGCGTCTTTTTCTTTTTATTCCTGCTGGCGAACCAAGAACCAGTTTTGGTGAAACTAAGGATTTGAAATGAAAAACGCATATTATGATGCAAATATTTATGTAATTAAAACGTAAAAAATTGACTTAAAGCACAAAAGATTTGTAAGTTTTTATGTGTAGGTGATGTAGTTTTTGTTTTCCCTTCATCGAAAAACGCAACATTTAAAAACGTGTCATGAACGGACGGTTTAAAATAAATATGCAGATTTTTCAACTTTGAAGGCAGGACTGGAAATACGAAGCTCTCGCGTCACAACCAATGGGGTTTTTACAAGTAAATACAACAAGTATTTAAGATGTACGTATTTTTTCAGCGAGTGGGGGTTTTAAGCAGTAACTATTCTGCGAGTGAGTTGGGGCTTTCAGCCATAGTGTTAGTAGCTGCTTTCGCAGCAAGTTTGATATTTAGATGTGTTTGCGACGAATTGTCGAACCATTAGGCTTGTATCCCTTCTTTCTTCCTATAACTATCCCAAGCTTTACCATTCAGTTTAAGTAGTCTTTTCAAAATTTAAGTAGGTTAATTTTCGCCCGTTCATGACACGCTTATATGTATTCTATTTTTGTTTAATGGCTAAGTTTTTGTAAATATTTTTCTTCCAAGCTATTGGATCAAATCGATCCCGTTTTTTACTATGTTTTTATGCAAAATAAGAAAAATAAAGGCATTTTAGTTAGCCTCATCAAGTCTACTTTCTTGTGAAAGGTTTTTTATTTCAGATAATTAGGTAGGGGACAAATTATGCTGTTTAATCCACCCAACAAAATGGTAGCAGAGCGTGGTTTACGCATTGTCCCTCTGCGCTTATCTGAAATTAGTGAAAGAAGTAAAGCTTAATGTTAGGATATTTTTCGGTTTTTTAAAAACGTAAAGATCGGTATTCCTTTTGGATTAAAATGGCTGAAGTCCCAATGATAGGTTCAGTTTTTAGTTTTCCTAAATTGAACGGTGAGAATTGGCGAACGTGGCGTTACAATGTGGAGATGTTACTTTGCCACGAAGGTTTATATGGATTTATCGACGGTAGTGAAGTCCCACCGGTAAAAGTGACAAAACCTGATGGAAAATCCAGTGATGATTCGTCCTCATTGAAAGACATTCTGAATTGTAATCGGCGTAAGCAGAAAGCTGTTTCTACTATCGCTTTGAGTATCGAGCCTGACCAGCAAAATCTGATTATGGGAAATCGTGACCCAAAAGAAATGTGGACACTCTTGAAAGCGGCATTTGAACCGGCTAGCAAAGCTCGAATTGCTCATTTAAGAACTGAATTTATGAAAATAAAGTTTGAAAATTCGGAAAGTATGGCCGTTTTTCTAGGTCGTTTGAAGCAAGCTCGAGATCGTTTGGATGATGTCGGAAAGAAAGTTGATGACGATGAATTTGCCTATCAGATGCTCATGAATTTACCACCTGAGTATGGAAACGTGGCGCAACAGCTATACATGCTGAACGATGAAGAATTTACCTCTACTAAAGTTAAGGAGAGGATACTGGTGGAGTATGATCGTTTAAGGTACGAAAAGTCTGATCCTGATGCAGTCACTACCTCGTCTCGCAGCGAGAATATAATGCTGACTAGGAAAAGCAAGATCCGTTTTCGAAACCGGAACACTAAAATAGTTAAACCAGTAGTTAATAAAGAGACCAGAATATGTTACCGATGTGGAGTGGTAGGGCATATTTCCCGACAATGCAAAGCTCAGAAGACAAGTCCTGGAAGCATATTCTGAAAGACTCACGCTTTGGGCACTCAATTGCCGGTTTGACGAAAGCATCAGTTTCGCCATCTGTTGACATATATAGGAATCTTTTTATTATAAGTTTTTTTTTTTTTACTTCTACGCAATTTAGTATGTTTTAAAATCTGAATTACATATATAACACAGGATTTAAAGAGATTTTAACAAAATAAATAAATGAATAAATTGAAATAAGTATATTATTGAATTTTAAATTTACTTTCTTCAAATATCCACAATAATTTTAATTTTTAAAATTTTAATGTTAATTAGAAAATAAATGTATTTAATAAGCTTTAATTAAAAAAATTAAGTTGCATAAATTAAAAAAATTAAAGTTTTAAATTCCAATAATATAAATTTATTTTAACATATAATTTTAAATTAATCAAATTTTTAAAATATAAAAATTTATTTTAATTTGGTTACATTTTTATGCTAAATTATTGAAGAATGAGGGAATGATGCTGAGTATGAAGGAATGACAAATCTTTGATCTTTCTTTGCTGTAGATTTTTCAATTCCTACTATTAGTTCACACTCTCTCTATATATATCTTGTTCAAATTTTCAATCGTTAATAAAAGTACTTTTTATTCATCCACTCAAGTTCAAATACATTTTTTTAAACTTGTAGTGGATGACACTTGATGTTAATACAGTTTTTTCAAATATTAATTCATTAATTAAATTTAATTATCCAAAAAAATTTCAATAATAAGAGCTAGAGAGCTAAGATTGGTGGCATTTTAAAGCAATTTTCAAGACCTTTTTCAATGATATATAACACAATTAGGGCTTAGAAAAATTTATTTTATTTGAATTTAAAATTTGAATTTTTCAAAATGCGCCGCTTGAAAAATTTTCAAATTTTTTTAATAATATTTTATATAGTACTGAAATGATTGTATAAGTTTGAAAGTGGGATCTGTATGGGTTCATGTTAAAATATTGCATTGAATACAGTATTCCTGATTTGAAATCACGAAATTACTTAATACAATATGTTTTAAAGCCTAGAAAATTAGAAAAAAAAATTTAAGATGTGTAAGTAATCGTACTTGTTTTGTATAATTGAAAGTAATCATATTTGTTTTGAAAAAGATATAGAACCATTTTTAGCAGACTGTATATACTTCAGCACATACAGTACTAGACTTTCATTCACTTTCTTGCTTTCAGTGCAAGATTTTCAAATGCTCTTATTTTCAATTAAATTCTGAAAATAAAACAAAAACAAGTAATATATAAAAAAAAAAATTTTAAAGTCAATTCCTACTTAGGTCAACAAAGAAAAAATTTGAGTGTGAACTAATAGTAGGAATTGAAAAAAAGGATTGCCTGCCAGAACCTTGCCTACTGAGCGAGATTAGGAGGGGGGGGGGGGGGGAAAGAGAGAGAAAAAGTTCGTCAGGTTGGGGATTCGATCTCGCAACCTAAAGGACGGGAGAAATCCGCGATACTACAGTGCTACCGTTTATACAGTAACAAGAGGGAAATTACTATTCAAGAGCAAGAGACGCTCTAGGTCTAAAACTAAAATTGATTAATTAAATTTAATTAATGAATTAATATTTGAAAAAACTGTATTAACATCAAGTGTCATCCACTACAAGTTTAAAAAAATGTATTTGAACTTGAGTGGATGAATAAAAAGTACTTTTATTAACGATTGAAAATTTGAACAAGATATATATAGAGAGAGTGTGAACTAATATAGTAGGAATTGAAAAATCTACAGCAAAGAAAGATCAAAAGATTTGTCATTCCTTCATACTCAGCATCATTCCCTCATTTCTTCAATAATTTAGCATAAAAATGTAACCAAATTAAAATAAATTTTTATATTTTAAAAATTTGATTAATTTAAAATTATATGATAAAATAAATTTATATTATTGGAATTTAAAACTTTAAATTTTTTAATTTATGCAACTTAATTTTTTTAATTAAAGCTTATTAAATACATTTATTTTCTAATTAACATTAAAATTTTAAAAATTAAAATTATTGTGGATATTTGAAGAAAGTAAATTTAAAATTCAATAATATACTTATTTCAATTTATTCATTTATTTATTTTGTTAAAATCTCTTTAAATCCTGTGTTATATATGTAATTCAGATTTTAAAACATACTAAATTGCGTAGAAGTAAAAAAAAAAAACTTATAATAAAAAGATTCCTATATATGTCAACAGATGGCGAAACTGATGCTTTCGTCAAACCGGCAATTGAGTGTCCAAAGCGTGAGTCTTTCAGAATATGCGTCCGGGAAAAAGTAAGTCTAGTTCTTGTTCTCATGCAGAAATTATTGAACCGGTAAATTTATTAAGTGATTCGACCACTAGCCTTGACTGGATTGTAGATTCTGGTTCTTCAAACCATTTCATATCTGATAAGTCCGTTCTTAGAAATTATCAAGAGTGTGATATCAACGTGAAAGGCATTGGAAATAATTCTGTAAAAGCCAAGGGATACGGTGTTATTTCACTTAGTTTAAAAGTAAAGGGTCATGAAGAAATTTTGACTTTGCTTAAAGTCTATTGGGGCCCATCTTTAACTAAAAATTTAATTTCTGTAAGTCAATTTGATAAACATGGTCATTGTTTAATCATTTGTGATTCTAAGTGAACTATGATAAATTCTGAAGGTCGAACTATAGGAATTGCTCCCTTAGTAGGAAGCTTGTATATTTTACATTCAAAAATTGTTCCTGAATTTCCATCTGCCAATGTGTCAATAAGTAAATCAAAAAATGTTCGTAATGACATTATGATGTGGCATCGTAGATTCGGCCATCAAAATTTAGAAGGTTTAAAACATTCGGCTAAAGAAAATCTGGTTTACGGCTTAAACAAATTAAGCGGAAATTCACAACTTTGTGATCCGTGTGTTCGAGAAAAGATGACCAGAGCCCAATTTAAAAGTATAGGTGAAATAAAGTCTAAACACCCTCTTGATTTGATTCATCTCGATTTATGGAGTAGTGCGTCAGGCCCTTCGTATGGCCAAGCTAAATATCTTTTAACTGCAGTCGATGACTATTCCAGATATTCGTGGGTTTTTCCTCTCAAAAATAAAAATGACTGTTTCGCTAAATTTAAGAATTTTAAAACTAAAGTCGAGAAGCAAGTAAGCCGGCCGATAAAAGCCGTTCGTACTGACTGCGGTCTAGAGTTTTGTTCAGACCAGTTTAGAAAGTTTCTTGAAAATGGTATAGTTGCTGAACGTACGAACGTGTATTCGCCACAGATGAATGGCGTTGCGGAGAGACTAAACAGAACCATTGCTGATGGTATTCGAACTATTAGGCTTGAAGCTGAGTTGCCAAAAGGGTTGTGGGCAGAATTAGCATTTGCGTTCATTTATTTACATAATCGTTTTCCTCATAGAATTGTTAGCAACCATATTCCTTTTACCTTGTTCTTTGACAGAAAATGTTCTGTTAGACACCTGAAAGTTATAGGTTGTCTCGCCTACGTACATGTGGAAAGAAATAAAAGGGATAAGCTAGATCCTAAAACCAAAGAAGGCATTCTGATAGGATATGCTTTTGAAACTGTAGGATATCGCATATGGTTTCCGAAGGAACGAAAAGTGATTGAAACCAAGCATGTCAAATTTAATGAACTTGTTAAAGGATATGGAAGAAACGAACTTTCCTTGTGCCCAACGTCTCAGTATGTCCCTCCAATCGAAGAAACTGACGATTGGCCACAAAGTTCCAGTTCAACCCCCAAAGTAGTTACCGTTGAACGTAAGCATTGTCGTGATATTCCTTGGAGACGTGAAGTGACACAGAGAAAATATGGTAAAAGTAAAGGCCGTTTCGATGTGTACTATTATCCTCCCAATTCGAAAAACCGTCTAAATAGTTTGAAAGGTGTTAAAAAGTATTGTGATTCGAATAACATTGAATTCGAAAAAGAAGTGTTCGACTTTAAACACCACCCTGAATCAGACCAGAGTCCACAGACTGACGAAGGAACCGACATCTCTGGGAATGAATCGTCGTTTGTGTGCATCGTGGAGCCTTCAACTTTTGAACAAGCTACTAGTGTCCCTGAAGCTGCACACTGGAAGCGGACGATGAATGAAGAGCTCAACACCTTGAAAGAACGAGATGTCTACGACATTGTGCCTCGTCCCCCAGTTAAGAGAATTATTGGCTCCAGATGGGTGTACAAAGTGAAAGAAAATGAGCATAAAGAGGTTAAGAAATTTCGGGCTAGACTTGTTGCTCAAGGATTTCGACAGATTAAGGGACATGATTATCATGAAGTTTTTTCACCTGTAGTAAATTTTGAAGTCATTTATTTATTTATAAGTTTTATGGTCATTTCCCTAAAATGGTTCCACAAACATCTTGATGTTAAATGTGCCTACCTTTATGGCAATCTTGATGAGGAACATTTTATGGAGACGCCCAAAGGCTTCAATTTTCCTGATGGTATAACACAACAAACTCGTGTTTTAAAATTAAAGCGGGCCATTTACGGTCTACACCAGGCCGGCAGGCAGTGGCATTCTAAATTAGAAACAACTTTGTTAAAGTTAAGTTTTTCCTCTTTTTCAAAAACAAATTGTGTTTACCATTTTAATTGTAATACTATACTTTTAGTGTATGTTGATGACTTAATCGTGTTTTCATGAACTGAATCTGAAATGGCAAAGATTACTAAACTTTTACAAACTAAATTTTAAATTAAAGATTTAGGTAAAATTCGAAAAGTTCTTGGTATAGAGTTTAAAGATTCAAAAGGCAACTGGGCCGTACACCAAAAATCGTACATTGAACGTTTAAAAGAGAATTTTAAACAAATACCTTACGTTAAGTGTAAATTACCTATGTCGCCTGGTCAAATTGTTCAAAGTGGAATTAATCAGCAGTCAGTGGAAGGTGAAGTACCTTATCGAAATTTAATCGGATCACTTTTATTCTTAACCACACGTTCCAGACCAGATATACTTTTTACAGTTACAATGTTAGCTCAGTATAATTCACATCCCACTTTAACGAATTGGAAATTGTTATGCCAAGTTTTTAATTACGTTATTTCAACGATTAATTTTTGTATTCCAATGTTAGTAGATGATATATGAAGCATTTGACAGCCTTTACAGATGCTTCATGGGCTTCAGATCGTGACGACAGGCGATCTTTTTCTGGCTTTATAATTTTCTTTAAAAATGTTCCTATCTCATGGAGGACAAGAAAGCAAATATGTGTAGCGCTTTCCACAATGGAAAGCGAGTATATTGCCATTTCAGAGTTGATTAAAGAATTACTGTGGTTACACAATATTTACGATGAATGTTCTACACTATTGAAAGTAACTGTTGAGAAACCTATAATGTTTTGTGACTCTGAAAGTGCTATTTACTATTGTAAAAACTTTATCGAGAATGTAAGAAACAAACATATAGACATTAGGTTTCATTACGTTAAACAGCTATTAGCTGATGGACTGTTCAAACTTTTAAAAGTTCCTGGAAATTGGAACATTGCTGTTTGTTAACTAAGCCAGTTACATTTGATAAATTAAGTAGATATTGTGAGCACATTTTCCGATGACGAGAAAAAGGGGGAATTTGTAGTTTTTGTTTTCCCTTCATCGAAAGACGCGACATTTAAAAACGTGTCATGAACGGACGGTTTAAAATAAATATGCAGATTTTTCAACTTTGAAGGCAGGACTGGAAATACGAAGCTCTCGCGTCACAACCAATGGGGTTTGTACAAGTAAATACAACAAGTATTTAAGATGTACGTATTTTTTCAGCGAGTGGGGGGTTTTAAGCAGTAACTATTCTGCGAGTGAGTTGGGGCTTTCAGCCATAGTGTTAGTAGCTGCTTTCGCAGCAAGTTTGATATTTAGATGTGTTTGCGACGAATTGTCGAACCATTAGGCTTGTATCCCTTCTTTCTTCCTATAACTATCCCAAGCTTTACCATTCAGTTTAAGTAGTCTTTTCAAAATTTAAGTAGGTTAATTTTCGCCCGTTCATGACACGCTTATATGTATTCTATTTTTGTTTAATGGCTAAGTTTTTGTAAATATTTTTCTTCCAAGCTATTGGATCAAATCGATCCCGTTTTTTACTATGTTTTTATGCAAAATAAGAAAAATAAAGGCATTTTAGTTAGCCTCATCAAGTCTACTTTCTTGTGAAAGGTTTTTTATTTCAGATAATTAGGTAGGGGACAAATTATGCTGTTTAATCCACCCAACAGGTGATTGACAAAATAAAAATTAAAAATAATAAAAATACAAGGTTAATTGAATTTGCTGCGTTTGGAAGTATAATCTGACTGGAGCAATTGGTCCGATTGAAGGTCCACGTCATCCATAATGTCTTCGAATTCGTCATCATTGTTAGGTAGCATATCCTCGCTGTCATTCAAGTTTGATTTGTCATCAATTTCATCTGGAGTATTGGTTCGGGACGCTCCTCTGCAATTATAGCATATCGGGGAACATTTCATCCCTTGCTTCCTGCAACCACAAGTATTTTGGCACCCTTTCGAACATTTGCAGGCAGTATTATTAATCAGTTCCTGCGGGGCTTGTTCGGCTGTTGATGGTAGTGGGAGTAGCCCATGCTTAGTAACCTTCCATACCCACTGAACTAGGTCCATCAAATGACCATTGCACAAATTAATTTGTAGGAAAGCCCTCATTGCATGCACTCGAGCAGCTTCTTCAGTTGCAGGAAGAGTAGCCAAGTTGAAAGTATTCTATACTAAGGATTTGGTGAACAGTTTAAAGCGTGTTTCATTCAGAGAAGATGGAAGAAACGATCCGGCATACAAAGCAGCAATTACTTTTTCACACCGACGCAGCACCGACTTCATCTGCAGTCGCATCACGGTTTTTAAATATCTCCACAGTCCTTTGTGCCTCCGCATCTTTGTCGAGAAGCTTTGCCAACTTCATCTTCCCCTGTCTGAAAATGGCAGATGTTGAATCGCATCCGCTGAAAGCGTGAAGAAATAATATATTTTCTTTAACTTTGTTTGACATTTTGAAGTGTGTCGGGGAATAGAAGACGGTCTCGGACTTTCCTTTTCCAGGCTTCATTAAAAACAACCAATCACTACTAGGTGCTAATGCAGTAAGAATTACTAAAAGATCTATGTCTTCTCATACCACAATCACACATTCAGAGAGTGTAGAATTTTCTATAGCCATTCTGACAATGGTTGTGTCGGTATCCTCTGCATCCTGTTCGACAGCGATCTTTTCATCAGAAAATTTTTTGAATTAGCATTGAGATGAGTCGTTTTTTGTTCCCTTCATTCGAGAGAAATTTTTCTTTTGACATTGTTAGTAACATTGTATCATCGAATTTAACGTTTGCTGCAATATACTTGTTCGTCCTAATGCGTTTTGCAGATTTTGTTCTCTTCTCTGTAGGTCTTCTGGATAGCCATCAAATACTATGACTGATCGCGCCCCGAAGTATTTTTTTACATATTCCACATATTTGTTGAGAACCGAAGAGAACTTTTCTCTCAACTCCCACGGTACTCTGTGAAGTAGAAACCCGCCGTCAATCACATAGAGAGCACTTCCGATGTTTTACGGAGTGTCCACCGGTTCAAACAAATCATAGTAAACAGATTTACGTGATTTTCTCATCATTCCTTGTTCATCAAATAAAGATGGTGGGCAAGGTGCAATTTCATATGTAAAGTAATTTCTGAGTTCGGATTCTGTTTTTTTATGAAATGCAATTATCCTGAAAATGGTGTATGGGTCTATTGACACTACTTCGTCATGCAACTTCACACTGCTGGTGAAGCCTCGCATTGGTAACACTCTTTTCTTCCTGGAGAACTTTACATGACCAAAATTGCTTCCGATAATGCTTTTGAGACTGGAATTTCCGATTTGGTCTGACAGATGGCAATTTACGTTTTCATCCCCCACAACTCTGGTAGACAGTGAAATTACGTACTCCCCAACTGGAAAGGGATTGTGGCAAAGGAACCAATCTACGAATTTATTGCAGTCACTATTATCTCTAGTTATTCTGGATAACCTTGCGTCTACATGTTGTTCAGTAGTGGAGAATGAAACATCACAGAAGCTCTCCACCTGTTGGGATACCTCCATAACTGTAGGCATAGTCGCAATCCATTTAGCCAATGTGCTGTCCGTTATTCCTCTTCCGTGAGTCAAATGTAAAGTGCTTTTCATAGCTCTCATCAAGCTTTTTTCAATGGCCATATCGGGCCACAGCCTTGACCAGAATTTATTAGATCTTCTGATAGTGAAAAAGCCATTTGTCACAAACATTTCATGATCCTTGGGAGTCAGAGGGGAACCTAGTTCCAACATATCCTGAAGGTATAAATGGCATGATTTTGCGTATAAAAAATGCCCACTGGCGTGAAAGTAGGGTAGCATTTGTCTTATGCTTTGAAGATGCAGGCACCAATCACCGGATCTTTCAGCTTGGACAAATTTCTTGATTATCGTTACCATTTTGAAATACTGGACCCATAGCCTAGCTGTTGCTCCTCTTGACACTAACACCTCAAGTTTGTTTGAAAATTTTCAAGGATATTTTTTACTTCAGGGGCATCAATATTGGCAGAAACACTGTCACTCATATGCTTGAAAAGAGCTAACTGTTCTTCCTCTGCTATATCCAGCATAGACAAAACAACATTGCTTATTGCAAGGTGAGCCAAAATATGCTCCCGAAGAGCTCTGGAATAGGCATTTTCCGTCATCTTGTTGGTTGATGAAGTTGAGTAAACCTCGCTAAACAATTCCTGAAACCCACTGCCATCCATCATGAAACCGATAGCCCCCATAAATGACACGAGTAGATGGAAACCGCCGAGCCTGACGATTACTGAACTGATTTCTGAATCAGGACCAGATGAAGCTACAATATTTCGTGCCTTTATATAAAGGGGTTGATCAAAAGTCACGAAACAGTTGTCCTGTTCAAGTGATTTGCATTTATTTGCAGCATAAAGCAGTGCTGAGTAAATCGTATTATAGTTGGATGGCGGGGCATTGATGAACGGTAGGCACATTATGCCTGATTTTGAATAAGTTCTATCCTTAGTCACCTTCTCCATAAATCCATTCCAACCTGGAACGTTCATACGTCCTTGATATTTGCAGTACGCCCACATAAAATCAGTGATCAAAAGCTTTATTTTGAAACAAGGCAATTGTTCGTCAAGGTTGAGTATGTGAATATTACAGAGGCCTGAATTGGCTACTTTTTGAAAAACAACGACTGGTATTGTCCCAAATTCTCCCAAAGTTCCTGAACCAGGGATCTTTTGTACTTTTTCCATGGTGGTCCCTTTGGATTTCAAAGGCTCAGGTGTAGTGCACTGGATGCCTCCCATTGCATGGAATGTATTGATCCCATCTAGAGCGTCAATGTTTACATCAACACTGTCAAAGACAAACTGTGTGAGCGATTTCGGTGGTAGAACATATTCAACAGGTTGTTTCAAGCATGAAATTTCGTAATGTCGCACTTCATTATATGTGCAACAAAATCCAGTCGCTGAAGCAATTTCCAATAGATCCCTTGAGCCATATTTCCGGTGAATCAGCACCCCTAGGCCAACATGGCTGATCGAAAGGATTTTGGTCGTGTATCACCAATAATTGTGTGGGCGATAGATGTAATTTTGGTTTTGACTTTATCATCATCTCTGCACTTATTAGGGGCAATGATTGATTTTAGGAACAACCCAAGTGATTCTGGTATATCATCTTCAATATTATCTAAAAAATTGTTGGGTGCAGGATAGGAGGTAAAGTGGTATATTCTTGAACGAATGTCCTCGCGGATAATGGCGAAGAATGCACCTGTCTTTTGGGTGACACTCATTCTGTCCCTTGGGGGATGTTGGTTTTTGGTTCGCCAGCAGGAATGAAAAAGTAGACGACGTTTTGTTGAAAATTGTTGTACCGGTGTTCGCATATACGGTCGGGCACAAGATTTGATACTTTATGATATCCAAATGTATTATTTGTTTCATATTATACATTTTACATTGCGAAAATAAGGTTTAAAAATCCAAAACACGATTTTTTTTAAAAATTAGAAAAAATTGTCGTTCTTTGAACTCGCATATCTTCCTAACAACTTCATGTAATTTCAATATATGGTGCTCATTCGACGCAGAATTTTGTGTACTTTAATTTACAAAAGTGGTAACATTTTCCTAGAAATGCATCGTTTAGGAGTTATTAGTGAAAAACTGTAAAAAGTCCGAAAATTTCTAGGTTTTTGGGACACCCCTCATAGCACAAGCAGAAAATTGGTGCAAACTTCAATAAACTCTTTTTGAATGCAAATGAACCGTTGCAATGCAAATGAATGCAATTAAAACCGTTTCCAGCTTTCCGAGAATTATTTCGTCTACACCCCTTTTTTTGGCCTATGATGCCTGGCCTATTAGTGGTCCATATAGTTCTGAGTAACTTTCAGGTTATCCAGTCTCAAATCTCAGAATTTTCCTACCACCGGAAAGCACAAAAATTCCTCCCTGGTCTATAATGAAAAAAAAATGAAACTAAATAATCATTCACCATGAAAAGAAGCGAAATGAGGAATATTAAAGACATTTAATATAATCCAGGAGAAAAACTCTTATAGAAAAGCAAAAATGAAGAAAAGCAATTAAATCTTGGATATCATCACTGCCATTAAAAAGATGACTATTCGGAATTTTTTTTAAATCTGTATCAAATGATGCGGCAACAGATCTTCTAGTTACATTCGATAGGACATAATTAAGAATTTTTCTTTTTTTAAGCTGGTCGTAGATTTTCTGGATGAGAATAAATCGATATGAAATTAAAAATTATTTGTAATGAATGGCAAATGAACTTCAGTGTCTCATACTACATTTACAAATTTATAAAAAAGAATTTTTCTGTATAATGTTTAAAACTATGTATCAAAATAATATGTAATATATTAAACTGTTATAATATTTTATATATCATGTATACTTTTACAATGATATTGATATATTATTTTACACAATAATATTAATATAAAAAATCTAAATAACTCTTATATTTATCAGTATATTCATTATTTAGATTAAGTATATAATATATGATCTTATATTATAATTAAACAGAATAAAGTTTTTTTTTTGTTTGTTAAATGGACGTTAATTCACTTAATTTCGATTTACCGGCATTATAAGAGCTTAAAAGTTATTTTTTATTGGAACTAAATTTTAAAGCTCGAAAATACCAAAATAAATAAATAAATATTTTTTATATAATGTTAAAAATGATCTATCAAAATAATAATTATAAATAATATATTAAACTAGGTTATAATATTTAAACTATCGCTCATAATCTTAAAATGATACGTACTGTATAATATTAATACAAAAATATCATATACCTCTCGTTTTATATCGATCATTGCATTAATTATTTGATTTATATATGATCTTATATTATAATTAAATAATGCTAAGAATTTTTCGTTTTTAAACTAGACGTTAATCTGCGTAATTATGATATATCGGTATCACATGGACTTAAAAGTTATTCTCTAGAGGCAACGTAGTTTAGTGCCCCATTATACTTTAATAAATAAAGGTTTTGCTATTAACGAAAAACACTTGACCACGTGTTTCTTATCGGATAATTTGTTTTCGGGAGAGTCCGAGGACCAGAAAAATAAATCAATAAAAAATATACTAAAACGAATTTTTCATTTCAGTAACGTCTAACTGAAATATTTTCATTCTTCTTTTAAAACTCAATTTTTTTGTGTGTCATTTACTGCTTATTGTAACCTTTTAAACTTTATTACTCGAGAGTGTTAATAATTTTTTTTTAAAGATTTTGCACGGAGTCGCTGTTTTTAAAAGCCTTTTTTGCATGTGAATGCCTTTCCAAGGATGCAATAAATTTGAATAAATATATTTATTCCTGCTTCAGCCCGAAATTGAAGGTCACTTTTAATTCTTCATTGAAGTGGATTTCAACTATCAATGCATTCTTCTTTATTTAGACGAGTTGATAATCTAAATAAATTAATAGATTTTTATACTGCAGGAGGTAATGGGGCCATAACGTTTCCCTCACTATTAATTCACTGCATCCAAATGATGCGGTTTCAGTTTAACACTGCTGTGTACTAACTTTATTGGATTTGCTCACCTCAGTGTTAACCTATGGAGAAAATATGTCTACTATTTACAGCTACATAAAGGCTGATAATCCAATAAAACTGGTATTTTCAGATAGTTTGGACTTTTCAGCACCTTGCAACAGAATCTATTTTATAAATTTCGTCCACCAAAGGAATTTATCAGCTTTTAAAACATACTGTAGCAGATATTTTCTCCGAATAATTTAAATTTTAAAATATTTTTTGCATTTTTTTAAACGAAAAATGTCCTAAGGTGTAAAATTTCTTTCTCAATTAAGGAGTATTTTTTAAAAATATTTAAATCCATGTCGGCAATCCCTAGACACATTTTCTCCATTGTTAATCATTGAGAGGGGAGAATCCAATAGGGTTAGTACACAGCAGCCTTAAGAAGATTAATTCAACAAGGTATGTTATTCTGATGTTTCACATATTTTTTTTAACTTTTAGGGCACGTTCTCATAGAACCCGTCAACGTCAGCATGACTCGTATTGAAATATATTTGACCAATTACAAACCTCCAAACGATTAGCAACGAAATTGTTAAAGGCTGTGATTGGTTCGAAACAGTGGCGCGCAAACTGTGGGTCGTGACCCGCTGAGGGGTCGTGAAAAAAATTCTTGGGGGTCGCAGATAGTTTGAAGTAAATTTATGTCATATTGAATTATTCAATTAAAAGAATACATTACATTGTCTATAATTACATGTTTTTTAATATTTTAAACTGTTTTTATATTTTAAAATTATATGATATTATTAAATCAGGTGTCAAACCATTTTACTAAAAACAAGTGCTAGATGGTAAGCAGTAAGACTTTTTCTTGCTTACCATCAAAAATATATAACCATTAATAATATATATATATATATATATACATAGAAACATATATATATATACAGAGGCTGTTCACACATTTTTTAGACGATGTATATTGTATTCACAAAACTAAATTACATAAAATTCTTGTGTTTTAAATGTTCTATTTGACATCCCTTATTCTGAACTATCTTTCGACACCGCAATTTCAGGATAATAATGCCTTTTGAAGTGTCAGAAGAGGTATTCTATCCCATTCCTCCTGAACAGCTTTCCAGAGTCCTGTAAGGGTTTTGGGAAGACGTTTGGATAATGCAGATTTTAAAAGTCCGAAAGCACAAAAATCCATAGGTGATACATCGGGAGATTTAGTAGGGATATCAGTGAAGGGTATGGCCTTGATATCAGTTTTTTGTTCCATTTCTTTTAGGAAATTTTCAGTGGATTTTGATGTGTGACTGCTAGCTTTGTCCTGATGGAGTCTCACAGATTGATGGCACTGTGGGTAAAGCGATGGTATTTCATTCAGAAAAATTGGCGATAAAATATGTTCCTGATAGTATTTGGAGTTAATCTTGACATTTTTTCCACTCTCTTTATTTATAACTTGCCATTATAAGAAAAACCAGCAACAATCATGAATCCCATAGAAAAACTTTCTTTCGATTCTTTGAACCATGTACTTAAATTTTTTTCTCCCCTTTTATGATAATAAATGGCTCTTTTTTTTGCTGCAATCATTTAAATACACCCATGATTCATCTATTGTGACAATTGTTTTCCATTTTTATGTGGATAAGTGTTTCTCATATAGAATTCTGCAGCGTGTCCTGCGTTCAGCGATATGATTTGGAAGAAGACGATGCACATTGCGTTTTTTCGCTTTCTTAAGATTTAAATCAACGTTTATCATTTTGTTTACAGTGTACACTGAGCATTTTAATGATTTTGCAACTGTCCTTTGACTAGGGGGATTTTCTTTTAACATTAAACAACGTACCTTTGCAATAGTCGAAGATGTCCGTTTTTTCCTTGGATATTTGTTTGGAATTTTTGTCCTACTTCAGGCTCCAATTTGACATTTTTTTCCTTTCTTGTTGACGATATTACCTATCGACGCTTTAGATATCGCAAAACCATGACTGTCACATCGTTTTTGGATAACGCAGTATGCATATTTCTCTTCGGAAAGAGCATAAATGTAGCCTTCGAACCACTGCTTTGTTAAAAACGCCATTTTCAATAAAAACAAAACTTTCAAGCCGCAGACGATAATTTTGACTTTTAAAAACATAGTACAATTGCAATTATTTCTTTTGCAGCAAACGATTTTTTATTACCGCTTACCAAAATCGTCTAAAAAATGTACGAACAGCCTCTGTATATATATATATATATATATATATATATATATATATATATATATATATATATATATATATATATATATATATATATATATATATGTATATATATATATATATATATATATGTATGTATATGTATATATATATATATATATATATATATATATATATATATATATATATATATATATATATATATATATATATATATATACAGTGGATTCTCGATCTATCGTTTTCCAAGGGACCTATTGAAATGAACTATAAATGCGGAAAAACGATAGATGCGGAAACATAACAAAGCAATATGATTGTTGGGACTGGATAGAATGAACGACACAAACGGAAAAACGATGGATCCGAAAACGATCGATCGAGATTCCACTGTATATATATATTATTCTATTGCTGTTATGTAAAGAAAATATATACCCAAAATGTACAGTTCCCCCTTTTTTTCTATTTTTGCCTGTTGTAAACATTTTCATAATATTTTTTTTTTAAATTTTCGACCAAAAAAAATTTCGTTGGGGGTGAGTACGTCGCGGTCGAAATAAGTTTGAGCAATACTGGTTTAAAATACGTCAATACGAGCTACGCTGACGCTGACGGATTCTACAGGAACAGGCCCTTACACAAATAACATCTCTATTTATTATGTACAATACCCATCATTTGCTATTATACTCTCCCATTTATATAAACCCGTCATTGCCTCAGAACTCATAAGATCAACCAGTTGAAGCTGTCGTGATAGCGATATTCTTTTTTGCGTCTGTCATTTCTCGTCACGTCACCTGTTTACTTGCATTTTTCCCATTCTCCTCCTCAGCCCTTATTTGCGTAAATTCCCATCATCCGTCGATAAAACCACACCCCCCTTAACCCCTCATCTTCGTCACTTCACCATACACATCACTCCTTAAGCGAGGCTTCTTGTTAATTTGGCGCTCAAATGACAACTTGGAGCCCGACCAGCGCGCTCGCAAATTACGCGCGTGAGTATAAAACAAAACTCTCTCTCGCACATCACGGAAAAAGAAAAAAGTAAGAAACTGCGCAACGAGAGAGAGAGAGAGAGAGAGAGAGAGAGAGGGGAGAGAGAGAGAGTGGGAGAGCTATTATTCTTCCTTAAAAGGAGATCATTTGTCTCTCTTTAACTCCTGTCTGGAACAAAGTGACACGAAACGAGTGACACTGGAGCGTTGACTAAAATATATCGCCCCCTCTACAGGCCCGGGACAAGATTCTGCACTTTGCCCAACATTTACTTATACGACGAAAATAGGTTTGCTGAGCTGATGAGCGGCCAAAAACGGCCCCGCGGGCTTGTTGGCGAGTTTTTAAAACGCGATGCCGTCGCCAACGGGAATTTGGGGCGTTTTTTGAAAAAAAAAAACCCTTCGAGCTGTAACTCGCTCCGAAGTATAATACTGATATCTGTCAAGGTACATTACTAACTTATTTATGTGACCTTGTTAAGCTTGGCTTTACAAACAGTGTTTGTTAGTTCTTTGATGTACATTTTTTCATCCATCCAAGATGCGGTCATAATTCATAATCGAATAGAAATAGCTTAAATAAGTTTTCCCTTCATACCCCATAGCAATATATATATATATAGTACTATTATTCCACTGTATATATATATATATATATATATATATATATATATATATATATATATATATATATATATATATATATATATATATAAATATGAATAAGATGAAAGAGAAAACCAGTAATAGCTCTAAAGCTACTTGAAGCCAGGAACATCCAACATGTAAAGAAAAGTATGAATAAGGTTTTTGACAGCATTTCTTCATCAGCGGTGTCAATACTGTCTAAAAACCAATGGATTGTTTCTGATGAGTATGATCTATTAAATAAACACACTCAGACACCGTACAATCCATTATTAACAGAAGAATTGAATAATAAATGAATTAAGTTTGAATAAAAGTACTTAACCAAAGAACACCAAGCCTGGCGCTAGTCAGAGTGGAAGTTAAGAACTTGTAACCGCAAGATGACTGACGTCATATAACTTGCAACCTTTGAGGTAGTGGATACTCAGTTACAGACTTACTTAGGTGACCATATTTTAAGACTATTATTCCTTTATTTATTTAGTTTTTATTATTGTTACTACTATGAGTTAATTATTTTTTTATTTTTCTTATGATTTTTATTTTTGTTTTTAGTAGTTATTTTTATTTTAACCTATTGTTATGTTTAACTTATTAATGCAACAGAACAAACTATTCATTAAAACAAAAACAACCAATTATGTTTTTGGATAGACTTACTGGGTAATTATTACGAGTTAGCACAGCTTTCAAGTCTATAATATGCTTAATCCTATTGTCTTTAGAACATAGCCTATTTATACGAACTAACTGATTTACAATAATGTTATTAAAAACAGATTTATGTAAACAGGTTAGATAATTTTGAAATTTAACAATATTAAAATTATAGTCAGATCTTTTGTCGTATAAGTCATAAGTAAATTTATTGTTAGTACTTAATTTAATATTAATATCTAGAAAGTTTACATTAATATTATCTTGGCTACTTTTAATTAGTTCCAAATTAGGAGGGTAAAAATTTAAGTCTATAGGGTTATTACTTTTATTTATTACTATTATATCATCTATATATCTAAATATATTGTAATTGCTATTTTCTATATTATTAATTTCAAAATAATATAAGTATAAATTAGCTAGCATACTTGAAGCATTACCACCTTGTGGTACACCTTTGGACTGTAAGTATATACTATTATTATGAACTATGTAATTATGTTTAGTTACTAATTCTAGGAGCCTATTGAAACGAGTTAGTTTAATTTTATTGTTTAAGTATTGAATATTATTTTGTACTAACATTATGATTATTCTATTTAAATCAATTATATCAATATTATTAAATAGATCTTTAAAATCATAAGTTACAATATATTTACAGTTATCTAATGTTTGTAGTTTTCTAATTAGACTATAGCTATTATCAATTATACCACAAACACCAGATGTTATATTTTTATAGATTAATTTAAGGTATTTTAATAGTAATTTACTTGCTTTTGTAGCATAAGTATTATGACCACAGGTTACTGCTCTAAAAGCAATAGGTGTTTTATGAAATTTTGGAACTAAAGTTATATAAGGAAAATGATAAATATTAGATGAAATACCTAGTAGTTTATATTTAGCTAGGATTTTCTTAATAATAATATTAGTAGTTTCTTTTAATGGCTAAAAAATATCACTATTTTCTAACTGTTTTTTTAAACATATGGCAAAATATTTTTTACAAATTATAGCATAGTTGTTGGCTGCTTTATCTACATAAGTGACTATAAAGTCATCTTGTAATTTTGTAATAGCAGCTTTAAAGTGTTTATATGGATTATTAATGTTATTACAATTATTGGGTAATTTAGCTTGTACTAGTTTTAGTAAATTAATTTTCCAAGGGTTGAAAGCTTCAGTAGGTACAGAATAATTAATTGCTATTTTGTAAATAAATTTATCTAAATCAGCATTTAAGAAACTAATTATTTTCTTATTATTATTAGTACTAGGATATATATATATATATATATATATATATATATATATATATATATATATATATATATATATACAGTGGAATCTCGATCAATCGTTCCTCGAATCATCGTTTTTCCGTATTCCATATGCGTCGTTTACTTCCCACAGTCCCGACGATCACATTGCTTTGTTATGTTCCCGCATCTATCGTTTTCCCAGACTTATCGTTCAGTTCAGTTGATCCCTTGAAAAACGATACATCGAGATTCCACTGCACACACACACACACACACAGATATATATATATATATATATATATATATATATATATATATATATATATATATATATATATATTTATATATATGGGCCCGAGGGAGCCTATCTGTAGAGCGTCAACTCTCGGTACGTGTTCGGATCGAATCCTGACAAGCGTCGTTATATACCTTCGTGTCTAGGCCGGAAATGGGCACGTTAAATCCGTAGACCGGAAAGTCCTTCTATGTGGTCTGTGGGTGGGGAAGGTACGATCCCCTTCGATGTCACCCCTGGGGGTGCTCGATCAAAATTGTGGTGGCACCTATCCAAGTTGGACTCTGACCCTTGTGGTGCTATTATAAACCGGAGTAGCACTACTCAGCCCGAAACCTATATGGACCTGGTCTTGAACTTTCGTATTAGGAACAACATATATATATACAGTCAGACCTCTATTTAACGAAGTCGCTAAATCCCGAAAAAAGTTCGCTATATGGAAAATTCGTTAAATAGGGATTCATCTTTTTAAATTCTTTAACCTACTTTAAATACTTTAGATACTTTAATTTGCCTCAATTTTACTATTTTACTATTTCAATTATACTACTTCAATTTTTCACTTTTAATACTTTAATTTGCCTTTAGTGGCTCTTCAATGTGCCTTCGCACATTGAAGAGCCTTTCCCAGTTATGAAAGACCCAGAGATCAGAACATTTTTATCTCGCATTGTGTTTATCCACTTCAAAACTGCCTCATCCACATCTTCATAGACACGCGTTTTTTTACGGTTTGAACAAGAATTCGATAAATCATAATCTTGTATCTTATCACAATTTTTTATTATGGTTGATAAGCTGTTTGGAAGAATACCAAATTTAAAAGCAATATCCTTTATCTTAACGCTTTTATCCAATTCATGAAGAATTAAACTTTTTTCTTTGATGCTCAAGTACTTTCGCTTTCACATTTTCCAACTTCAAGAACCGAAATAACCAGAACAACTCTGATCAACAATCTAAAAAACGGGAGACTAGTTTAAGGACATGGTAAAACCCTTTCAAGGTAATTGATCACCATAAAATGTGTTAAAAGAAAGAATAAGTTTGAAACGTTCAGAAATATTTTGAGAAATATGGAGAAAAAAAATATTGGATCACAAGAAAAAAATTCGTTAAATAGAGAATGCACTTCATTATTTGGAGGTTATTTTACTAAGAAATTTGCAAAAAGTTCTTGTTTCCAAGGAAAATTTCGCTAAATAGAGAAATTCGCAAAATAGAGGTTCGTTAAATGGAGGTTCGACTGTATATATATATATATATATATATATATATGAACTATACAAAGAAAATTTCCCAGGAGAAAGGGGTAGGATTAAATATGCCTCTTCGACCACAAAATTAGAAATTTTGCCATCAATATTGCATTTAAAAGCAATTTCTTTTATTTTCATGCGAAGCCTTTAATAACGTCCTTAACTATCTCTGTTGACATTTAAGAGCTTTTAAAGAGAGATAAAAATCTAAAATTGCAAATGACAGCTTCTTAAAATTCACAACAGGTCATAAAAATGACGAGTGGTATTGGACTATACCACTTAGGTGCGACCACAGCTGCCACCAGTGCCAATTGAGACCAGTCACAACTGCAAGAAAAGCTGTCATTTATATGCTCGTTATCTGCTTCCTTTCTGTTCCACGTTATCATGTCATCTTTATGAAGAGCATAGTTGACATCTGTACACCAGGGTTAGATTGAAAATCTACTTCTTGCATTTCAAAGTCTTCTGTATTCAACAACTCAAAACTTGGTCCTCCGATTGCTATCAAAATCGTTTTGCATACGGCTTGTAGCACGCGTGCCATCGGTTCGCTATATACTGTCCACAATTTTCTTTTGTAATTTATCGAAAAAGAAGTGTTTTCTGAACACCAGGTCTGAACCAGTTTTATATTTTCTTTGACAACGTGTTGAATCCATGACAAAACACTTACATCCTGTATTTGGGAAAATCAGTCCAATCATGCCATTGAATACCAGGTCCTATTTCTGGGACTGATGGGTTATTGTATTTTCAGTTTTATATTTTCTGAACATTATGTTACTTCCCAAGAAGGTACTTAATCTTGTTATCTCTGTGGTTCTACTGACTAAATTTAGAATTCCTTCCATAAATATTGGTTTTTCTTTCACATTATTGTTTAAATAAGACTCAAATTGATGCTGTTCACCTCACGTTTGACTCACTTTTATGCTAAGTTTTATAGAATTCTACGCTCTAGTCGACCTACGCAGTAGTATGATAACTTTTCTGAATGCAGACATTAAATCTGATCATCGTCATGACAACTCTTTGGAAACGATACATAATCAAGCACGAAGAACTTACAAAATAGAGAAAGTGTTAAATGTCCCTAGAGTTGAGTAGTTGTCATTAGAGTTTAACTAACTTCATAGGGTTTAGAGACGGGAGGAACGTGTCTTAGAATAAAATTGAAAATATATTTGCATGCCCCAAAATTATGTGCACACACAAACAGCAAGTAAGAACTCTTACATAACTGGAGTTACGCAATGAAAGAACAGAACCTACTCAAAACAGACAAGGCCTGTTGCAAACGAAGCCAAAATAACTTGCAATGCGGGACAAAGTTAGTTCCTGTTACGTCGCCTGACTTGGGTACCACGGTTGAAATGTATTTGGGACGTTGCCTGATGAGTATAAGAAAGAGCCATTTTCCTCCTCTATCTTGTAAGACACAGCATTAAATTCAGCACATCAGTAAAAATATGATCAGTCTGCGAATGGAATCAAGTTGCCTGTAGTACACTCAGAGGATACGCCGTACTAAAGGGTCCGTTAACGAGGATAAAGCCCAAGTTTATGGCTACGCTTTGAAAATGCAAGAGATGCATTTTAGGGATTCACCGGGTGAGACTGTGTGGTTTAAATGTTAAAGAGATAAATATGGTGAACACAAGATCCCAGGTTCGAGTCCTACCCTGGGAGAAAACGTGACGTCATTATCTAGTTATTTTTTATTTCCCCTTTTAATTCATTGATTCTATTATTTCTTTTCGTCCCTGTCTTAAACAATTTATCTCTAGTACCATTATAATTTCACGCTCAGTGTAAGGCGTTCTTTGAAATGAAAGGTAGAATCGATTTTCAGTCGATCACCTAGCTATAGGAGAATATTTCCAAGAACTGTGCCCGCGGCAAAGTTTTATTTCGAACATAGTTTGAAGTCGACGTGACTCTATACGATAAACGTTATGTAACATAAGGTATAAAGTAAGTTACAATTTCAGTTCGTATGGAACGGGTATGTCTCCAGGCAAGCAACAATTGTATGTACCTGAACAAGGAAAATTTCGATCGTTAGGTTAGCAGCTTGAAATCAGACAGTGGCACCTGTGATAAGGTAGAATGAGCTACGGTTTACTACAGTATATTATTGTAACCCATTTCGTCTTTGACATACGTACAGCTTAGATGCGGTGTCAAAGAACAGCTTAATAGTAGGTTGCTATAATAAGCAGAATATATCAATCTCACTTGCTGTAAATGCTGTTTCCTTTTGAGTTATGCCATAAATGTTGTTATTTAACGAATAGTGACCAGGTAACGAGTTTGTAGTGACGCGTTCGCAAAAGTTGCTGTCATTTTTCAAAGGATGAAGATGAAGACACATTTTAAGCCTTCATCTGCATATTTCCTTAAGATATGTATACAGTATAAAAGATTAGGTTGAACTATCAGGATACGCAGCCAGAGGCTATGCATTTTTAAGTAATCTGGAGAATTTTAATAGCTCTGGGCCTTATGCTTTACTACGTTATCTGAACAAAATTAGGATTATGGTGGAAATCTGGGGAACCTCCGGCCAACTGGCTTTAAGTGTGAGGTCGTCAAATGTGAGTTAGGTTCAGAAAGCAATTCTTGGTGGGGTAAAGGTTAAATGCGCCTATTTAGTATGCGGCCCATTTTTTCGATTTCCTCTTCAGAACGGGAAATTTCATACCCCCTTGGTAAGAACAGCCATTAAGGGTGAATATATATATATATATATATATATATATATATATATATATATATATATATATATATATATATATACACTGCTCAAAACAATTTGGGGAGTACATGGTTTTAACGAAATTACGCAAATACTTATACCGATAAGTAACATAAAATAATTCATCCATAATTTAAAGCCCAGAAGGAAACAGAAGAAAATTTCATATGCAAATCAAAGTTAATGACGTCAAAAACCAGAAAAAGAACATAAGGGCAGAAATCGGGATGTTGCAGAAACTGTAAAGGCTGTTTCACTGCCTTAACTGTGAAATTCGATTGCTCAGTCTTTCTTTTTGCGAAAAGGTGACTTGAAAATGTCTCAACAACGTGATTTACCGGAATCCATGGCATGGCGTATTATAGGCAGACTTGAATCCGGGCAAACACAACGTAGTGTCGCGGACTCTGTTGGAGTCGCCATAAGTGTCGTTGCAAGGCTGTGGAATCGATTCCAATAAACAGTGAATGTTAGACATCGACCAGGGCAAGGTCGGCCACGCGCCACAACAACAACTGATGACCGGTATATACTGTTAACATCTCGTCGAAACAGAACAGACAATGCTACTCAGCTGCAAAGACAGTTGCTCTTGGCAGGACGAAGGGTGTCCAGACAAACAGTACGTAATAGGCATCATCAGGGATGTCTCTATGCACGTAGGCTAATGGTCTGCATTCCGTTGACCTCACGCCACCGTGCGGCCCGAAGAAGATGGGCTGCTGAACATCGAGATTGGGAGCAACATGACTGGAGCCAAGTGCTGTTTACAGACGAGTCCCGATTCAGTTTGGAGTGTGACATTCGACGTGTTTTGGTATGGAGGGAAAGGGGCACTCGAAATAACCCCATATTCGTTCGTGAAGGGTCACAATACAGACGAGCTGGTTTTATGGTATGGGGTGGAATCAGCATAGGTGGACGTACGGACCTGCATATCATTCGGAATGGTACTTTGACGGCCCGAAAGTATGCAGACGAGATACTGAGACCTCATGTCATACCTTATGCTGCAGCCATTGAAGATTCCTTTGTTTTCCAGCATGATAATGCAGCCCGCATACAGCTCGTCTTGTGGAGAACATGCTTGAAGCTGAATCAATACAGCGTATGGAATGGCCAGCGTGCTCTCCTAACCTGAATCCAATCGAGCATGTTTGGGACTTGCTCGGACGACGCATTGCTGCGAGACCAAGGCCTCCTTTTACTCTCCGAGACTTGGAGATCGCACTTCTTGAGGAGTGGAACAGTATTCCCCAAAGTCTTATCGATAACTTCATCGCATCCATGGAAAACAGGTGTGCAGCAGTCTTAGCTGTTCGAAGAGACCACACGCCATATTAAAACTCTTGCATCATTTCTAAACAATACTTTTTTTTTATCGTTTACATGTAAACAAATTGTTGCCCTAAATCATCTTTTCATGTTTTTTTTTCAATATTTTCAAAGAATTAAAGCTAAATTACAAATTTTTTGCGTCTTTTTTTCTGTATTGTGCACTGATACGCGTGTACTATCCTTTTTATGCCAATACGTGGCTGTCTCGCACGGTTTTCTTAACTTCTTTGCTTGCTCCCCTAATTTTTTTTAGTAGTGTGTGTGTATATATATATATATATATACACTCAAGAGCCAAAACATTATGACCACCTGTCAATAACGAGTTGGCCCACCTTTGGTGCTCAACACAGCTTCAACCCGCCTTGGCATGGATGCCACAAGTCCTTGGTAGATGGCCGGAGACAGATTGTACCAGATGTTTAAGCAACGGTCACGCAAATCCGAGATATAATTGGTGGTCTTTGAACTCTGAGCTGCCGTCCCATGACATCCCAAATGTGTTCTATCGGATTGAGATGCGGTGAGTTAGGCGGCCAGGACATTAACTGGAATTCAGCATCATGTTCCTGGAACCACTCCAACACAATTTTAGCCTTGTGACACGGGGCGTTGTCCTGTTGGAACATTCCATTTCCAGCTGGAAAAACAGAGGCCATGTAAGGGTGCAACTGGTCCGCAATGATGTTCAGATACCCTGTAGCATTCATGGTCTGCTCTACCACAACCACGGGTCCCAGAAACGCCCAAGAGAACGTCCCCCAAAGCATAATACCGCCACCACCGACCTGTGTATGACCTACTGTACATTGAGGGAGCAACAGTTCGCCTGGAAGACGGCGTATCCTGACACGGCCATCGGCGTGATGAATGACAAACCGTGATTCATCTGACCAGGCAACTCTCTCCCACTGATCCATGGACCAGTCGCGATGTTCCCGGGCCCAGCGCAGGCGCAGTTGGCGATGACGCTTGGTCAGCAAAGGCACACGAGTGGGACGTTTGCTGCGTAGCCCCATATCCAACAGTGTCCGCTGAACAGTGTACTGCGATACTATTCTACTTGGCCCTGCATTGTATTGGGCTGTCAGCTGAGCCACTGTCTGGCTCCGGTTTTGCTTCACCATGCGAGACAGTCTCCGACGACCTTTTTCTTTGATAGCGTGTGGACGTCCAACACCATGTCGTCTATGGCCGGTTTCACCGTCATTCATCGACTTTGCATAAGTACTAACAACTATAGGTCGCGAACAACCCACGAGTCGTGCAGTTTCGGAAATACTTGTTCCGAGCCTTCGAGCCATTACAATCTGCCCTCTATCAAAGTCGCTTAGATCCGCAGCCTTTCCCATCACACACAGAAGAAATAAGAGTTAGAATGATTCTTCAGACTCTCCAGCAGCAGTTAAATACCACTTCCACCTGATCACGTGCCTTCCACGTCATCCAGGCGAATTCATTGCAAAATGTAGGGGTGGTCATAATGTTTTGGTTCTTGAGTGTATATATATTCTTGGGCCCGTATTCTTGGGATACATTCTATCACACCCCATATGGAAAAGGTTAAAGGACTCGAGTTCCGACTGAGAGAACTATTTAAAAGAGTGAAAAATTAGTATTAAAAAACCATCCTAAATCTTTTCAAGTTCCTAAAATGAGGTCTTTTTTATCTCTCATTATTTGTTATCTCACATGATATTTCAAATAATTTCTTCTGCTATTAATAAAACGCGCAGGGTTTTATTAAATTACGTGAAAGAAAAATCTTCTTTCTTATGCGATCTTACATCTGTAACTGCACCTTGAAGTATTATTGCCGCTTGGTTTTGAAATCTTCAAATTTTCTTAAAAGTATGTTTCATTTTCGTTTTATAGCTATCGTATTGTTGATTGATAAACAGAGATATTGAGTTGCAGTATATAAATAATGTTGAATAAACAAATCTGAGACCGGGGAAATGATTAGTTTCACTGTCTAGACATTAAGATAATACAGATACATAAATCGATACTCAGTAATACGATTCAAATTGAATTCAGATGAAGAGCCTTCTGAAGGCTGCTGGAATTTTATTCCGGATTTCATGAACGGGGATGTAAATAAAGAAGTTATAGAATAACAATTTGAATTAAATTTGTTTCACTTCAACAGGACATCATTAAATTGAAATGCTATTTTATTAGAGATCAAACAACAGGAATTGATATTTTCACAGGGTACGTAATGTATTCTTTTATATTTAATTGAAGGTGATAGATTAATTCTGAGAACCTAGACATATGTTATGGATAACATAGAGGTGAAAAAAAGAAGAAAATATTTTTAAAAAGTTCATGATAAGATGCTAAGTTCATCACGTATTGCAAATGTTTATTTTTTTTATTGCTGCACAAAATTTAATTAATTAATAATTGGTAAATAAATAAAACTAATTATTTTTAATATATTTCTAACAAACATATTAAGGTAATTTATTCAATGAATACTGACTGTGTTATTTAAGTAATATAAAATTATTTGTTGGTTACATTATATTGTATAAATAGCATCAATTTATACATTTGATAGACTTATACAACTACCCGAAACAATTTTTAAGTAATTTTTTTTATAACTATAAAAAGACAGTTATCGCATTTTAAATAAGTTTAATAATTAATAAAATAAAATTATCTACATGCTAATTAAATAATTAACTGAAAAACTGAAATTTTTTAAAGCAAATTTAAGCTATCTTTCATAGTAATTGCAGATGTCGCAAATTGCAAAACTTCAGTGTAAATTAGTTTTTTTTTTTATCTCTTATGTGATATCGTAAACAATAAAAAAAAAAACCCATTTCTGCAGAATTTTATCGAAAAAATTCTGAGATTAAAATGCCTTATTTTAATCTACGATTTTCTGACGTTGATTTATCGCATATTCCATCCCTAGTACAACCAGCATTCGTTCCTGGTATATCATTTAACAAAATAAAAATCGATATAGTTATCCATGATTACATTTGATTTAAGTGGTCTTGGGTTTAAATTCCGAATAAGGCGTGATCGTTTCCGTGTCGTCCCTCTCATAGGGAGCAAATCTGGCTCACCTAAATGGTGCTTCCATAATAGAGTACCCAGCAAAACTTCGTGGGTCTTCATGGACCAATGTCAGAAGAAGTACCTATCGTCAGAGGCAAGTAAGTGCCTGCCTCAATGAGAAAAGGGAAAAAAATTGATTTAACGATACTTGAATTCCGTTTTCCTGCAGATCTCCTAGAGGTGAAAAGTAGTTATTTTCCTAGTCACTGCGGGGTTGCCCAAATTGGTCGGCAGATCTGTACTGTCCGTCCGGCGCCCAGGCCCATATGAAACATAAATCAAACAGGGGAAATCAACCCTCGAGTTGAGTTTGTAGGTTTTGCTACGCAGCGCCTGGTCTTCAGGTTTTTCATGGCTGATACGACTAGGAGTTTTTCCCGCCAAAAAATGAATTGTTCATAACTATTTTACAAAGGGCGCTCAAACAAAAATTTTTGACACTCAAACACGCTCAAAGGAATGCATTTTAAATAAGTTTAATAATGCTGTTTTCAAAATTTGGATATTTCAATGTCGGGGGGCCAACTTCACAGACGTGCTGATACGCTCTAGTGGAGGGGGCCGAGGTGGATTTAACTTTTCTAGTCACTGCTGTACTAGTGGTGATTCTGTACTCCTCTGAGAAAAGCCTTGTTATCATTTATGCAGGCTTCTTCACATTCAGCGAATAATTCTGAAACTTTGTCTGAAAATCTTCATGGAATTCATCAGATAACATCCAGAGGTCCATAGGTGAGGTCTATTCTCAAACAGAATCTTTTCAAAGCTTGGTTACTGTCTTCTTTAGTTAAGAGAAAATATCCAGGAAATTAGTAATGTAAAAATTCTCGTGCAGATAAATTTACGGAGTTATCGTCCTTAAGACTCGTTATCCAAAATAAAAACAAAAATCAGTCCAACCTTTTTATTATGAAAAGAAATATTTATCCAGAAAAAATTAGAAATTGCCCTGCAACATTAATTTTCCTTTTGTACAATGTTTCTTTGAGAGCATGCTCTCTCTCTGTTGCTAAATATATACAAAATAAGCTACGAAGCCGAGACAGAACTTTAGAATCGACACAGCTTATACTGAAGCCTGCCATTGCCAGATTTTGTAAGAGCGAAACAATATTATCCTCTGTGCAGCTATCGAAAATAGTAATTACTATGTAATCCTACTAGGTGGGAAACGGCACAGCCTAGCCTCAAACAGCACCCGAGCCCCGTTGCCGATGGCTTTCCTCTTTATCTGTTGTTTTTGTGCATATGAATTGTGCATATGAAAGATTGGCGAAAAAACTAAGAGGGAGGGATCGCTTGAGGAGGACATTCCCCTGGCCGCTTACGGTGGTCCACCCACACTTGGCAGATCACTCCTCTAAATATCTATTAATTTTTTTGTGCAGAAAGATGGTCCTCGAAATTTCAAAGTTTTGGAACCTTGCTTTGGGCAATATTTTTATTATTATTCAAGAAACAGGGCATGGGATTTCTGCAGCATTTTAGTTTTGAGATTTCACGATAACGATAAATACAAGTCGTTCGCTGTTAAAATAAAGGCAATGCATTTGGGCAAAAATTGCCCGTATTTTACTGCTAACTTTACTGGAATATTTTACTTCGTAATTCTTACTGTGTACCTGCTAATGCTCGGTATGTCATTACCACTAAGCACAATGAAAGACGACTTCTCTGATGACTTCAATGTATTCCGAAATTTTTCTGTTCATTGTTTTCTAAATTGTTCCGAAGAACTGAGGAACTGAAGTATTTCAGATTTTTCTAGCTGATAAGACTTGTGTATCCGGACAGTAGCCGAATGACTTTAGTGCTAATATTAGAGCCAAAATATGTGGATTAGGTTCTCGAACTAGGCACATATGGTTTTAGCCATTCGAAATTGAATTTAATATCTACGTCCCGTTCAGAGCACTACTCGTCCAAAACATTGTAGAGTCATGAAATTAACCAGCCATCACTCTGGAGCAGTGGTTCTCAACCTGTTTAGCCTCATAACCCCCCCCCCCCCAAATATAAAAACAACACAATGAACACTTTGAGATAACCCCTGCTCCAGACCAAAAAATAATGGCAGTACTAATAAATACCTGTATGGGCGACTAGTTCAAAGTATTAAGCTGCCTTCATAACGACCTTTTTCTCTCCCCCTCTTACATGTCACCGTGACGTGGTTGAGACACACTGCTCTAGAGTATAGTTTGGTTTGGCATCTTACTGTCATTTTTTTCAGCATGAGGGCTAATTAGACCCGGACCTACAGCGTAAAGCCAATTCCGAACAGCTACAAACATCCATGCCAAGAGTGGGACGCGAACCCACAGACTCTGGTACCGAATGCCAGCGCCCTAGCCATTCGGCCATCGTCCGGTGCTTTATAGCAGGGGTCTCCAAGCCTAAGGGTCCTTTTAGCCTAAGGGCTACACTCACTCCTCCTCTAAGCCCCAAGAGCCAAGACCTAGCAGCTAGCTCATGATACCGACGTACTGTAGTTTTAAATAACGCGCAAATTTTCGTTTCGGGACCAGCCGGTGAATGAGACATCTATGGCGCAGGGCGAAGAGTGCTCTTGTTGTTGTTGTTTCTGATCCCCGAAATGGATTTGGACAACTTATGGATTTGGTCTAGCATAGCTAGACCAAATCTATAATTCTGGGAGTAATAAGTCCAAATACTCCCAGAAAGTCCAAGAAAGTCCCTCAAGGAAAGTCCCCAAGTCTCCCTCAAGTCCTGCTATGGTGCCTCACCGCGGCGAGGGGTTGTCAATGGGTGGAATGGGTTAAGTACGTCGGGAGCCTAGCTCCTGGTAGGGTCACCCTAGGTGTGAAGGCCATTCCATTATGTCCAGCTAAACCTAGCAGGCGAAAACTGGAGAAAAGTCAGACTTCTACCTCAGGTGCTCCGGGTCTTTAAGACGCACAGAAGCTGTAACACTCCCCCTTTTATCATGAGTCCAGGGCGGAGAGTAGAGAAGTTAAGTGCAGGATGTGTCAAAGTTACAGTAGTGTGTACTCATTTTAATACATGCCAAACGTTCAGTCAGCAAACTGAGACTTCATTTCCGATAGATTTCGCAATTGAAGCTTTGGGTGCTTTAAGAATTATTTTTGAGTCTCGTTTTTCAGATTTTGATGCAATTGCAAACGACATCAAGATTTCTCTAAAATCCTTTTAACGCCAATATAGAAACCCTTGCCCCAGAACTTCAAATGGAAATGACTGATTTGCAGTATAGAGATATTTTTAAAGAAAAATATTTAAAGTCATCATTGGTAGAATTTTATAAGAGTCTTTCACTGACACAGTTTAATTAGTTGCATGAATTTGCCCATGGCTTTTTTTCCGGCACTACTTATCTGCGTGAATTACATTCTTCAAAATGAAATATACAAAAAATATTTACAGTTCCAAATTAACTGATGAGCATTTGAAGTAGCTGCTGAACTAGTAAACTTGATACACAACTGTAAACAATTGTCAGTGGAAAGTTACAGGTACATAAATCTCATTAATCATAATTATAGTGTTTAATTTCATTATGTAAATTACCTATGTATGTCACTTACTGTAAGTTTTTAGGTTAAATCTCAGATCATTAATTACAGTTAAAATGTTCCCTTTCATTATGTATGTCAGTTATAGTGTTTCATTGGTCCTTAGATAAAAACATCTGCTTATTATTTTGTATGATTTACTTACATTGTAAATTTTACAATGATATCAAAGTTAACTATGGCGGGTCGGATACCGAGCATGTCCAGCCTGCTACTGCGGGCCGGATTGATTGTGCTCGCGGGCCGTAGTTTGGAGACCCCTGCTCTAGAGTATAAGGCGCAGTTTTTGTAAATTTTTCCACTGCAAGCATCGGTTTTCGATGCAATATTTCCATAAGACAGCATTTGAATTCGTACTGTTGATACGACCAAATTAATAAAAGAAATAATCGTTAAATTATTCACGAACAAATACCTTCAGGAAATGTAAAATGCGTCCTTATAAATAATTAAAATTTATAATTCATGTCATTTTTAAAACTTTTTACATCACTGTATCGCAAGAAATTCGAAATCGTCTCAAGCTTGGTTTTATTACCATTATTTTTAAAGTCATGGAAAACTTTTTCACTGGTAAGCATCATATGTGGTTACAAATGGTAGGAAGAATTTGATCTAGACTTCCGTTCATTTGACTCTGAACAGAATGAATTTTGAATAAATTAAACTAAACGCCGAAATCTGATTTTGTGAGGTTTGGCACGGTAACTTCCCTTCTCCGTTGCCAACTTTCCTATTGCCATTTTTTTCTGCAGAGCATTGCACTCTTTGATGTACGTATTAAAAGTGACAAAGCCATATGCAGTAAACTCATTATACCGTAGGCATAAAACAAGAGAGAGGCTAGCCAAGTAAAATAAGCTTTCCCCACCATTACTGTGGCAGAGGTCAAAAGGCTAGATTTACGGAGTTCACTTTAGTCGAATAGACTCTATAGGTGAGCCAGCCAAATCAGCGAGGGAAGTATTATCCAGTTTAACATGAAAGATTAGCGAAAAAATTAACAGGTGTTAGTATGTTGAAGTTTGTGCTCGGGCTAAGAAATCCTCAATTAACGTTATGGAGTTTCGTAGCGTGAACTCTGGGTAAGAGTATTTTGTGTAAAAAAGGAAATGAGACTTTAGGCTAAGATTTTGGCAACTATTAAAATCAACTTTTTTTAATAATAATTTATTTTATTTTTGCGTTTAATTATTACTTATTTATTTGAAACGTTTACAAGATATGGGAAATCATTTACGGGAAATTGATTTGTTCTAGACGCTACCTGACATGTTTATATGGAGCAAAAAGCTATAATATTTAATCAAAGTTGCTACTAAAAGCAGTTGCTTATTGCAAGTTCTTTTTTTAAGAACTCGTTGTTTAAAGGCGCACAAATTATTTCTGAAATGTTTTCTAAAATATTTTTAAAACTCGCCAACGGGGCGATTTTTATTTACAACCCTCGCCAAGAGCTCCCGAGCCCTATCCTCGCTCGTTAATCATCATATTCCTCTCTCTCAGAGCGCGGATGACGTCACATTGTGAAAAGTTTCCCGGTTGACGCTAACGACACCTCCAGGAATAGGCGCGAAAACTTCTTTTAAAGCGGGAAAAGTGGTCGGGCCGTCACTTTGACAAATTGAAATATAGCGCACGCACACCTTTCGGCCGAATTGCTACAAGGATTCCGGATTAAAAATAAACTTTGCGGGGAAGGAGAAATATTAGGGCGGTAATTGGGGAGAACTTTGCAGGAATAGGCCAGGAGATTAATTGTTTCATTTAACGGGTGTGTATTGTGGAGAGTCGTATTAATTTACTTTGTATTTGGAAATTTGAGGAGGGGATTCATTACTCGAGAGTGATAAATAAATCTTCCCTTTAAAAAGAGCAAGATAACGAATCGGACGACTCGTGGAAGAGGTAGTGAGAAAAATTAAGGGTGCAGTCCCATCTCTAAAGTGTATTGCTGGATTTGTGCTGGAGTGTCAAGCTCTCGTGCTGGTTGTTCGTCATTGAAATGACCACAATTTTTTCTCCATCTTTTTTGTTGTCGTAGCCAAAATGTCACTGAATCGATTAGCTTACGGGGCCCATTTTTCCAATTCCCTCTTTAGGATTGCCCATTTTTCCTTCCCTCTACATATATATATATATATATATATATATATATATATATATATATATATATATATATATATATATATATATATATATATATATATATATATTCTTGCGATGTATGCTATCTCCCACCCAGTAAGGAAAAGGCTAAGGGGATTCACGACCCTTAAGTTGAGGAAATAAGGCCTATTTTCATACATTTTGACTCTTTGTAACTATTTCAATTTACTCCCAATTTTTCCAAATTTTATGTATATGATAAATTTATATATTTATTTTAATAAACAAGTTTTCAACTCTCAAAATAATTTAAAATAATTTTTTTTTTAATGCTTTAGATATACCTTGTTTTTTAAGCATTTTTATTGTATACTGGCTTGCGCGCAGAACTATGAAATTAATTTTACACTTAAATGTATAATTCCTGTTTTATATTTAAAATAAATAATTCCTGTTTTATATTTAAAATAAATAATTCAAAATACAATTGAACATAAAACATTCAGCATTAAAATTTTTTTTCAATTTTTTTAAAACTGCTCAAAATATACTTAAAATTTCTTTAATCTTTTGCATTAATTTACCCCTGAAAAAAAAACAAAATGTGCAGTGATTGCAATAATTCTAGTTCAGACACAATAAAATAACATGATTATGCAGTGATAAAAATTTCAGGAATTATGTTTCATAGATTTTGAGATATCAGTTGCGGAATGATGCAATATTACATTTTGAGAAAAATTATTTAAAATTTTTCTTACCATAAACTTGATCAGTAATTAAATATTTAGAATACCAATATCTCTGCAACTAAGCGGAATATTTTCATGCGGTTTGCTTTATTTTGTTCAGAAATGATCAGGCTTTAACATATATTTTTTTCAAAAAATAGAATGTTTTAAAGATTTAAGGATAGTGAGTTCCCTTAAGGGGCTCAGAAATCGAAGTGTCCGTAGTGGAAGCTAAGCGCCCTATAAAACTTTTCAGCTCTTGGTATCACCGACAGCTTACTCCATAACTCAGAGAGCATATTATTCACAGACACGCCTACAGGATTGCCCGACCGACCTAAACTTTGAGGGACTTTAAGTTTCTGCTATCATTGGAACTTCTTAAGGGTCCCAAAATATGTGACAACTGAACGTCAAGCTGATATGGAAGTTAATCGCAAACTTTTTATAAACATTCGTGCAACGTTTATTTAATTTACTAGCCGCTGCGCGACCATTTAGTTTTATATTTTCTTTTGCAAAACAACTCAACTGAAAGTAACATATGTGAGGAATGTTACCATTACGTGTCATCATAAATATACGTTGTTAAGGGGTAGTGGCAGCTCAGCCAAAATATTTATAATCATTGCTAAATTCTCTATAAGGTTGATTCTAAAACATCTTGAGTAAAAAGTGTGAATTTCCATTACTTCAGAACAGATTCAAAGATAAGACTGAAAAACCCAACACCAATGATTTTAAGAATTACATCCCTCTCTGTATGTACTATTTTTCAAAATTAATATATCTACACTTTATCATTGCATAAAATAAGAAACTGTTGGGGAAAAAATTTTTCACTTAAAAAATGGAGTAAAAATTCAGCAAGTACTAAAATATAGTGTGCGCTACATCAGTCTCTGTAATTTGTTTGGTTTGATGAGAGACGACAGAATTACATAATACAAATGACCAGACTATTTCAACTTACATACATTTAGACAAACCGATGGAACAAATGAATAAATTAAAATTATCTCGTGAATTAATTAAAACTATTCACGAGTAAAATAGAGCAATTAAATTGTACCAAATTACGTGCTATCGTCGAGCCACTCCACACACGCGGACGGCCGTTAATGTTTACATCTGGTAGTTGCAGTCGTTGCCATTCGAAGTGTAGAAATATCGTCGATTTTGGTGCCGCATACCTACGCGTTTTATATATATAGATTCCAATATAGCCTATTCATTATATTTTGTATTGCTTGTTTTCATTGCGTGATAAATAGGAACAAAGGGCGTTCCACTTCGCATTCTTTAAGGCTAATAGGTAAATACCCTTATTGGATTCACTCGGCTCAGAGTTAATCTATGGAGAAAATTTTTCCAAAGGTTGTTGACTTGGATTTAAATTTTTTTTTTATTTGTACTCCGAAATAAAGAAAGAAATTTTTTACTCTGATATCTAAATCATTTTAGAAATTTCTTCCACCAAGGAAAATTATATGCGCTTAAAACACAGTGTATCCCATTTCTCTCCCTGAATAATTCAAAATTAAAAATATTATATGCCTTTCTTTTAATAAAATTAAAAACATACCCGAGAAAAAATTTCTTTCCCCATTATGGAGTGCAATAAATAAAAAAAAAAATTCAAACCCAAGTCGGCTGTCAAGCATTTTGGTTTAAGTCAAAATTCTGGAAATATTTTTCCTAGATCTAAATTTGCCCTGAAATAATTTTATTTATTTATTTATTTTAAACAGTGATTTAAAATTTTGCAAATAAAGTTTTTATAAGTTCGAAACATAAATTATTTCACACCTTTTCTTTGCCTTAAAATTAAAAGCATTACTCATTTAACTCTGTAGACATATCAAAAGTTAGCGTATTTCAAAATGTGAATTAAAGTGTTAACAAAATTTCAAATTGTTAAAATATTTTTTAAATGCATAGTGGTCTTCATTTGAAGCCATCTTTAAAAAAATATCACTCAAAACGTAGGTAAACTAATAATAAATTAATAAATCATATTCCCTGTTTCGTGACCTTAAGAAGCGTAGCATCCAGTGATGCCTCCAAAATCGTTCATAATTGAAAACGCAACAAGCATCTCCAAAGAGAAAAAAAAAAAAAATGGAAAAAAAATACAGTCTCTCTTATCCTCATCTAACTGATGTCTACCGATCAGTTATGAGACTTGCTATCTCTGACATTCATCCATCTGTCGTTTCGGTGATGGCCACACCTTCAGAATCTCGTGTAACACCCCACGTTTTTTCTCACGTAACCGTGCCTCCGAAAAAAGAAGTGGCGCCATTTTTGTCTCATGCGTGAGACCCCCCTTCACTGATTGATTCCGATTAAAATGAAAGATTAATTTAATCTATTCGCGGAACGATAAGGCATTTAAATTGACCGATAGCATCACGTACTTTGTCATTCGCCCATGAATTACGCTTGGCAATCACGCACGGCCCAAAGACAATGTAAGCTGTCAGCAAAAATTTATTGCCCAGATAACGTTTTGGCGCAGCAGTTTGGAGATGAAATGTGATATGAAAAATTTATTTTATTTGGCTATTATGGCCTGGCAGACACAATGAAACGGGAATGGTGTTTGGTCAGTTGGACTCGGCCATTGTGTGTTTTTCTGGGTCGCCGTTTGTTGCTGAGGTGATTTGTGTTACCATTCAAATGAGTAATGGCCGTCAAGAATACCTAAATCTATTATGAATCCTGCAGAAAATGATGCGGGGTGTAATTTTGTATATTGTTGTTTCGGCGGGTATCCTCCTGGTAAATTAATACAGGAATTTTACTCCAGGAAATACTTATTTGCGCCTATAATGATTATAACCTTTGGACTATTAAATACAACAATTCTCAATAAAAATTCAATGAAACAGCGAGGATTTCAGAGCTATCTATGCATTAGAACATGAGAAGTAAACGTATTTGATGCCAGTAAAACAAGGCAATACTTTTAAACCGAATCTCCACAAACTTCCTTTTTTGTTAACAACGAAGAACTATAGTTAAAAAAATTAGATGTCTCATTCATCATTTCTAGGTAACCAGAAAAAGAGAAGATAAGTAAAAAAAACAGCAATTTTTAGAAGGAAAAAAAAACTCTTTTACTTTTTAGATTGTCTAATTTTCACAGTTTTCAAATGCTTAAGCAAGTTAATAAGTTTCTTATAGACACAACTGATTTATCCTTTTTTTTCCAGTCAACAGCGCTAGATTAGTTTGCTCAGGCATTTGACTTACTCACTTGGTTATTTTGTGACTTAAGTCTTTTTCGCTGGAACCCTATATATGCTATTTTAAATCATCTTTACTTTCACAGGGAGGTAAGAGAGGAAAGCCGAACTTTAAAACATTATCCGAGTATATTATTAAAGTAGGCACGTAAACGAAGAGGAGGGAAGGGCCTTGAAATTTAGTATCTCTCCCCCCCAAAAAAAAGGTAATAAAATAAAATAAATTAATAAATAATAATAATAATTAGGTTTCTTATATTATCCCAATTGTGTTAACCATAAATGAACCTCCAAGCACCTCACAACAGTTTTCTTTAAGCTGCTTCTCTGAATTAAAGGTATGAATGATTAAAGTCATGCATTTAAAATTCCAGCAACGAACTCCTGAAACGTATAAACCTCATTTATCAAAAGCGACCTGTTTACTGCTTATTATTTATCGACATGCAATTTTTCGTTGGCCGTTTTACGGCCGTTGTCCTTTAAAAGACATAGAATTCTTTCGCAATTTTAGCCTTTTGACCTTTAAACATAATGTACTACGAAACTATATTTTATTGAAATGCAAAATTAATAGTACTTTGTAAATATGGGAATTCTTCAGAGAAAAACAAAGAGAGCGATAATTTACGACTGTTACTATTAGGATCCCTGGCTCTTAAGGTGCCTTCTGCTTATGAGATTGAATCTTGAATAAGTGTTGTGCGTATATTCGCAGTTATTCAATGCCATGCCTAGTATTACGCTTTTTTGC
>OU015491.1:174223855-174246355 GCA_907164885.2 Dolomedes plantarius | reverse complement strand
ATATTGTTTTATCAATGCCATGTGGAACAAAAGAAACTTTGACGTGGAAAGTTGGTTTTACTAACTATTAATTTCAATGAAATGTGATATTTCATAAATCAATTTCCATGTTTGTATGTTACGAAAATCTAATTTTTGACCTTATGTTTTTGTTTATTATTATGTATGAAATTTTATTTTTGTAAATCATTTGTTATACGTAGCATGCATAATGTATGAAAATTCATTCATTTTTAATGAATATTAAAGAAGTTTTTGTTAAAAAACCATGATTTCATAAATCAATTTCCATCACTGTATATATATACACTCAAGAGCCAAAACATTATGACCACCCCTACATTTTGCAATGAATTTGCCTGGATGACGTGGAAGGCACGTGATGAGGTGGAACTGGTATTTAACTGCTGCTGGAGAGTCTGAAGAATCATTCTTTCACTTACTTCTGTGTGTGATGGGAAAGCCTGCTGATCTAAGCGACTTTGATAGAGGGCAGATTGTAATGGCTCGAAGGCTCGGAACAAGTATTTCCGAAACTGCACGACTCGTGGGTTGTTCGCGACCTACAGTTGTTAGTACGTATGCAAAGTGGATGAATGACGGTGAAACCAGCAGTAGACGACATGGTGTTGGACGTCCACACGCTATCAAAGAAAAAGGTCGTCGGAGACTGTCTCGCATGGTGAAGCAAAACCGGAGCCAGACAGTGGCTCAGCTGACAGCCCAATGCAATGCAGGGGCAAGTAGAATAGTATCGCAGCACACCTTTCAGCGGACACTGTTGGATATGGAGCTACGCAGCAAACGTCCCACTCGTGTGCTTTTGCTGACCAAGCGTCATCGCCAACTGCGCCTGCGCTGGGCACGGGAACATCGCGACTGGTCCATAGATCAGTGGGAGAGAGTTGCCTGGTCAGATGAATCACGGTTTGTCATTCATCACGCCGATGGCCGTGTCAGGATACGCCGTCTTCCAGGCGAACTGTTGCTCCCTCAATGTACAGTAGGTCATACACAGGCCGGTGGTGGCGGTATTATGCTTTGGGGGACGTTCTCTTGGGCGTTTCTGGGACCCGTGGTTGTGGTAGAGCAGACCATGAATGCTACAGGGTATCTGAACATCATTGCGGACCAGTTGCACCCTTACATGGCCTCTGTTTTTCCAGCTGGAAATGGAATGTTCCAACAGGACAACGCCCCGTGTCACAAGGCTAAAATTGTGTTGGAGTGGTTCCAGGAACATGATGCTGAATTCCAGTTAATGTCCTGGCCGCCTAACTCACCGGATCTCAATCCGATAGAACACATTTGGGATGTCATGGGACGGCAGCTCAGAGTTCAAAGACCACCAATTCACAATATCTCAGATTTGCGTGACCGTTGCTTAAACATCTGGTACAATCTGTCTCCGGCCATCTACCAAGGACTTGTGGCATCCATGCGAAGGCGGGTTGAAGCTGTGTTGCGCGCCAAAGGTGGGCCAACTCGTTATTGACAGGTGGTCATAATGTTTTGGCTCTTGAGTGTATATACATACACACACACAGTGAAACTTTTCTATGGCAGCCAGTAATGGTTCCAAATAAAAATGACCGTTTTGAGGGATGGCTGTCGGAAAGAGGATTCTTCCATAGCATTGACTCCGTGGAGTCTTTTATCGGTTCTGAACAAAATATGGTATTCGAATAGGGGTGGCCGGTTAAAGAAGTTCCACTGTACAAACATGCACGCACACACACACGTATACAAGATACAGCTTTACAAATAACTTTAATGGACCGGTACAGGTGAAGGATTCAGACACATGTAGTCGTGGTCGTTGCTATAAAACACACTCGAGGAAAGAACAGGAACACACTGAAAAGCTGGAGAAATTTAATCCATGGAAATATACTTCAAGGCATCAAAGAAGGTACACAGCAATACATAGTTGAACGAAGTAGCACAAGCTGACGACATGATCTTTAACAATAACGGCAAAGGCAGCCCAGAGGTGATGGGACTTGAGAATCGAATACGGTTACATCAAACTTCAGTTGGAAGCAATACGCGGATAAAGGACAGAAGAAAGAAGAGAGCCAGAAGGCAAGCGAGCAAGGCAAAAGACAACGCTGCAAACGTTTTTATACCATGGGGCGCTAGAAGCTTATAATTCTTTAATCGGTTAGAATCGAACACGTGAAGGTGTGATTCAACGTCGCAAGATTTTCCGAAGAGGTGCGCCTTGGAGAGATAGACGCGTGATGCTGACTCATGTCTAAAAATACTTCACCGCGCGTGCATTGAAGAGAATAGAATATTCGATTATTTCATTTTTGAAAAAAGGGCTTGTGTTTTAGAAAGATATTTAGAATACGCGCTAGCTTTTCAAAGGCAATTAATAATGGTGAGGTGTTTTTATTATATATATATATATATATATATATATATATATATATATATATATATATATATATATATATATATATATATGTATGTATGTATGTATATAAACGTGCATGCACGTATTTAAATATTTTTCACTGGAGTGTCAGCGGAAAGTTTTAAAGGTTAACCTAATACTCGTATTTAAAAAACATCATACACTTACACACCAACATGATAGACAATAATAATTTAAAAATGAACGCCACTAGTAACAAAATCTTATAAGTGAAATCATAATAGTAGGCACGGCAAACACGTTTTCACGTAATAGAGTCATGATGAATTGCTCCTTTGTACCTTGATAAAGAGAAATTGTATAGAACAATCTGCAATGAATGATATAATTGGCAGAGTATGAAAGGTGTAATTGATCGTATCTCTTTCTTTGTCGGTCTCCTTTCAGTCAAGGATTGATGCCTTGATCTTTTTTTAAGTTGAGCGTCACTTTAGAAAACATAAATGTTTGTTAAAAGGATCGGTTCACCGCTTGAAGATACATTTTTACACCAGCTAGTTTTCCTTATTTATCTTAAACCAAAATCATCATTAGGACTGGAAAAAATTTATGCCTCACACAATTTTTATGCAAAATTTGGTAGATGATTTAAATACTGCTACTTTTGTTTTAATTTACACGTAACATGAACATCGTAATATTTTATTTGTTATCGAAAGATCATTATTTATAAAGCATCAGAACTTATTGGAAGATAAAATAAACTTAATTAGTTAATTTTATTGCTGTTTCTATTTGTTGCGTGTAATATCACTTAAAAAGCCTAAAAAGGAAATTATGTTGAAAAACTTTTTTTATCCACTATCTATATTCTGTTTCTTTTACCCATCGAAAGAGGATAGTTAGTAATATTAATAACAAAGAATCCTGTTGTAATATCGAATTTACATTAAGGATTTTTTTTTTACGTTCGACCGTTCCTTGAAACGACGTTCCTTGAAATTTAATGCCTTTAAATGATATAATATGAATGGGAAATTACAAAAGTATGGAATATTAATTTTTAATCAGAACATTTTTATCATCGTAAGTTATTTTACATTTCTTTGTAAACGAGAGAATATACTGCAGATTTAATTTGCTTGATCACATGTTTGTCGCCTGTGGGAAAACTGTTGTGAAGAATGCCTTTTATAACAATTAATAAAACTTCTCAAGTCGCAGTCAAGTTTTTATAGGCTTTACAAATGCAAGGGTGCCTTGGTGAATATGAGTTTCGGTACTGTGGATGTGTGGAGAAAGGAAGAGTAATTACTCGGCTGTGTGACATCGGGGAGCGTACGAGCATTTGCTTCGAGCGTGTGCTGGGTCCAGTTGTTCGTGTTTCAAAGTATTCGGAAATTTACAGCGACCACAGCTTTCGCTTATACGCCTTGTCAAACTGTCGACCGGTCGCTCTGCAGCAATTCCTGTACTCGCAGCCAAGGGTTAATTTCCCAAGTTCGGTGAAGATTTTTCATTATTGAAGGCCTGGGCGCCAGATGGACAGTACAGATCTGCCATCCAATTGAGGCAACCCCGGGCCCCTCGTGTTTTAAAGTATAACAATTCACAATAAAGTATTTTAATTTGTTTTCTAATGAACTTATCCATCGGTCTATTCTCAATTTCACTATACTTTAGGCATCGTAACGCCCCTGGATAAACACTCCTCTTCAATTCCTTGTTTCCGACAAATTCTGGGCTTTCGGAAACAAAGAATATACTAAGAACTGCCTGTGACAAAAATACATAATGACATAAAAACACCCCCTGATAAAGACTTGTGAACAAAGCTACGCACTGCGACCACTTGGTACCAACTCGTTTGGTATATTTCTTAATAATTATATGTCATAATCGTGCATGGCAATCTCCCATTCGTATGCCATATAAAAAAATTTACCTTCTTGGATAAATTTTGTTGCCTTTGCCCCAAACCCAAATGAAATATAGGAATGATAATTCACCGACCCGGTCGTCTATGTCTATTTTAAAATAGGTATTTGAGGATTAGCTTCATGATAGTGACAACCGGTGTGCTGCGTAACGATTTCCCAAGCTTTTGTGATTTATATCTGTCGGCAATTTTACCTATCCTTGACTCATAACAACCTAATCAATAATGTATAATCCAATATCATCTGATCATTACAAGCATTAACTCAGCGCAGATTTTCCTCGTAGCATTAGCAGTACACAGTACCCGATCTATCAACTTTTATCTGATTGCATTATACAGTGACGGATGGCTCTGGGAGCCTATTCTACCGCACAAGAAAATAATTTCCGAGCGAGATTGCAATCTTCCCGTACGGGTGATCTACACGAGGAAATATACGTTCCCAAAGAAACGCCTATCGGCGGCCCATCTAAATCTGCAAATTACATACAGTGTGGCTCACGTCAAAAGAGAATAATGTGACACCTATCTTACAAAGCACAGTGACAGATTTAATTGAACGGTTTGTGATTGGGCCTTGTCAATTAAGATCAAACTGTGTTAATATGATTTATGAAAGGCGGAATATGGGTTAGCTTTCGGAAGAATTGTGATAAGTTTTTAATGAAGTTAGAGCGAGAACTTGGAAAGAAAAAAATATCGTTGAGTGTTGATTTCGAAATCAATCGTAGATCATTTGTAATTTATTAGCGAATTTAAATTCATCGGAAAGAAACTAGAGGGGGGGGGGGGGGAGAAATAGGTGAACGTACTCCTCGTTCTATCTGACGAGATGTTAAATACTTTCCTTATTGAAAAATATGGAAAAAAAAACCTGACTTAAATCATGCATTAAGCAACGCTCTCAACTTTTAGGATAAAAATAAATTAAACCCTGTAATTTAATTTATTAAATTAAATTAAATAAATTAAAAATAAATTAAACACTGTAAAAGAAATTTACTGATACCTTGACCTATCGTTTTACTCACATTACCAACTATCTCTAAATTCCATGTCCATCATAGCTAAAGAACAACTATATGCCAATTAGATTAGATAAATTTCTATTGAAAGCCTCTTCCAAATATCAGTTTATTAACCCCAAAATAAAACAATAAAATGATAATTATTTTTTTAATATTTTTTGTTTATATTTGTTTCTTGAAATTTTCCTGTATAGGCAACAATACATCAGTGTGGTAGGTTTTCAAAATGTATGCAAAAAAAAAAGAAAAAAGAAAGAATTATTTCAAGCACAAGAGTTATTGGTTGTTAAAGAATGTACATACATAAGCGAATAATAAGAGTTGTAAATTTTAAACAATTGACCGTCAATTGGCTTTTGAGAACAGTGTTTTCTCGTATGAGTGCATTTTAACATTGGCGATAGGCTGTTGAACAAGTCCTCTTAAGCATGAGCGTTTTAGAAATTGGCTTAAATCTATTAGACGTGAATTTGGGAATTTAAGTTGAACAATAACATCCTCTTTAAAACAGGAAAGGCAACACTTCACGCGTCCTTTTTATTTGACAGGTGTAGCATTTAGAATTATTCTGTGTAATTTGCGGATTAAAACCAGAGCTCGCTGCAGATTTTGCAGAAATCCTTCGAAAGTGCCCTAAGTCAACAAATCTGTATAACCATCGCTCTAATCAATGAGAAAGATAATGCGGCTTTAATCTTCGCCTCAAGTATAATTTGTTGTAAGCGATTTCGGTCTTGTCAACAGCGATTTGATTGATTGCGTTTTTACCTCTGTAAGAACTTAATATATTCCTCCGCATAAAGCCATCAAACCGGAATAAATGCGAAACGATCTATTGTCAAAACGAGGAAAAGATTCTTGTCAAACTATTACAGTTAATGGTGTATTTGCAATGACTGTCGCTTGGTTGTTCTTTTTTTCTCTTTTTTTTGAGAGAGCACAGTAATCATTAGATACATGATTAATGGCTTTGAGCGGTTTTTACTGCGCAAGATGAATAAATCATTATTGGGCACTTTTCCTCCAAGCAGCGTGGTATTGGCTTGAATTCTGCAATCAGTTTTCGGGAAACAGTTTGGCGGCAATATAGCGTAAGAATTATGGCAGTTAATCTTTCTACCAAACTTCCAATAAAATATACACGCAAGAAAAAAAAAAACATTTTTTTAAAGAGAAAAGGAAATAGTGTATCAATTTCTTGATTCTCTTGAAGTATCCGCTAACATTATTACGTCTAAATATCAAATTTTCACTAATACAATAGAAAAATCTCATTCTTCATCTTTTTAATCATATCTTTGAGTTTCATTCTACTTAAAAATAAGTCACACTATATTAAGATTATCTGGCAATGATTAAATAATTGTGGTTTAATGTTATTTTTAGATTTTGTCCAAAACTAATTTTTTTCACTATTTTTCGTTACGTATTACACCAGATAACAAAAAGTGTCGGCGTGGTGGCCCAGTTGGCAAGAGCAGTGGGCCAATGATCTGAACGTTCCTGGTTCGATACTCGTCGCTGCAAATTCACCGCAGTGTTCAATAATGGTGGCCGGGGCATATAAAATAGGTTGGGGCTGCAGTGTCCTCCAAGTTCTCAAGCTTACCTCTGGAGGTGCGGGTCACTTGACTTGATTCAATATTACGGGACCGGTCATTTAATCAAGTCGGACTCCGACCCTTGTGGTGCTAATTCAAAACAGGAGCCTCCCCTTTCAGCCCAATATCCTATTAGGACCTGGTGAATGGAACAGCCAACCAGGGGGCATTAGCAACAACAATAACAAAAAAAGTGAATGCCTTGAAATGACTTGAAAGTTTGCTTACACATTTTGAAAATGTTTGTAAATGTTGTTGATTAAACTGTATATGTATCATTGGCGGCTCCAGGGGAGGGGGGGGGGCAATAAGGGCAATTGCCCCTCCCCAAAAAGCCCGACGTATTTTGTTTTAATAGACTAAAATTATATAATCGTAGACCGACTGCTAAATGAATTTAAATTTAAAATGAGATGATGTTTATTTCTTATATATATATATATATATATATATATATAAATTGCTCCCCCCCAAAACGTTGCCCTCCTGACGTTGCCCCCCCCCCCAAAAAAAAAAAAAAAAACTAAAAAAAACTTTGGGCTGGAACCGCCCCTGATATGTATCAGGATCAAAGTATTCTGCGAAAAAATTCTGAATATCTGCAAGCTGAGGTATTTTTAAAAAAAAATTGTATGAGATACGGGAATAGGTTTCCGCAAAACATAAGCAGCTTGTAAGATTTTTGGAAATAGAATGAAAGTTTTATGACAAACTAAGTTTGAAAATCCCTTTTGTTCGATTAATAAGTCTTTTATTCAAATTTTTACATAATTAGAAACTACAATACATGTTAGGAGATCTTTCTGTTTGCCAATACTTTAACTTCTAAAAGGAATATCATTATGAGAATCCTTTACTGTGTTCAAGGAATTCATTATGATTATTATTTAGGTTACAAAATACCAACATTTCTGTTCAAGTTGTCAGTTTTGATGGAAGTGTCAACATCTTACTAATTAGTTGTCAGTTTTTTCTTTTGTAATTTTTTTATTAATGTGACAGCTTATTTTTTTAATATATGTTTTTAATTTTTGTTTCAGATGTCATAAAGAACTGTAGCTGCGAAGACAATATTGAAATAATTTCTGAAATTTAAGAGAGCCTGATGCCACGAAGTCTTTAGTAGTCTGTTTATCTTAATTTGATAGTTTGTTTGTTGGTAGAAAGAAAATATTTGAAGGGGAAATGGAACAACCATTTTCAGTCCATATACTTGGACGAAAACAGTATTTTAACTTTATCACTAAGACTTCATTTAAATAATTAATTTTTATTTTTTATTTATTTATTTATTTTTGTGACAGAAATACTTTATTCTCTACCCAACTCAGAGATATTTGTTGTAAAACCGATTGTTATAAATTGTTATTTGTTCTCAAATTGTTAATTTGTTCACAAATTGTTATTTGTTCTCTGCAGCTCGAGGAAACAGATATTCAAATGTTGCATAAATTAACAAAAAAAAATGTTTCTGTTCCTTTTAAGCTGATGGAAGCTTAAAGGGTGAATTTTAAATGTATTTTAATAAATGAATAAAGAAAGATCATTTTATCATATTTTTGCCACAATGTTATAATACAAAGATTTTTTTCTGTCATAAAATCTATTCTATATCAATTAAAAATTTAAAGCATAATGACCCAATCTCTCACCTGTCTAAAATTATTTTTTCACTCTCTAAAAACAAATTGTGACCAAGGCAGATCAACGTCCGCCATCTTCGGCATCCGGGACCAACATTTTAACCCCTGACTTAAGTGCCATGTCGCTGATCAGCTTTACATATCTGGCATCTCACCGAAGGGTTGAATGACAGACACCATCAAAAATCACTTTTCCCCGTTTTTCAGCTTTAGAAAAATTGTTGTATTTTATTACGAGATTTCCTTCCAAAAAAAAGTCTCGTCATGTAGTATCTGATAGTAATAACAAGTTCTGCCCAAAATTGGCAGAATTACACGCAGCACACACGCAATATGTAAAGCAGTGCATGAACTGTAAAATCATTCAGGCTTTTAAGAAGGTCGTATAAAATATTGTCCTACGAGACCATTAATATACTCGGAGCGACAACATTGCATTACGTATACTTGCACATTTAAACACCAATAAGCAAGTAAAAGGGGATTGTTTTTCAGCATTAGAAAGTTGTTATATTTAATTACGATATTTGCTTCTTAAATAAAACGTCTCGCGAAGAAATCATATAGTATCTTAAAGTAATAACAGGTTCGTCCATAGCAGAATTATACGCAGCACACACGCAATATGTGATGCAGTTCATGAACTGTGAAGTTATTCAGACTTTTAAGAGGGTTGTATAAAATATTGTCATACGAAACCATTAATATACTCGGAACGCTAATATTACATTATTTATAGTTCCACAGTTACACACCAATAAGTAAGTAAAAAGGGATTGTTTTCAACCTTAGAAAGTTGTTATAATATTTTATTACGATATTTGCTTCTAAAAAAACGTCTCGCGAAGAAATCTTATAGTATTTTAAAATAATAGCAAGTTCGGTCATAAGTCAGCAGAATTATAAGCAGCATACACGCAATATGTGATGCAGTTCATGAACTGTGAAGTCATTCATGCTTTTAAGAGGGTTGTATAAAATATTGTCATTACGAGACCATTAATATACTCGGAATAACAACATTGCATTATTTATAGTTCCACAGTTACACAAGTTACCAAATGAGCTAGTAAAATGGGATTGTTAATCTATAAAATGTCAGCATCTCGGCAACATTACTGGAACTAGAATTATGAATCGCAAATGTAATACCATCAATAATCTTAAATTAAAGCAATTTTTTTTAAAAATGCTTTGAAATAACTGATTGAGGAAAACAGAGCATTTATCCTTGACTGACAGAGTATTTTCTATGTAATACATAGTGCTGCTTCCTTCTCTTATCAGAAGACATCACAATTTTAAGAAAATGAGTGGTCTTTCTCTCTCCATCATTAGGCATAAATATTTTTCATTTTACTTTTACTGAATGATTAGATAATAGTTCAGAGTTCCTTCCTTTAAGCGTGAATGCTCATTTATTTACAGATGAATAGTTCTTTCTTGGGGACGAAAACTGGAGGAAATTGCTTATTTATGCTGCGTAACCTATAATCTGTGGTCATTAAGACTCAATTTACTAATGAATTTCATTATACTATTGCGTAGGTTGTGGTATTTATGTAACGTAATAAGGAAGATGACAAGATTTATCTGTCGTAAATTATGACTTCGGAATCGCTGCCTGTAGTATTAGCTTCGTTTATCTTTCCAACTGCGAAGGATCTCTTTTTTCTTTAAATTTTAATCTTTTTTAAGATTAATTTTTTGAAGTCATCATAAAACGATGGGTAAAATAAGGTTGGGAAATGTTTAGTTGTTCATTTTTAAAACTACTGTAATTGGCGAAGTGAGGAAAAGTGTAGGGTTACAACAGACTCATTTATATAATGCAGCACGTCTCTGGTTCGATGCCCGTCGCTGCAAATCCATCGCCGTGTTCACTAATGGTGGCCAGTGCACGTAAAATCTGCCGTGGCTGCAATGTCCTCCAGCTCTCACATTACCTCTGGGGATACTGGGTCAGGTGATCTGGTCCCGCCACTTGACTCGGTTCAAAATTCGCGGACCAACCAAGTCAAGTCGGACTCCGACCCTTGCAGTGCTAGTCTAAACCGGAGTCGCACTCTACGCCCGTAGACTATATTAGGACTTGATCTGATGTTGCTGTCGGTCAAGTGGCATAAGCAACAACATATAGTGTAACGGTCAGCGAGTCTGTCCGGGGTCAAATTAATGTCAATAGCAAAAGTATTATTGAAAAGAGTGCTAGGAAGTAATGGAATAGTCACTTTCAGTTTCCTTCTGATACCGTATAAAGTGGTTAAAGGTTATGATTGGTTTTATCTCAAAAGTAATCTTTTCACCCATTTCTGTTGACGCATAACAAAAAGTGATACTTAAAAAAAATGCCTTAAAAAGTAGCTGGCGTATTTTACTTCTGTTAAGTTAAGCCATGATTGCACACCAATTAGCTTTTTAATTATTTACATTATAAATTGCACATGACAATCTGTCATAGTATATTTTACTGCTGACTAGAGCTTTAACTGGTAACAGGATATTATTGTAATCAAAATCATCTTACGTTCAAGAGGAAGTTAATATCATCGTAATCTAGTATGCAAAGTATCGATATATACGTTAGAGTTATAAATTTTCGCGAAAGTATCAGCTTCGTAATTTTTTTGTTCAATTTTTCCTCTTCAAAACATTTTTTTCAATAGAACAACTTATTTTTTTAAAATGTTTTCCACGGTTTAAAGTCATTTTATAATCATAAATTGTAAACGAGATGACAATTTTTAAACAGTCTCCAAGTAAGAAATCAAATAATTTGCAGGCAATCGAATGCAATTAAAATCCCAATCTGTTAAAGTCTAATATTTTTAATATTTTCCTGATACTAATTCAGATACCCAGACAGAATTTATAAATTATTCTAACTCAAGGCGGGCTCAAGGATATATGCTTTTTTTAAGTGGTATGTATATGGTTCATTAACAAAGTATCGGGTAATTATGACTTGAATTTGACATATTGATTTTCAAATCACGTTCTTCTCGCAATGCGTTGTGTGGTTTATTTTACATTTAATTAAAGAAGTAGTTTAAGAAAGGGGGGGAGGAGTAAATGCAGCCAGGCCTCCTCCTTTTGCGTAAAGGGGCGCAAGACTTTCTCAAAAGGGTGAAACTTAGAATATCTCAGCCTCGCAACCTTAATTCTTGATACTGTTCCCCATATTTACACATAGGGGAACCTGTTGTACCTTGGACCAGATGTGCTTTGCTCCTAAGCCGTCCCCAGCTCTATCTATTTAATGTTTTTGTAAGTGGTAAGTGCTATTCATGTATGCGTCACTAGAACTCCTTAATGTATGACTCCTTAATGAACTCCTTAATATATAGAAAACCTTCTCAATTACGTCTAACTGTTAACCTCATCTGTGAGGGGCCCACACATGTAGTGAGGCTGGGCACATTCCTTAAGGGGAAAAGCTTTCCCAAATCCGACCACTTTAAGTGAGATTGACAGAGTCGTTAACAATTTGTTAACGGAAGGTTCAAAGTAAACTAATGACAACTTCCGCAGCTCCCAGCGCCACCAGACGTGCCGACACACAAGTGGACTGGAAAACCGCAGAATCGTTTCCCACGGAAGATGGAATTCTGTAGAATATTCTAGAACTTTCTGGAAGATGAGATATAAAAAGAGGACTATGAACGGAGGGATCGCTGTGAACTGAGGAGAGATATGAGCTATAATTGAGACGTGCTTATTGTCTCTATGCTGGACTTTAGATTTTACTGAGTTATGACCCATTCTCTCTCTGGTTTTCGAGTGAGGATTTTTTTTTCTAGAAAATGTTGTATCACAGTTGCTATATATATATATATATTTATTTATAAGAAAATCGTAAAGGATAATTTTATAGACAAAATAATGCAGAAGAAAATATTCAAATTAAATCTAATATAAAGAATACTAAAGAATATAGTACAGTCAATATAGTACAGTTTGTAGAACATTTCTTTTACTGTATTTTAATATTTTTATTGGATAATATCCAATCGTCTGCCGCATTAGCAAGGAAAAAAAATATTTTTTGTTTATTTAGTTGTTATGCACGTGACGATAAATTTATTTAAAGTACAAGAAAAAGAAATCACGTGATCAGCATTTAATAAATTAAATTCTAAAAATTAATCTTAAATTCACCAAAAATCAGAAAATGGAGGTAAAGATTCGAAAAAAATTTCATTTCAAAGGAATTTTTATGATCTTTCTCGTGATATAAATTTTATATCCCTCAAAGTATTATTTTAAATGCAAACGTAAAAAAAGTTAAAAAAAAACAGCTTAAAAATTTAATTTAAAAAATCTAAGAAGAATTTTTGAAAAATCTTTCTTAGTGCACCCCTACACTATAAGAAGAATCTCCATGCAAAATTTCAGCCCTTTAGGTCCAGCGGTTTGATCTGTGCGTTGTATGTCAGTCAGTGAATGAGTCAGTTACGGAACTGTTTTATATATATATATATATATATATATATATATATATATGTGTGTGTGTGTGTGTGTGTGTGTGTGTGTGTGTGTGTGTGTGTGTAAGGAAAGTGTGATTTCTGTGTCCATGGAATCTACAAACGAGTTATTTAACCACAAGGCACGACAGTATCTGTTAAGTCTCGTAGACTAAAAGTATTTTGATGCTTTATTTTTGTTTTCTCTTGAGATCTTAGCATTATTTTAATACAAAACGAATAACTTCCTTAAATGAGTCAACCTTTAGAAATATATCAGTCACGAAATCAGGACTTAAAACCAGCATCCATGTTGGAGAAAAGAACATAAGTTCGGAGTGAGAACCTGTTGTATCTCGAACCGGAAATGCTCGTTTATCTTGGTCCTGGGTCCAAGGTACAACCACTTACACATTTTAGTAAATACACATTTTAGTTAATACACATTTTAATATTTCATTTTTATTGGTTCCCTAAGGCAAGAATCATCTCTATTCCCTAAGACAACCTATTTCTAAGACAGCAGCAAAATAGGCAGAAGGTCGTTCGTGCTTTATGGAAACAATTTTGTAATTTATTTTTGGCGTTTGCATTTTGAGATAAAAAGTTGGCAACTTCAGAATAATCGTCTACTACTATCTTGTTTTCGTTGGAATGTAAAATAAATGATTTATTTTGAAAATGGCTCCTAAAATTGATAAATGACTCGAAGGTTACGTAACTACGCTTTCCGAGGAGAAATATTCGTATCAACAAATTATAAAGCGGTGTAAAAATCGCGGTTATGGCATTTCAGAAAAAGGTATTTATAATATATTAAATTTGAAAGGAAAAAAATGTCTAACTGAAAATAAAAATGAAAACATGACCGCGAAACCTCATCCTAAGTCTGTTCGAACGCAGGTAAATATCAAGAAAGTGAAGTCTCTGATCCTAAAAGAAAATCCGCCAACTCAAAGATCCATTGAATCGAAACTAGGATTGTCTTCTGACACTGCAAGTAAAATCATTCATAAAGATTTGAAGTTAAAAAAAGATGTTTAAACGAAATGTTCATATGCTTTTGCCAAAGCATATTGCTGAAAGAGAAACAAACTGTAGAAAATTATAAAAAAAAACACTTAGCTACTGAAAAATGGAAATTTTTGGTAATACTCGTTGAGGCATGGGTAAATTTAAGTGACTGTAATAAAAAACGATCAATTTTCTATTGCTCAACTGACGGGAATGACCGTACGAAATGGCTTCGTCACTGTACAGAAAAGTTCCCAAAAGGATTCATGATAGTTGCAGGATTTTGTTACAACTGCAAATTAAAAATAAAAAAAGTCTCAGGTAAAGCCAAATTTAATTCACTCTACTATCAGCAGAATATTTTAGAACCAATTTTTGAGGAAGGAATTCCAGCCTTATACGGAAAGGACATTGATGAAGTTGAGCTTCATATGAACAAAGCCTGTAGTCACATGTCTAAATCAACTGCCGCTTATTTTGCAAAGAAAGAACAGAAACAGGAATAAAGTGTATCCCATTTAATGAAATACCTGTAAAATCACCTGGCAGTTCTACAATGGACTTTTGCGCTTTCAGTTTATTAAAACGAGACTTAGGAAAACGGCATGCAAGAACAATGAACGGACTTTGGAAAACGGTCCAAGAGGAATGGGGTAAAGTTGACATGACAGTACTAAGAAAAAGTTTACTTTCATGGAAAATTCGAGCTAGAGCTACTGTTAAAAACCATGGCTATCAGATAGAAGCAAATCGCCTCAAAAAATACGGCATTTATACATAAAACTTAACTATCAAAATCGTTTCCATAAAGTGCGAACGACCACCTGTATTTTTGAGGGTTGATGTGACAGCTTACAATGTAAAATAATACTGATGTTTTATATTGATGTTAGTTGTGATTTGTTTATTATGTTTATAATTAAATTTAATTCTTCAGCTTACCTGACTTTTCTTGGATTCTTAATTCAGTGTTGGGTTGGAATGAATTTTTTCCTTTTGAAGTGAGTAACAAAAGCAAAAACCGATAGGACCAAGATATAACGTGTGATAGACCAAGTATGTACCTTTTTGTAGCTTGTACCTTGGTACTAAATGCACTTTAATTTTAAACTGTCCGAAAGACATGAAAATAATTCTCATAAAAAATAAATAAAATTACAAGTTATCCTTACATTCTTGAGAATCAAAAAGTTGCATTGATTTAGTTTTTTATATACGCTACATGAATGAAAAAATATTTTAAAAATCAATATAGGTCCGAGGTATAACAGGTTCCCCTACTCACAAACGCATATTAAAAAATGATTATCGTCAATGAGTTTCGCAAATGATTATCGTGACTATCGTTATCTGGGCTACCTTTTTCGTCGGTTGTCTTAAATGGAACTACCTGGAGTAAAATACCAATATGATAAGACAGCATTTCCCAGACTTTTTTGAGTGCGGAACCCTCGGAATATATTTCAAAGTTAGTGAGCATCGTAAATGATTATCGTGACTATCGGTATCTGGGCTATCTTTTTCGTCGGGTGTCTTAAATGAAACTACCTGGGGTACAATACCAATATTGATAAGACAGCATTGCCCAAACTTTTTTGAACGCGGAACCCTCGGAAGATATTTCAAAGTTCACAGAACCGTCTACATTTTTTATCAATAGACCCCCTTCCTCCCATAAATTTAATGTGATCTTGAGTTAAACAAAGATTGTTTTAATACAGTGGAACCCCGACGTATCGTTTTTAAAGGGACCTATTGCACTGAACGATAAATGCAGGAAAACTATAGATGCGGGAACATAACAAAGAAGTATTACCGTCGGGACTGGATAAAATAAATGACACATACGGCAAAACGATTATTCGGGGAACGATCAATCGAGGTTCCACTGTATTTAGATTTTATTGAATTAAACAAAACATCATTAAAAGCAGCTCTTCATCAAAACAAATAGCGATTATAAAAACAAAAGTATGAGGATAATTAAAATATGGCCTGGCCGTCAAAATGTCTCGCGGAACCCCGGGGTTCCACGGAATACACTTTGGGAAATTCTGCGATAAGAAAATGCACTGGCGCGCGACTTTTTCATAATGAGGGCCGCTTTTAGCTGCAGTACATGAGAGGTTTTCGCAATCGAAATCAGGGGGCGGCGGTTGCATGAGATAATCTCGATAAGAGAATATCTACGTATTTTGTGCGCTCATCACATCTGTCATACCGAAGAATGCCGACAGGACGAGAGTTGTTCATCAACTTGTATCAGCTTATTTTCTTTGCTTTTGATACCCTCAAACTCTTAAAAGTCAATGCCCCCTGATTGTCAGAAAGATTTTTTTAGCCAAATATATGCTTCAAGATTGTTAAAGCGGTCAACTCAGTTGTATTTAAAAGGTTGCCACTGTTATGTGATCAAGACTAATTATGAAAATAAAATCAGTCCAGAAAAAAAAAGGTGGAAAACGAAGGGAGAGTCCAAAGAAAAAACATATATTAATAAATATTATGTGTTACTAATATCCCATAATTTACATCTCTAATTTAAGCAACATCATCAGATCTAGAAGGAATAAGCTTTCCGATCTGAGTTTTTTTTCCTAATGCGAAGGCAAGACATTATCCGTACTAAATAACTTTAAGATTCATTGGTTTCATTTTCAATGGGGGCACCGTATAGGTGAACCAATACCACCTGCTGGTGACTACCCTAATTTGGACCGAGCACCCCAAGACGCGACATCTGGAGACCTCTTACTGTCCCCCACCCTCTGACTACATGGAAGGACTTTTCAGTCCACTGATATAACGTTCCCATACCCAACATAGAGACGAAGACATTCAATCGCTGTCGTCGAATCTGAACTGACTCCCTCCGTCCGAATTCCACCGCTCTACAACTAAGCTGCTTCGCGTCCCTTTACGACTTTAGTTATCTAACCTGCAGAAATCAGGTAAATGTAAAAATTAAATAAAACACATCAAATTACATGATCTTCATTAAGTTTGATACAATATGAAACTAACTGTTTGATCTAATTATGCTTAATTTTTTTTATTTAAATAAAAAATGCAATGTATGAAGTTTGTTAAAAAAAGTTAAGTAAAAAGGTAAATGTAGTTATTCTCGACAATCACGCATTTATACGCATTAGAAGTTCTTCCTGTAAATAAATAGGGTTTGGTTTGGTTTGGAGCGCTACGGTCAACTTTTTGCTACACGACAGCTAATTAGACCGGGACCTACAGTTTAAAGCCGATTACGAACGGCTACAAACATCCATGCCAACAGTGGGACTCGAACCCACAGGATCTAAATCGAACGCCAGTGCCCTAGCCATTCGGCCATCACCTGGCTTTTATTTTTATTTATTTATTTATATATATATATATATATATATACATATATATATATATATATATATATATATATATATATATATATTATTTATTTATTTTAAGAAATAGGGAAAAGCAATATTGAAACAGAATGAAAAATGAGGGATCTTCTGTCTTTCAAGATTCTCACCTGGACTTTTACTGAGCAGCAAAATGTCATTCACCGTGTTTATTTTCCCCCCTAATGAAAAGCACATCTGTGTGAAGCAACCCAGTTTCCACATCTTTTTTTTTTCATTCTAATTTTCCCTAAATGCCTTTGTAGTATCCCAGATACAAGAGCGACGATAAAAGATATTACGTATTTTTTGCACCGCGCCCGGCGTGAAAAGCGTCTGACATTTCATAACTGTGACCGTACCTGACAGACGATCTCTATCCATCTTTCTGCCCTCCTGTTTTTCCTTATTATTTGGCACCGTCGGCAACCCAAGCCTGACTAATACCCCTCCTGCTAAGCCGTAGTCCGGCAAGAAGAGACAAGGTCAATCCTGGGCGGTTGCCTTTTTCGACATTGATCAGGTAGACTCCCCGCTGACAGCATAATAGTGCTCTGTCATTAGTCTGTCAACTCTAATTGAGTTTTTTGAGCGCCCTGATTTATGGAGCGAGTCAATCGTAGAACGAGGGGCCGGGTACTAATTGAGAGCAGGAGGCGTTAGGTCGGAGTCGTTGGAGCGATCTAAAAATTGAAATTTCCATTTAATGTAAGCTGTTGGAAGGGCCACTAGCCCAGCCGTTCCGACCATTGTCCGCGTCGTGTGTATATGGACAGTGCAGAATCAATCCAAGACAGCAAAACGTGTCTGAATAGGCTGTAATGAAGGTACTAGGGATACAGGTTTATTTAATTTTTTGTTTATTTTTGACCGAAGTATAATTCGTGGATTATTAAAGCTGATGTGTACTAACCCTATTGGATTCGCTCACTTCAATGTTAACCTATGGAGAAATTTTTTCCAAGGATTGCCGACTTGGATTTAAAGTTTTTATTAATTTATTTATTTTATTATTATTATTATTATTATTATTATTATTATTATTATTATTATTGCAGTCCGTAAAAGAGATAGAAATTTTACAACTTGGGGTATTTTTCGTTTTAAAAAAATGCAAATAATATTTTAAAATTTGAACTATTCGGGGGGAAAATTCTGGTATAGTGCGTTTAAAACTCTCATAAATTCTTATGGTGGACGAAATTTATAAAATGACTCCTGTTGCAAGGTGCAGAAAAGTTCAGGCTATCTGAAAATACTATTTTTATTTAATTATCAGCATTAATGTAGCTGAAATTAATAGACAAATTTTCTCCATAGGTTAACATTGAGGTGAGCGAATCCAATAGGCTTAGTTCACATCAGCCTTAAGCAATATCTGCATAAGATGTATGAAACAGATTTTTCTTTCTGATATCAGAACAAGACCATTTAAGACTTCACTCTTCTCTTTCACTCACAATCCGCTCTTATGCATTTTATTCAGCTTCCCAGTTGTGTATTTCTTGTCGTCCCATTTCTTAAGCAACTTGTCATTTGTGTGTAACTTAATCCATAATAACGTCTTATCAGTCATTAACATAAGACGTTAATGACTGATGTCAAGCTTGTTTTCATTGAAACTGTTTGTTGTGTTACAGGTTCAGTCTCAACGGGTTTTTACACGCTGTGTCATGACCATCGACAGCGAAATACGAACATGTCGTATGAACACGCTTGTAATGATCTTATTACCTCATGCAGAACATATCTTGCCTGTGAACTATTCTTATGAGACATTTTGAGAGTCAATTCTTTTTTAATCTTCCATTTCTTAAGAAATGTATTTATTTCAAGTCGCTAGAAAGTTCAGATTATATCTTTCTCCTTTCCCTCGCACTATCTCCTGCTAGACATTTGAATTCACGTAGTTTTTTTTGTAAGTAATTTGTAACTTCTGTCTAATTTAATCTGTCGCATGTAAATCAGAGGCATAAAACTTTCCTTTTAAAAAGATCGGCCATTGTGTTGCTGAACAACATTTTGCCGAACTGAAAAATTTCAACCTCCCAAGCCATTTAATTGTCTGCCATCCGGGCACTACTTATCACTTTTGATAAAATCATTACACACAGTTTCTTTTTTTATTATTATTCGGGGGGGAACTTTTTATTCGACATTCTCTGATTGCTCCTTCATGTTACTTTGTGTCTCGCCGCCATTGTCATTCAGATTTGTTACCTCGCTCTCCGGTGCGTGAGCTCACTTTTGTTTGTTGCCGCTTGTCAACCGTTTTTGGTTTTTCACTTCTTGCTCCGAGAGGCGATTGTTATCAATTGCTTCCTTCAACAACGGCTAATGGGCAGAGAGGGGATAACGCTGTCAATGAAAACATGTGCCCTTATTGTGCATTAAAAAAGAATTAGATGCTGAAACAGAAATAAATGTGATAGAATCTCGACTGATTGAATATTAACGAAGTGCGCGGCTTCCTGGAGTGCGTTTGAAATACGTGCTAGTTTTTAGGGCAAAAGACAAGTTTCCGAGCATTTTCGGGTGGTATTATGTACCCCCAGTTACCATGGATTGATCCAGAGCCCTTGGTCTCGCGGTTTCTATGAAAGAAAATGCGTTGCTTGTTAACACAGGACACCTGCCAGTGAAGACAGTCGCACTTTTAACCGCGAGAATCGTTGGTTGCTTTCATTGGAGGCACCGTATAGGTGAACCAACATCAGTCCCTGGTACTATAGTCAACCTCCTGCCAGAAGAGACCTGGCACTGGTTTTAGGGTTGCTACCTCGGGGAGGTCGATTCTTGAAATGAGGGGTCGGGGATAATCAACATTCATCACCGTCATGCATTTTCTCCCGTTGACCTTCGCTTCTGTAACGTTCCACCCCTCATCAAAAAAGAACTCTCCCCGAGTGACCTGTTTCTCGGGGATCTTCTCTTCGGAGGAAGGCAATACCTTTGTTTTGACCCCCACCCCCAGACCTGAGTTTGGACCACTTCCAAGAGCGACATCTGGGGGGGGGGGGACGACTCATACCTTCTCCCACCTTCTCTGACTTCATAGAAAGACTTAAAGAAAACGTATCGGGAAGAATTATTTTAACATCTGGCGTGCATGTGGCGTACAATGTGGCGTACTAGGGGATTTCTGTTATTTTGAATGAAATAACATAGATATTGTTCCAATTCATCCTTAAATGAGTACTACGTTCTTTATGAAGGCTTAATCTTATAGGCTTTGATACCTATGTAGGTCTGAATCTAAAGAGGGGGTAAAAGTCCGCAAATGATCTAGGACTCAGAGAAATATCTCGATTATATCTTTCAAGTGATACACAGCTTACAAACGATAAAAGTTAGGATTTTCATGGCCTGGAGCTCAAAATTCAATATCTGCAATTTTAGCTAGGTGACTTCGTTAGGTTTAATGATTGGAATGAGTAAACATAACTTTATTACAGTTAGAAAACTTCACAAGCGCCAGACATTCCTTCATATAAACAACCTCTGTTCGTGAAAAGCTGCATAGAATCGCAAGTGCACTCTCGCGTATAGAATATTTGTTCATTTACATACGGGATCTACGAAATACCTGTAAATTTCGAGATCAATTTTCAAAATTTCTTTGTCTGTTACCACAAACTGATTCAAAATCCGATAAGAAGTCCCAAGTTAAACAGCTCTGCGAAAAAGGGGGAAAAAAATCAGAAAATACCTTTGCCTTAAGTAATCCCCTTACAGTCGCAAAAATTAACAAATCCCAGTGGCGTAGCTAGCATAACTGGCGTCCGGAGCACGATACCTTTTTGGCGCCCCCACCATGGTCTTGAGGACCCTTTGGTGTCTCTCTGCGAGTGGCGTCCAGGTCATGATAGACCCCTTGCTCCCCCTCACTACGCCACTGACAAAACCCTTAATTTCATAGCCTTAAAGTTCACCAAATGATGAATAGTTATAAACTGAATATATAGGGGGGAAAATTAAACTTTGACCAAATATTAAATTTATATAGAGAATTTCTTTCACTATATAACATCTTTTCTTTCTCAGTCAGATTATTAAGCCCTAGCTTTCAACTTACAGATTTTCAACTGTCCTGGGTTTTCCAGCTACACATTTTTTATATATTTCAGAGACCCTATGCATTTCCTATGTGAAATATTCATCTGTTTTCTTTCCCTTTAACGTAAACAATCCAACCCTAGTTCCCCGCTTCCCAATCCTGACCACGAGCAAATTTTTTTCAGGATATCTGCTGAATAGCTCTGTAACTTGCTGAAGCCACTTTCCCCCCCAAAATTGTTGAAATCTGATCAAATATAAAAGAAACCGATGTCCTTGAAATTCAATGTATTTCTTCGAGCTTCTCACATTACTCTGTTTCCTCTTGATACGCGCGATGGACCATCCAAAGTGTTATTCGGAGTTCAGGCCAGTCCAGACGCAACATTAATCATCCACGTTCCACGTAATTCGAGATGATAAAAATAAAAAGCTGCCTCGCGACAACAAAAACCACTTCCTGTGTGACATCGCGATCCGGACAAATGTCTATCTCTGATAATTATAATCTCATACCGATCACCGAATCGGTTACTTTGATCCCGCCCGAAATAATCTTTCAGGTAGCTTATGGGGCGGTTTTAAAGACGGACTGTGAAACGCGATGAATTGAGAGTATTTGCCGATGGGCGATTCATTAATGCTTTGACCGGTCTTAGGCATTGTGAAGTCACTCATTCATGTCACACGTACCCATTAAGGTAAGGTAAAGTTAGATAAGGAAGAGGACGATTTTATAATGTGCAATATACAAATTTTATCCATGGGAGAGATCTTCTATTTTGGGGGACCAGTAGCTAATCTTTCAGGCAAAGTCTCGGGCGAAATGAAAGTTATATTCAAAATACCAAAAATCTGTATGACAGCGTGCACATAAAAGTCCAGTATCACATAAAATTGAATTCCGGGGGTGGCGCATAAATTGTAAAATTCCCCCACACCTGTCTAGAAGGAAAGATGCTCATTCGAAGCCCA
>OU015491.1:173903855-174218855 GCA_907164885.2 Dolomedes plantarius | reverse complement strand
TACACCTTACGACTGTGTATTTAAATGTATTACCCATAAAAAAAGTCTTTTTAGAGATCTTGCAGTGGAGTTTTGGCTAATGGTATTATTTTGAACAACTAATATATTGAACTCCATATTATCTGTGCTAATTAACAAACGGGTGTGTACGGAAAGCCTGAAAACACTGATAATCCAAAAAACGGCCCAATATGCCTTCAAAATGATCTTTTAAGAGTTTTGAAGTGAATAACATATAGAGGTTTAAATGTTCTTAGTTAAACTAATAATAAAACTTACACAGATTGTCAATTTTCTCTTCGTAAAATGTTTGCTACTTTCCTTTGTTTTTGACTGATGTTGACGGATTTTGCTCTATTCTTTGCAAGACATTCTTTTGCACAATTTGGATTCCCCAAGGAACCTTTTTTAAATTTTTAGATAATGCACGGATAATACTTTCGTGGTTTATCGGAAATTCAGTGTAAAAGTATGGTTATAAGAAAAACAATTCTTGATACGATGCTGATATAAATATCACTGCCAGTGCCACACAAATAGGGCATAAGCAGTCTACGATATCCGAACGAATATGTTACAGGTAATAATGCATGTATAATTCATATGTTTCGCCTTACCACAGGATTAATTTTTATGCAAGATTTAGATCCATTTTAGGTATTTGAATCGGATTAAACTATCATGCTCGGAAAATGTTAAGATAAAATTTAAATTTTGCTTGAGGAGTTTTTACATTTGTGGACTATTGCAATATTAATACGGAATCGGCGACATCGCTATATTTTCAGGTTTCTGGGCAAAGGCCCTCTGGAGTTATAGACCTTTAGGGTGAATTAATGGTGTCTCTAGTGCTACTTTTTACCAGTTTGTTGACGAAAAAAAAACAATAAACTTGTACAGTGGTTTCGGTGATGTCATCGCTTTCACAAGTAACTTCAAACCGGCGACTTCGTGTTCGTTTTTGGGATGTATTTAGCAGAGTAGACAAATTCATCCCAAGCTTTTTTTAGTCCTGGAGTATAGTTCTGAAGGACTAAAAAAAGCTTTAGGAAGGACTTTCATGAAGTTTTCAGTGGTATGACTCCATACGCCGAGATCGCGCAGGCTGTATCGCCCCGTTCTCCTAGGTATTTTAAAAATCTTGCAAATTCGAACATCCTTGCGGTTTTGCGACACCCGACTGGGGATGAGCAACTGAGACCGTCCCGAAAGCTCAGCGTTTCTTCGATCGGTAGCGGTAAAATAGCGATAATGTAACGTCATCGATTTCACTGTTAATATGCGTTTACTTTTACCACAATGTTGCAAAGAAATTATAGTTATCAATGTATGTTTTCCTCAATATTTCATCCTATAAAGTATTTTGTTTCTCTTCCAGTGCGATTAGCTCTTATCCTCAGGGCATTCACCCATATACACCAGGATTTATGTTGGTTACTTCCTTATGGGAGCCTTCAATAGTTGAACCTACGCCACTACCTTTGAGGGTACAACGCAAGAACATCCATGATTTAATCGGGATTTTAACCGGGCTCAACGGGGTTAAGCTTGTATCCTAACCCCCAAACAATGAGGATATAACTCGTTTAAATTCTCAACAAACTGTAATAATAATAATGATAAAAAATAAATAACTGAATGTCTTAATTGTAGGATTCTTACCCATCTTGAAATGTGATAGGTGAATGCGCTATATTTCCTTTTTCCTGACATGAGTCATTGGAAAAGTTTTAACCAAGACAATAGATGCCTAATACATTCTTTGTGTAGGCTCAACTCGAATTGGTATTTTAAGTTACGGTCTGGGGACTTGTCCAAGCTGACCATATCTGAATATTTTAGTTTAATTAAATATTTGCTTTCAAATGTCTTTAATTTTTAATTTTAATAATAGTAACCATTATTAATAATATTATAACTGCTGTTGTTGATGATGATACTCATTTTGTTATTGTGGATATGCCGCCCAAGATGGGTAGCTACGTGAACATACTCAGCATCGGCTTAGGTTCGAATCTCTACCTGGGTATCTGCACTACCCTCTCATAGGGAACGTTGTTAGTTAGCATATTCGGGCATATCATGACAACATTCGTTGGATACTCCCATGGTAGCCAAATCGAGCGTATATGGACTAATTTCCTCAAGGTAGGAGACCCTCCAGTACGGAAATTTCAACTTCTAGAAGAAATGGATTTTATATAAGGGAAATGGAAGAAAAGCTATGTCTATGTTATTACCCGTTTTTCTATCTATCTTTTCTTTACATTTCTAGGATTTAGGGCACTTCCTATCTCACTGGATGTGCCACTACTTCATCACCCCAGACCCATCCTGGGTCTGAGATAGGAGGGGGTTAAAGTCCCCGAGTCTGAGAGATTCAGGGACCAGGCATAAACCTCAGTACCGAGGTCCGGTGTAAGAACTAGTACTCCGTAAGAAATCTTTGCTCTTGACTTCAGACATACGAGCATCGCTTTCCTCTTTTATTTAATGTAGTACCCTTGCGTAGATTGATATGAACCCGTTAAATATTCCATAACAAGATCGTCTCTTGATGCCCATATGAGTAATCTAATAACTGTGCCAAGAAAAAAAATACACGGTCATATATATATATATATATATATACAACAGAATTTAAGCATGTCATTTATAACTTACAGCCGCTCTTCACTGTTTAAATGAATACTTTTATATGCAGGGGATCAAAGGATCTGCCAAAATCCTTCTCTATTACAATCGAGCATAGCAGGCTAATTCCACGGAATCCTGTCTAGCCCGACGGGAGAATTCCGCTCTCCCGCCCCAAGCAGCTCTTGCTGTCCCTTTCTCTCTCGTCGGGCTATATCTATGTCGTCCTAATAATGTCAGCAGCTTTCATTTCATCTTTCATCTTAACGCCACCGCACAGGAAAACAGCTACAAATCACTCATATTACAACCCTCTGCCACATGTCCCATTGCGAAGAGTGCAGGATGGGTTTACCATATTTGGCCTTTTATCGCTAGAACAACGGTTTTTTTTTCTTCTTCTTTGGTTAAAAAAAAAATTCCTATGATGGTTTTTCGGAAAGTTTTAGTCGAAAGCGCGTCAACGAAGCAGACTTTCGTGGAAATGTTCATCTCAGGATAACTGTAAAGTACAACATTTAACTGAAACAACGACAAAAAAAAACTAAAAGAAAAGAGGGAGAAATTTATGTACAATGTTTTGCGTGTCCACCCATTGAAATTCTTCCCTGGTAAAGTTACATGTGATAGAATTTTAATATGTTGATTCAAATTACAAATGTTTAATTGAATTAGTTATTGTTAAGAGTAGTTAGGATATTCATTATTAAATTTTTATTTATTGCAATTATGTCGTACAGATCGAAAGACATTGCATTTTATTAAATTTCTCTGATTATAGCTAGATTAAATTTTTTAAAATATTTAAATTTCTTTAAGCATTTAGAATATTATACATTTGAATTTTGTGGTTAATATTTTTAAATATCAGTTTCTTCGTATCGTATAATATATTGAACTCTGCCTCTATGCCTTAGACTTGTTCGTAAACAAGGCATTACTTTGGTGGCAGCGTGCAGCTAATATAGATACTATGACTATCATTTTTTATAAAGGAAGTTATAAAGGACTCTTGAATGATATTCACCAATGTTTACAATCTTTCTCTTATTGTAATTATTATCAACATATTTTAATAATTATTATTTCTCTGATATATTCAAGAAACAGAGGATTTCATACAGCTTGTTTCTGCTTCATGTTTTGCAGAAAATGGCACATTTAGATGGGGATACAAACCGAGAAGCTTATCGAAAGTAAAAAATGTTATATAGAAATTATTTTTCTAATTCGCTGAAACGAAACATGGTTCAGTTATCCCTTCGTAAATAACACCTATCAGATTTTAACAGTAAAACTTCCTTTATTTCATAATCATTAAATATTATAACTTTAGCTGAATTATATTTAATTCTATATTTAAGAGTGTGTTAGATATACAGTATATTTTTTGTCTAATATATTTGAAAAATGTCCCATGCCAAATTCCTTCTTACATTTACACAAACAATAACGAAAAAAGTTCTTTACTAAAATTTATTTTAAAATGAGGAAACGACCTTATCTAAAAATATTTGTATTTAATGTATTATAATATTTGTTATATACACGAACGCATGAGACGAACCTTAATAAAAAATTGTTTTAAAAATAGTAAAGCTGCAGATCTTTTCGATAGCTGGTTCTATCCGATGTAGCTGCAGATTTTGATGCACAGAATTCTTGGCGAGAATCGAATTGCTATTTATAGAGAAAATCAGTCCAATATTGCTCAATAAATGCTCTATATAAAACAATAAACAATGCAGTTGGCGGACTATACAGTTTGGGTTTTACAAATTTCATTTGATTTCATACAATTCAAACATGATCTGAAATATCTATATGCGTTTATGTACATATTACTTAAAATTCCATTACTTAATAAAATTAATGGGTACAAAATATTGAGTGTTTGGCAGTTCCCCTACATACTAAGAATATTTTAAACAAGCTGGACTACTTTTTTCATCAGCTGCTGATTTTAAGTGATTTAAAAAGAACGCAACATTATCAGAAAATAAATTTAATTTTTCTGATATTTGCATCCTTTATAGATCAAATATGGAATTAAGTAAACGATAACAATTGGGGCGAAATAGATGTATGCCACATGAACAGGTTTAAAATAAAAAGGAAGCATGACCAGCATATTTATGTAGCAAATATATTATAAATCGAAAATCCTTGAAATCTTAAATGTAGGAAGGTCTTGAAAAACCTTTTAAACACATATCATGTTCCTTATTGCAACCACCGGGAGGCAATATTTGATTTTTTAAAAGAAATATTTTTCCTAAAATGATAAACTTTTAGGCTGTTCATATAGTGTGATTTCATATATGTATGTGTGTTCTCGTGAGAACATATCTATTTATTTATATATAGAGAGAGATTATGAGTATATTCAATATCATATCATAAATATGTGTAAAACTATCATAGAATTTTTATGAAATACTAACCCAAATTCAAGCTGTACGTACCAACTAATTGCAGTGTCAAGAAAAAGGAATATTTTCCTTATACATGCTATTTTTTAATTCCACAAGAACTCAATATATGCGTTAAAATGAGAAAATACGCCTAGACAAACACGGCAAAAAAAAAAAAAAAAAAAAATTCTAATAATACCATCTGAACCATTAAAAACCTTTATGTGCTTTATTAAAGTATAAACACAGATATTTAAGAATTATCTTTCAACAAAACGTGGAGTAGGGAAACGGCGGCGGCATGTTTTTTTTTTTTTTTTAAGGCATATTTCATCATAACATATTATCAGTCCTGGCAAGATTAATTTCAACTGTAGCCTCAAGAAAATTTCATTTACTTTTTACTTACTCTCACTCTCTCTCTTTCCGCCCTCTTCAGGTAAATGGAAAATTTTTCAAACCCCTTTTCCCCCTTTCTGAAGGGAAAAAGCTCCGAGTAAAAATTTGGCGCTGTGAAAGCTCTGCCAAATATCCTCCCCAAAACCGTGCCGAAGACAGAGTAACCCTGTAAGGCTATAATGCGAAGAAGGGGCGATAAAAAAAAAATGACGGTCCACACACACACACTCGCATCTTTCTCTCCTTTTAATACGGGCGCAAAGCCGACAAAAGGGCGCGGGTCCCGGGTTTTGATATACGAGCAACGCCATTGTTAAAGTTTAAAAGATCAGCGGCTGAGCCGCGATAAGCCCCCCCAACACTCGCAGTTATGTGCGCAGGGGGATAGGGTCTCATTTATAACCGCGGCGCAGACGATAAAGGTCGCTTCTCTCTCCCTCCCCTCTTGCGTGTCGTTCTCGGACACTGAGGGTGGAGGAATTTTTTTACTCTTTTTTTTTCATTTATTTATTTATTCACCCTCGAAAGAAACGTATTCTTTGATTCTCGTAGAACATGGCTAACCTTTATTCACGAAAGTGTAGGCTTAATTTATAGGCATATATCAAGGTCTGTTTAACGAATTCTATTCTGTTTCGTGTAGCGTCTATTCTACTTATGCTGTCAAAGTTGTCGGCAGTATTTCTCAGATTCTGTCTCGAGTAGAAAACTAGACCTAATTTAAGATGGCCGTGTTCGGAGGAGATAATGTAAGCGAATTAAAAGCTTTCTTCCCTTTTGAAGAATCAAAAGATACCTATTAAATTGGTCTCGTATGAAAACTAATTGAATTTCGTACAGTTTCCTGACCTTTTGCCTTTTGTCAGAAAAAATAACAAATAAGAGGCTTAATTTTAAGACTCTCAAGGTCTGAAGTAGCGTTGCCATTTTACAGTTCCGCAATAAAATGGGATTTTTAACACAGAACTGCTGTAACATTACATTAAACCATAACTTAATCATTATTTCGCTATAACCACACCATTTTATCGAAACCTCGGACACTTACGTGTAGGATTTCCGTGGACGTCCCTCTCGGATTTTCATGCTGTTCCCATAAGGCGGGGGTGTAGAGATAGATGCGTACATGGAATTAGTGATGCGACATCGATAACAAAACATCGATGTTTTGAAACATCGATATTCAATATTAAAACATCGATGCTAATAAAACATCGCCCAAAAACCATCGATGTTTTTAAACATCGATGTTTTAGAACATCCATTTTTTAAAACTGGTTTAGTAATCTCTAACATTAATGCTACTTCCGTTAGTCGTGGGGGGAGGGGGTGATTTAATTTTACTCTCTGATTGGGCAGGCACAAATGACAAAAACTTGGTTGCTTTGGGCTACATTGATGACTCAAAATTCTCGTTGTAAATACCGCCATGTTTTGCCTTCAAATGTCCAGATAAATTCGTGGTATTGCCAGAAGTTTTGAGGGACTTACGGCAAATATTGCATTTCGCCAATTTGTCAGTGGTTTTGTAAAAGTATTTCCAAACGGTACTTTTGGGAGGCATCTTACTAGTAATATTAACGTCAACTTGTATAAAACCAGAACAAAACAAAAACTTAAATGGATGCACTCGTGTATATACTATTTGTAAAATAAAACCCCATCGAAGGTTCTGGAGTGTCAGGAACATTCCAAGCGCTGTGATTGGTTCATTGGTTGTTAATTGCCATTTGTCTGTTTGCTAAGGAATCATTTCCCCTTTTATATTCGTCCTTTTCAGAATTCAGACTTACATTTACTGAGTGTGAAAATTATGCTACGTGGTAATTTTTTTTTATTACGGTAGTTTTTCATTTTAAAAAAAACATCGAGACAACGTAAAACATCGAGCACAAAACATCGATGTTAAAAAAACATCGGCTTCAATAAATCGATGTTTAAAAAATCGATGTTTTAATCAAAACATCGATGTTTTGAAAACATCGACATCGATGTCGCATCCCTACATGGAATCTCCGCTGGACTTCTGAGAGGAGTAGAGGCTCAAAGACTTCGCAGAATAGTAAAGCAGAATGGTAACGCTAGTAACCAGGGTGTTTTAATCCTTTAGGTTAGGGGAACTCTGATGAAATAATAAAAGGCCATCATGCTAGGCTGTGATTCAGATCAAGTTGTCTGGAGTGAGGAAATACCAGTGGCGTACCCCCCAGGATTTAATCTTGGGGGGGGGGGTGAGTTGAACGGATAAAAATATTTCTAATGCAAATTCAATATTCATAATGCAATTTCTATTTCTTTTGGGGGAGGCAAGAATGGTGCGCCACTGCTAAATACAACATAGTTATTCGTGATCCATGGCTTCTTGGTAGCCCCATGAAAATTTGCTCTTATGGGGACTGTTACGAAAATTATTTTTTTCTTTTAATTCTGATATTTTAGAGGAGGAACTTGAAAAGCAAAAAAAATTCTTCAATGAGGGATTCTTGTGTTCGATGGAAACATGAACCGAAACCCCTGCATATATGATCAAGAGACGAGCTAACTTGTAACACAGAACATAGGCGTAGAGTGCTTCTAACTTTTTTTTTTTTTTTTGGGGGGGGAGGGGCGGGGGAGGTAAGCAAGAGGTAAGCAATGATAAGTAATCATGCGTTAATAACCCCCAGTAGTTTCGTTAGAAAAGACTACCTGAAATTTTTTTTCAACGCATAACATCAATTATCCCTTAGTGGTCCATATAGTTCTGGGTAACTTTCAGGTTATCCAGTCTCAAATCTCAGAATTTTCCTACTACCTGAAAGCACAGAAATTCCTCCCTGGTCATAGGCGTAGCGTGCTTCTAACTATTTTTTTTTTTTTTTGGGGGGGGGGCGGGGAGGGGGCATGATTTGAATTCAGTTATGGCCCTCCTCCGTGCATTGACTAGCTGGCGGTCCTTAAAATATAAAATATTATGATTTTTTTAAAAATTGAATAACAATAGAATTGATATTTGAGTAGTATTCAAAAGTTATACAATGAGAAAAATAAATATAATATTAATAAAATGAGAAAAAAAAATATAGCATCGAATTTTTGGTATGGATCATATCATTGTTAATAACTATGTTAAGGCTAAAGACATAGTCGGAATCTTCAGTTTCACAGTTTGAAAAAGCGGGAAAAAAACAATTTTCTTAAAAGTCTTCTATCATATTCCGATTTTAACTGAACTTATATTAACGTTTTAATTTATTTCAACTTAATTTGGGGGGCACGTGCCCTCCATGCCCCTCCCCCCCCCCCCAAATGCTACGTCTATGACACAGAACGACTGAATTACATGCGGAGGGGGACGTAAGGTTAAGACCAAGCCTTCCAGAAGGTAAGTAATGGTACAATAATAATAATAATAAAAATGAAATATAATAACTCTCAAGTTAAATTTCATCTATACTCCACTACCTGACTACAGACTTTGACCAACAAGCGGGCTAACTTTTGTTTAACAATTTTTTTTTTCATAACTTAGATGTATTTTTCCCCCGGGAAAGACAAAATGACTTTCACACGGTTCCACTAAGCAATAAGGCTCTTTTACTGAACTTCAAACCCTCTTCTGCAATTAACTCAAAATCTTTCCACCAGAATCAGATAGAAAATGATTAGGGGTGTTCCAGGGTACAAAATTCTTCAAATTTTCGAACTATATTTTACTGCATTAAAACATTTTCTCTTTTTTCCCCGCTTAAAACGACGTTTAAATCATGTTTCTATCTTAATCAGAACAGGAGATATTAATTTTTTACTTTTATTTTGTTTTGCAACATTCTAATAGTAGCAGCCAATCTGTTTAAACCTTTAAATGCTTTTCACCATTTCTCGTCTTTAAATTATTATAAGTCAAGAACCGTGAAAGATAAATTATTCAAACTTGAAACATGCCTTATTCAATTATTTTGCTTTAATTTTGAATAAGCAAATTTTAAAAAAAATTTACTTTTGAAACCATGATTTTTTTAAAAATAAGGTAGTACATCATTTTTTTAAAAATGTTTACTCTAAATATTTTTAATTTTTTAAAAATTAGAATTTAAAAAAATGCTGAATCAGAATTAAAACTTATATATTTATGTTTAATTTAATGAAAAAATTTTGAAATTCGACAAATAATATTTCGAGTTATTGCGATTTTAAATTACCCCACTTTTTTTAAAAATTTTAAATGTTTAAATTTTTTAAAAACTGTATGAAGAGTTTTATGATGTGATTTTGTTTACAAATTATATGGTTAGCCATCACAAAAAATTGAAAATTTTAACTCAATAAATAAAAAAAAAAATCAAATGTGTTCCGGACCCTTAAGGTAGCGCCACAGGCCCTGAGATCCATGCAAAGGTAAGCCAGTCTGTCTCATTCCATTGCAGTGTAGGACAATGAACCAAGTAAATACCGCGATATGTCACTTCCTTTCAGTGTGACTATGAATATATTTCATCCAAGATATGTCATTAGTATTTAAAGACATTTGTTCTGTAAATATGTCAATAAATATTACGTGGAAGTTTTAATAATAGCTTCCTTTCCTGTTGCTATTGAGTGTTTTTTTTAATTTTAGCGTATTTGAAACCTGAAGGTTATTTACAGGCAAGACTTTTGGAGTGCCGGGACTTACCTCAAACAATCATCCTGCAATACGTTTCTGTCTTTAAAAAATCTTAGATTTTTAAGCCATCTTTAACACTCATTTTGGTGTCTTGAGTGGACAGAATTTTTTCACTACTTCAAACGCATCGTAAAGTCGAAAAAGTCGTATTCTTAACCAAGATGGGGGATGATTAGATTCATGGACTTTTCGAATGACTGTAACGCCACGTAAATTGATATCAGTTCCACTATGCCAGGAGACATAGTTCAGTTTATAATAGACCAGTGGTTCGTAACTGGTGGTCCATGGACCACTGGCAGTTCGAGAGAACCGAAGAAGTGATCCGCGAGGTCAGGAATAATTTTTTTTTAAAGTTTCGAAACGACTGTGAATTTAAAGTTTTTTTTTTAACTAGGAGCAAAGAAAAATTTTTAATTCACAAATTTTTTTGTTCAAATTCTTAAAATTCTTGTATTTTTTCCGATTTTTGACTTTCTGAGTTCGAAAAAATCCTTGTTTTGCTTAAAAATGTCTAATATATTTTCTATGACGTGGACTCTCATCATCACAGCAATTTTACAGCTAGTAAAGCAAATTATGCAAACTGAAAAATCCCGTTCGTTTTTAAGTTTTCACAGTCATTTATGTTTGCTATTAAGTTTCCTTTTACGTGTCATATGTTATTGTCATTAAGTTTATTTGTAACTTTTTATTTAAGTTGTTTATAACAAATAGCTTGTTTATTCAGAAAATAAAATCCATTTTTGCATCTCAAAGAATTGGTTGAAGGATGGTCCCCGACGATTTTTTTTTATTTATTATTATTATACAAGCGGTTCCTAACTAAAAAAAGGTTAGGTTAGGAACCACTGTATTAGACTCTAACAACTTAGCCTTAAAATTACGAAAATGAAAAAAAAAGAAAGAATTTTTTAGTTTTTCATCTTACTTGGATTTGTTGCATGTGTTTGCTTTCATTTTCATTAAACGAGTGGCTTTAATGAAAGTTTTATTTCTCTCGGACTGAAATAAAAAAATCTCAGAAAAGAACAAATGAATGATAATTTTATAACTCTATTCTATGCTTTTAGGTTTTCTAAAAACTTATTGACCATTTTTATATAATTAAATAAGTAAAAATTATATCTATCGTTGCAAAATACAATAAACTGTAAAACTTTGACGCTAATTTCTCTGTAGGCTGGAGTCTGGAAAGTATATAGAAACTTTAGAACTTTTATCTTCGCGCAAAGTTATGTTTAAAAACACGATAAACTCCTAAAAATAGAGTACATTATTAAGAGAAACAATTAAGTTAAACCCCCCTTTTTTAACTTTTTTACATAATGTTAAATGTTTTTTCCCTACCTCATACTTCTCCTTTGTACATTCCTTAAAAAAGAAAACAGAATTGTTTGATAAGGAATGGGGAAAAACAGTAAAATTAAAATGTTGTTTTCGTTTCAGGAGAAATTAAACAAATACTTTTATTTTATAGCCCAAAGTTGAAGAAGACTTTTCACAGAAATTATAGAGTAGATTAATTAAAAGAGATTAATTAAAAGATTAATCTGATATCTAACAGTATATCGAATTCATATGCAGTTATTTTAATATACTGAAAACTATATAGTTTTGGTATAAATATTATATGGTAAATTTATTTCATATATATTAATATTTTCCTGAAGTAATTTTAAAATCATTATATGTTTTTTTCTGTGACTTGGAATATAGTGTTTTGACTTTAAATCTTCCTCTACATAAAAAAGAAAGATAGATTAGAAAATTTTAAATCATATTATACTTTAACTGCACCTTTTCCTGATAGTTTCAAGTTACGTAATGCATTATAATACCCCCCAGAAAAAAATTTAATATCATTAATGATATTTTCAGATATAAAGGCATTCACTTTAAATGGTCGTAAAACACATAAAATTAAACGTTAAATAAACCCACAGTGCTAATTTAGATTCGTTTTCTTCTTTGGTGTTAATGATTTAAGCGAAATGTGGGATGGCAACGGAATAGTGCCGCTGAGGATATAATGTTTTATGCTTGCAGACACGTGTAAAATTTTTAATTACTGGATTTTTAAGTGATCTAATAAAAGATTTTATATTTAGAAAGTCATCTACCGCTTTAATTTTGTTGAACTAATAGTTTCAAAGTCTATGTAAAATTGATCAGTGGTGAAATCATGAAGAGGGAGAAGGGGCTAAAAGAAACAGAATTAAAAGAAAACATATAATCTATATATATAAAACAGTTCCGTAACTGACTGACTCACTGACTGACATACAACGCACAGACCAAACCGCTGGACCTAAAGGGCTGAAATTTTGCATGGCGATTCCTCTTATAGTGTGGAGGTGCACTAAGAAAGATTTTTCACAAATTCTTCTTAGATTTTTTTAAATTAAATTTTTAAGCTGTTTTAGTAACTTTTTTTAAGTTTGCCTGTAAAATAGTAATTTGAGGGATATAAAATTTATATCACAGGAAAGATCATAAAAATTTCTTTAAAGTGAAATCGTTTTCGAATCTTTACCTCCATTTTCTGATTTTTGGTGTATTTTTAAAGATTAATTTTTAGAATTTAATTTATTAAATATTGATCACGTGATTTCTTTTTCTGGTACTTAAAATAAATTTATCGTCACGTGCATAACAGCGGAATAGACAAAAAAAATATTTTTTTCTTGCTAATGCGGCAGACGATTGGACATTATCCAAAAAAATATTAAAATACAGTAAAAGTTATGTTCTTGAAACTGTACTATAATCTTTAGTATATCCTATTAGATTTAATTTGAATATTTTCTTTTACATTACTTTGTCTATAAAAATATCCATTGCGACTTTTTTATAAATATATTTTTGTTTTTTTACATCAATTGTATACATTGATCGTCGTATTTATTATATATATATATATATATATATATATATATATATATATATATATATATATATTTATTTATTTTCTTTGGCATTAATTGCATACATTGACCGTTGTATTTAATTTGAATGTACTCCGTAGCGAAGTTCGGGTTTTCAGCTAGTTGCAGGATAAATTTTTATCACCCCTCCCGACAATACGAAAATATACTTTCTTCAGAAAGGGTAAACCCCAGTTAAAAATAATTCTGGTTATAACATACTGAAACCAAAGAATAAAAATCATAACTTCTACAGATGCTAATATTGAATCTGATTTTATATTATCCAAACAGGGCAGCAGACAAAAATAAAATGGAAACACCCTCTTTCATTAGCTTGGCGTTGGTCTTCCCTATTCCTTGTACAGCTGGATGAATTCATTTAGGGAGAGGGTCATTCCACAGCTTGGATCACAACTGAAAGAATTTTAAGCTGTACGCCTGGATGAAACTCAGCTGTTACGTCTGTTTTGAAGGTGGTATTTTTCCAAAAACTGTCTAAAAAATGTTCGATGCATATGTTTAATGACATTTAAGTCCTTCCACTGGGATGGTCCTGGCGAAAAAGACGCTTTCCACTGTGAGACCACATCGTTTCGACAAATGGGAGCTTTATCCTGTTTACACGAGGTAGGCTATTTTGGAGTAACGTTTCTCATCTTGGAATGAAAATCGTAACTCATGATTGAAATTACGGAAGGCATTCTCTGTTTCAGGGCCGAAAATAGACAAAAATCCTGTGACATTTGTAGCACTAGGAGTGACCACATGATCGAAGATGACACATGATTGATCGAAGGTAACCTGGTTACGATATCCAATTATGGGCAGTTCTAGTCTCAAAGTGTGGCTTGAAAAGGATTACTCACGATTAGAGCTATTTCTTTTTCGCTTTATGGCTCATTAACTGCCCACTTATTATCTTGGTGCAGCCCACTAATACTTGAACGTCTTTTACTTTAGATGTCGTTTCGCTCTCTAATGCACTTTGCCACTAATGGTTTTCTGGTCAACTGCCATGCTGATATAATTAGGACAATTAATCGACTCATTTACGTAGTCATCAGCTGTTTCGTTCACATTTACACCTGTCAGCCATGCTTCCTGTTCATAACTACTGCGGTTCTCTTTGATTTCACTTTAGCATGTAATAAACGGCGGTAGGCCTCAGTTTCCCTTGGATTACCTTGGTTACTGAATGATGTGGTCCATAAGATAATACCCTTCGGCATACGATGACTTAGTCAGATGCAAAAATTTATAGAGCAAGAGGATAATAAAGATAAAGGAATCCTGACAGAAACACTCATTGTAATGCTTTCCTGCAATACCGCGAACAACAAGCTATAGCAGCGGATTCCAACCTTTTATGCTATTACGCCTCCCTAAAAAAAAAAAAGAAAAAAAAATATTCCGCACCTCCCTATCTTTAAATAGATATGATAATACACACACGCTTTAAATAATAATAACTTTATTGCAAAAAAATTAAAAATGCAATTAACGGAATGGTAACAATGTTTTGCTATAACAATGCGAACACGCATATTTATTACCATGTTTTTATTAGCTCGCTTTCTTGTTTGCGTGTGTTTGTCCAGTACAAATCTTATAATCGATTTTTAACTAACTTCCCGACTAGCTAGACATTTGAAACTTTTAGAATAGCTCAGAACACGATGACAATGCATTATTTTAATACTTTTAGCCATCTTTAAGCAGTTTGAATTCATTTTCAGTTAATTTTGTTTGTAGACTGGTGCAGCCATCTATCGGCCGGGGCGGGAACGAAGATGCCACCCCGGCCGATTCAATCTTCGTTTCTTCATTAACTTCATTAACTTCATTAATGTTAATTAACTTCATTTTCTTTCAAGTTGATGGGATAATTCATCAAAAAATTTTTTGAAAAGTATTTATTAATACATAGAATTGTCAAGTTTATATGATTCTATAGAAAATTTAAAAACATGGTATTGTAGCGAACTGAGGTTCGTAGTTTCAACCAGTAGATGAACTAAACACACCAGGTATACATCACTCATTACTTAAACAAAACAAATGCAATTTATTGAGAAAATTGATGATGATGAGATATGTACACTGCACAGATGTAAGATGAACTTCGTAATCTTTAGAAATCACACTCGATTTAATCGGCGTGGGGCGGAGTAAGAACAAAGAAGTCCGCTAGGCTAGCAGAAACTGACTCTGCTTCAATGATGAAGAAACGGCACTTCGTCCTGATGGGAAAAGGGGCTCCCCATCAATATCAGCGGTGGTGACCACTGCACGCACCTGGTAGCGATGAAAATATAAAAATAAGGAGAAGGGACTCCTCACTGGTAAATACGGTAGCACAGGCTACTTCCACGAAGACTGGTCTCCGAACAAAATTAGCGGAGTATGTTTACTCCTGCAGGAACTTAATCGTCGCTGCAAACAGTCACAAGGGACTCTGTACCTCTAAGGGCGGCCACCCGGCTGCTCTCACACTGGATCCGCCACGATCAGGAACAAAAGACGCAAGCCACGGGCAAGAGGTCCATTCTCTTTTATAGGAGAGCCTCCACCGGATATTGCATCACTCTCCGGAAAGTTCGAACGATCTAGAACAGTGAGCAACGGAAATGGGTTTCCTGGGGCGATAATGAAATATTTTTCCCGGGTCTAAAGCTGCCGCCTTTTTAGTTTGTCCTCAAAGCCACTTCAAAGAGCCTCAAAGGGCCGCTTCGGTCAAATGCGAAGGGCACGAGTCCTTTTGTTTAGGCACGCGGCGCCTCCAGGATGCTGCTTAACAACTGATAGTTCATGAATGAAAAGCACCTGGAGTCTCCTGTCATTTACAACTGACGTCAACTGGTGTCACCCGGTAGCGATGACTAAATCAAGAAAAATGACCGAGGCCTCCTAACGTTCTGTGGAACAAGTCTATCGGATGAACAAAGGGAAATGCCGTCAGCCTTTTGCCACCTGAGTGGTTGGATTTCTTTTGATGACTCTCAGGCCGAGATAGAAGAATTTATTTTGTTAACGGAGAGGTTGAAATGCAATACTCTACAGTATATAAAAAGTTCTTTTTATCTTGTAATTATTTTTATATTAAATTACTAATTAAACTACATCTAACGCATCAAAATTTAATGCGAGGGTTGCTGTTGTTTATTGGCACAAAGTTTATCAAATCTTGGGGACAATGTGGAGAGTGCCGCTCGTAACTCTTTTTCGACTATTACCTGGTTCGATGTTTGGTTTACTTTGCATCCAGTGCCGAAAAAACTTGTGTATTATGGTTTATTCGTTTATTTATAGATATTTTGGTATGAACATTGATTTTTTACTAAAAAGTTTTGATGCCTCCCCTGGGAGTCGCGCCTCCCAAGTTGGAAACCGTGGTACTAAAGCGGTACACCTCTTAAGACTGCTATGTAATAAGAAAAAAAATCGTATTTCCCTTTTCATCTTCTTGCAGACTCTTGTGGTTGGAGGAGTCCAGTTGACTGTTCGAGAATTCCACCCCCCCCTTACGATTGACATTTTGAGGGATTGTAATGGCTCTCTCTCTATAGGGGGGTTAAGCACTGTCCCCAAATTTTTTATTTAAAATATATTTTTGTCAACTATTTACAGTTACATAAATGCTGATAATCAAATAAAATTTGAATTGTCAGATAGCCTGAACTTTTCTGCAAAGCGCTACAAGATTCATTTTATAAATTTCGTCCACCGAAGGAATTTATGAGCGTTTAAAACACACTATACCAGATTTTTCCCCGAATAATTTAAATTTTAAAATATTAATTGCATTTAAAAAATAACCGGAAAATGTACACAAATGTAAAATTTCTTTCTCTGTGACGGAGTACAATTTTAAAAAAAAAAAATCTTTGAATCCAAGTCGGCAATCCGTGGACAAATTTTCTCCATAGGTTAACATTGAGGTGAGCGAATCGAATGGGGTTAGTACATAGCAGCCTTAATGAAAAACCACGCAGCAAAAATACCTGTGAAAAGCAGTATGTGCCTAAACTTACTTGAAACTCCAAGGGAGATTAAATATAAATTAAAATATTATAAAATGACTTGAAAATTCAAAAACAGTGATAAAGTAAACAAATATTAGTTATGATGAATCAACATAGGCAAAAGTTAAAATAACAGATTTTTTAAAAAAAAGTATATAAAACTTATTTAATGATAAAATTAACGATGAAGATATTACGAAGCTGACAGCTAAGCATTAAAAACTATTTTATGTAATTAACTTAAAAATAATTTATCCTGATCAATTCAAAAAGAGGAAATTTATGGTGCAAGTAGGGGTGGGGGGATGTAGATTGATTTAAAAAAATGCTTTTAGAATGAAGATGAAAGACCATTAGAGAAGTAATAGGGGGTTTATGTACACTAATCATTATAATTAATTCACTGTTTTTATTTATATACCAATATAAATAAAGAACTCGTAAAGAAGTTTACAAAAATCAGTTTCAATTAAGAGAACAATTAAAAAACCTAAAATTTAAACTAATGTTCAATTAACAAATAATTATGACTCTTTTAAGAGGAAACCTACGAAGGCAATCTTTGTTTGTTTATTAGAAACTTTTTATAAGCCAAGATTTCAAAAGAACTTAATTAAAAGCATTTTTATTTACTCGTATTTAAGTAACGTGTATTATGTTTTAATTACAGTGAATGAGACAATATCTGCCATATAGTTTTTATTACCAACAACAACTGAGCTTTTCTCTTTAAATAGAAAAACGTTTTACTCTTAACAATTACTTCTCCCAATTTCCCAACCTCTCCGCTACTTTTAACGTTTCTCATAAGGAAAAAAAAATAATTTATTCCCTTTTTGTCCCAATATTATCTTTCGTGTAAAATATCCCCGGAATAAAAGTGAAAACACCCTCATACCTCAATTATGATATTACGCATTTTTTTTTTTAAACCTCCTCCAACCATCGCGCCCGTATTTCACACTTTATCTGTTCATACATTAGTAACTCTTTTCCCGAATTTGCAATGCGTGGAAGAGACGAAGGAAATAAATTGCCAAGGAATTCAGGAAAATTTTATTAAATACTCAATATAATACTTGCGCGATGATTCAATTTGGGATCCAAGACTTCTTAATTTATTTTTTTTTATTAAGCAGAAAGCATGGGGAGCTGTGCAAATTTTTTTTATTTATATATATATATATATATATATATATATATTATTTTTTTTTTTATCTTCGGGGTATAAAAAATGGCGGCGGGGAGTGTGATAAAGGGGTAATTCGGGCTTTAATGCCGCGTACCCGGTAATGCACAAGTCAAATAAATTGCTCGTAACTCGCGCAATTTGTAAGAAATGTTTTAAGATCGGCGAAAGTTTAGATATAAAAGTCACACAAATCACGATGCCCACTTAGCCCTCCGCTGCCATACATCCTGATTCACGGCCAATAAAATCCCGCCGCGCGCAAGGGGTGCCATTCGCCAAAAGCGTCGCCAGCAGGCCGCCAATTCTTGATAAATAATATTGCTGGGTGTCTGAAGTTGCGATATGCATGCCCCTATCGCAGGTTCACACAGCTGTGGAGGAACGGTTGCTATTTGAACAGAGCCCTGACCAGGAGAGGGGTGGATGGAGAGAACTGAGCCCACCCCGGCAATTTTTTTTAAACCTTGCTACACTAACATAAGTAATAATAACCTTAAAATGTTCCCTACAAATGAGTTATAAAATACTATTGATTATTTTGTAATTTATTCTTAGTGAATTATTAACCTTTATCTTACTGGGCCCATTTTTCAGATTCCCAAATTTGGAACGGGAAAATTCATACCCCGTTTGTAAAAACGGCTATTAAGGGATATATATATATATATATATATATATATATATATATATATATATATATATATATATATATATATATATATATATATATATATATATATATGTATATATATATAATCATTCTTGGGTTCGTGTTCTTGGGATACATGTTATCCCACCCCGTAAGGAAAAGGTTAAAGTTGTATCTCCCCTTTCATCATTCGCTTGTTTGTTGTTGTTGTTGTTGTTTCTAATGCCCCCCTGGACTAAAGTATTCTAAACCAGGTACATATAAGCTGAGGGGTGCGGCTCCGGTTTATAATGCCACCACAAAGGTCGGAGATCGATTTAGCCAGGTGTCACCTGAATTTTGACCGAGCAACCCCAGGGGAAACAACTGGGGAATCGTACCCTCTCCCACCCTCTCTGACCTCATAGAGGGACATTCCGGTCTACAGATTTAACGTGTTTATATCCGGCCTAGGCACGGATTCACTTGTTTGATTCTAACTACCATATCTTTCAGTCTCTCATAGTTCGACAAGACACACGCGAACAATTTTTTCCTCAATTACGCTATTCCCATTTATAGATATATTACTGTCTCGTTTTCATTGGTTAGACCACTTTGAATTGCCAATAAAAGAGCCGAAAACCCGGGAGGGAGCAAAAGACAAGGGATAAAAAGAGCAAACACCATGACTGTTATCAGCGTGCCAGAGAAGCATATAAATGTGGCTTTTAAGTACACCGCTAACATGGTTTCTACACTCCGCGTGCTCTTTTCCTTTTTGCACTTTGTTCTACAATCACTGGGAGCTCAAACTGACGGAAAAAAATAGCATGAGATAAATGTATGCCGCCTCTCAGATCTTTAAAATGACAAATAATTTCCATTCGTCAAACTTTTTTGTTGTTGTTGTTATACTTATTGAATATGTCAGGACTGAACTGCTTATAAAAAGTATAGTCTAATGAGTATATGACTGCTGGTTAAACATGAGCGAGATGAAAGGAAATTGCTTTTAATAAATCATTCACGTACGTATGTGCTTGGTGTAAATTTTACCCCTTTTTCTGGAACTTACTTTCGCTTGCTATCCGTGTTATCTAAGTTGCTGATTTCCATTTTGGATATTAAAATGTATAAGTATGTGATGCATGAATATGTATGTGATGTATATATGTGTTGTATGAATATGCATGTGATGTATGTGCTGCAAGTAGAAATTAATTTTTCCATCGGAATTGCAGCTTCACTCCTCAGCTCATCTGCCTTGTTGATAGCAGTCGTGGAATAGATTTTCCCCTTTTATTGTTAAGTGTAGCACAACCCATGAGCTCGGAAGACAGTAATAATAACTATAGATGGGAAATGGCTTAGTGATGATAGAATCTGTTTTTTTCTTTTTTAACTTTCCGAAAGTGGTAGGCTTAAAAGGTTTTTTGAGGTGATCTAAATCTATCCTGCCTAACTCTGATCACACAGCAACAGCTTCACTATTGCTGAACGGTGTAGTGAGGGTATTGGAGGCATCAGATTTCCCTCTAGATCAGTGGTTCCCAACCGAGGTGGTCTGCGAGAGCCTTGGATGTGGTCCGGCACCACATATAAAAAAGTTGCCAAATAAATGGGGACTTTGAAAGCAATGTTCATTGATCTAGATGGGCCGAATATGTATCTGATGACTATCAGGTGTTGAATTAAAATTTCTTAAATGTTTAACATAATTATTTTATTATTAGAAAATGATAGGTTAGAATGTGAGTACGTTGATCATGGTTCTCTTTTGCCTGAGGGATAATTTATACCCCCATCGCCCCCCCCTAGAATGTTCCAAAGTCGGTAGGTCCACAGACTTCTAACCACTGATTGGGAACCACTGATCTAGATCTTTATACCTCATAAAAATCCCAGGGGAATTTTTCTTAAAATTCGCAAATGCATATTTTCGTATTCCTGTCTGTTGCATATGAAGGTAAATGTTTAAATAAAGAGAACTTAGTTTTTAAAAATTTAAAATTTTTTAGTCAATGTTTTTACATGGCACATTAAACTACTGATGACTATGGCAACAAAGTTCCTTTTTTTCTTTTTTGAAAAAGATAAATCCAGGTAAAGATTTTATTAAAACTCGCGCAACTGCATTTAAATAATTTATTTTAAAGGCAGAAAAAAAAAATCCGGAATGTGCATTTGTTGATCAATGATTAGAAAAACACTCACAAAGAGAAATAACATGCAGCTTAACACTTGGATCAAAGATCTGCGAGGTCATCTGTGTTGGCACCTTAGATATGCAAGGAATATTTCTAAGGTGCACTCTTACTTCACGATCCAATTTCTAAGATGAGTTAAATATTGTCGCAGCTCATGTGACTGGAGTCCCGAAGAACAAGGAAGCCCTTCTCTGGTTGTTCTATTTTCCCTGTACCTCTTACACAGCAGCTATGTACAGAACTAAAGACATGTTTTTTAAAGTATATAAGTCCCCTGTAACCTAAGAGGGAATGCTAAGTTTTCCCTTTATCCGGTTTCTATTCAAAGGTTAAAATTCCGTATTACTATGAACTCCTTTAACTTACATGCATAACACACCCTGACTTTCATACTACATCAGGACTCTGAAGTAAATGAAAGAACTCGAAAAGTCATTCATAACAGATGACTGATATCATTTATTAACTGAATCCAAAATGGTGTAAAAAGGATTAGGGTAAAAAATTTCGATTTAACATATATTTTAAAAAGCATATTTTTGACTTAGAGTATGTCATATACATTTACAATTAATTACCTGTATTTCGTACAAGCGTGAGGGATAACTTTCATGAAAATTTTCCATGGAAGATGGAGTGTGGGATGCTTGACAGCGCTATCCATGGAGTGATAAATTTGATTCCGAATTCAATTTTCTTTGGAAAATTATACAGGTGTCTCTCCTTCTACCGAAATTTACTTCTGTATTAATTTAAAGTATGTTTACTACGTCAGAACTCCCCTTTCGATCAAATTATTGATTATTTGTTATTTCAATATGAGTAAAGCCCAATTCTTTGTAATTTTTAATCTATGCGGATTATCTATTTCTTCCATCCCTTGAGTGGGTCGATAAAATGGACCAAGCATGCTTGGGAACTAACTCTGGAGGACCCGCGGTAGGTTGACCATCTGACCGAGACATGTGCTGTATGGCACCCCAAGTAAACGGTCAAAAAAGCGAAGATGGGGTACCACAGGCGTTGGACCACAATGGACTGTTGCGCCACTGGTTAGTTAGTTAGAATATCTGTTTATTATATCTAAACTTCATTCGGAGTTATTTTGATAAATTCTGCTAATCATATAATAAAAATTATTCTTGGTTTTCTTTTTGTTTTGCTTTGTTTTCCCTATCGCGAAGACAAAAGAGGATTTTATTCTTTTTCTTCGCGAAATACATAACATAACAAAAAGCTAGCGTTTCTTTAGCTTGAGAATTTGCAGATATTTAACAAATTTTTATAAAAGCTTCAAATTGTGCTCATGATCATTTCTCGTAATTAATTCAATATTATTTGTAAATTACAATATAATTTTGTAGTTATTTTAAAGCCAGTTTTCTAATTGCTACAACTAAGTTGGGTAAAACTAATAGCTTGAGAATAGTCTATGTTTTATAGCGGTATACATGTTCACAATTATCTAATTTGCAAGAAATCAAACCATTGATTTTTTACTTATGTTTTGCGTAAGTGCTCTATTTTATCTTTAATTTTTTTTTCCTTTAGAAATTTTTTTAAATGTGATACTTTACTTTTGATTTTTTCCCACGATTCACGCCTTGTTTTTTTAAATATGATATTAAAAAAAGAAAGAAAAACTGGAATAATCCCAAGAAAATTTTCCCAAAAGATGCATGGATATTTTAGGGTAGGGTTTTGGATGTGACAACGGGATGCACACTTTGGGGGTCACTCCTCAAGTCCATTTCACATACCTATCGGAAAGGAATATGACACACTACCAAGAACGGCTACGTGATCTCATAAGCGAAAAATATACACATTTAAGTTTTGCTACCAGTGCGAACTTTGATCAGTATCGCACTTCTTTATTTATTTATTATTATTATTAATTTTTTTTTTTTTTTTTTTTTTTTACAATAGCATGTTTCCGATTGGTTGGATGATTTCACTAAGTCCAACTGATGGAGGGATTATATACAGGGTGAGGCTAAATTGTTTTTCTAAAATAAGGGGGGGATGATAGTACCCATCCAGACGAGCAATAATTACCATGGAATATAGGGTCGCATTCCACTCTGAGAGGCAAAAAAAAAAATCAAAAAAAGTCGAAACGCGTCTTAGTGATGAGGCAACATTCAGCAGAGAAGGCATTTTCAACCTGCGCAATCAACACATTTGGTCTGACAGCAATCCCCACTGCACTACCCTTCATAAACACCAGCAGAAATTTTCCGTGAACATCTGGGCAGGTACCCTTGGTGGTTACGTGGTAGGCCCTTTCATCTTGCCAGACCATTTGACCAGCGCAACATACCGTATCTTCTTGGAACAAGTGCTTGCCAGAACCCCAGCACACTTTTCCAGCACGGTCCGGCACTTATGGAGTACCACATATCCCACACGATGGATCGGATGTGGCGAACCTGTGTCTTGGCCTCCTCGCTCACCGGACCTCAACCCACTGGACTTTTCCTTCTGGGGGCACATGAAATCTCTAGTGTACCAGACGTCTTTGGACTCGGCTGAAGATCCCGTAGCGAGAATCGGTGTTGCCGCAGACAAAATTAACACAACACCAGGAATCTTCGAGAGGGTGCGCCAGTCATTCCTTTGCCGGTGTGAACTGTGCAACGACACGCGTGGTCGCCTCTTTGAGCGCTGGCTGAGTTTTTCTCTGATCAATAAATCAGATTGTGCAACTTTTGGGATTGTTCATTTCGCTTTCCCAACACTGTTGTAAGTTCATGTTGAAATTCTAATTTTACTCTTTTCTGCCTCTCAGAGTGTAATGCGACCCTATGTTCCATGGTAATTATTACTCCTCTGGATGGGTACTGTCACCCCTCTTATTTTGTAAAAACAATTTAGACTCACTCTGTATATAGGAAAACTTGTCTATGGCGGCCAGTCATGGTTCCAAAAAAATAAGTGGCCGTCGTAAAGAGGTTTCTTCCATAACATTGGCTCTATGGAGTCTTTAATCGGTTCTGAACAAAAAGAGAAGTTTCACTGTATTTCCTAAAATGAGGAGAGGCTAGCTGTGTAATCTCACAAAATGCATGCTTTGTAAACAATTTTATTTATCTGAAATGACGATATCTTTAAACTGGCCGCACAGCACAGAGTCATTCGAATCATACCTCCATTCCATTGCAGTGGTGCAATGATTCCCAAACTTTCTGCTTTAGATCTTTTCACGAATCGACCCCCTGCATTTATTTTTAATTTATACGACTCAATATGTTATCATCAATGCATGTTTATTGCCTCTTACGAACGTTATACAAAACAACCTTATATCACAAATTAAACTAGATGAACCTCTTTGGTGCTAACCAGATACCAATAATGTTAAGAATGTGAGTGAGATTTCAAACAAGCACTAATATTTTGTTGCAGACTAATGAACTTGAGTTTCAATTCATACGATTTCTTCATTTTCCGTCTTTGTTTTGAAACCAACTTCGAAACAATCAACCAACCAACTCCGAGAACAGAAAATAGATGAGTGAAAAAGATACACAAAATTTGAGATTCCTGTTGACAGTATTCACAATACTGAAGAAGCTAATGATCTCATCTTACATTTCGATAGCAATTTCATACAGGCGAGCGACATTTTTATCTGTCCAGAATTCTAAACAAGACTCTAGTTCAGAGGAGGGCAATTGTTTTGGCCTGGGGGCCACTTTGTGTAAGCGGAGGTTAGCGGAGGGCCCCACCTTTTAAAATTATTGCATTTATTTGTTAACTTTGCATTTTAGAAAAGGTATAAATCAATAAATATCGATAAAATAAAATATTGGAGTTTTTCCGGCTGTCTTGGAGTTTTTGGCAGTTTTTCTGGCTGTCCAGATTTTTCTGAGGGTTTTGGCGGGCCACAAAAAGTCTGTAGCGGGTCGCATGTGGCCCGCGAGCCGCTATTTGCCCACCCCTGCTCTAGTTGATTGGCAAAAGATGTTATGTCGGGTTACCATTTTTAACGAATTCTAAGAAGACGTGTGTTGATAGCACCTCATGGTTGATAGCATCTCAAATCAATCCCTCAGTAATCTGTGTCGCCTATTGCTTGTGTGGTCGAAATTCAACACTTGAGAGATTTTTCACCAGCAGGAAGACTGTCTTTCCATATTAGTGCAACAGTGCTGTTGCTAGCAAGAACATTTCCTCGCCAAAAGTAGCGATAATCATGTTTTTCTAGCAACCTGTACAGGACAAGAATCTCAGAGTCTTAAAACCGAAACGGCAAGTACTCGTATTGGTCAGTACGGCTGTTATCCACAGAAATGTCGCTCGCAAAAGCGTATTAGGGGCGCAATGAAGCGCCCCGGGGCTTTAATTGCCACTGAATCAAGCGCCCCTAAGAAAAAGTTATTTGACTTGGTCAAGTCTTTCTTTTTTTTTTCCTTTTCAGTATGATTCCCGTTTATGAGGACCATGACCTGAATAAATAAAGGCTTGTGTGTAATAAAAACGGATCGGGAAATGTACGGGGTACCACCGTAGGAAAGTGTTGGGGAAAGAGCGGTGGGGTTGGGCAGGAGGGGAGCAGGATTCTTTGTACGATACCAACCTTACATAAAAATAATGGTTCTGGGTAGACGAAGGCAGTTTTCTCGACACTTGCATGGAATTACCATGAAAACTGACGCGTGTGAAGCATTTTATACTCCCAGGGAATTGAAGAATTTTAAAAATGCAGCTACATCTCGATACGAAGTCCCAGTTTGAATGTCATAACGTTCTCGGGTTTTAATTGTGTCGCTACATAAAGTAATCCATTCTGGATGTATTGTTTTCACCGTTTAAAATAACTTCACGGTGTCCGGACACAGAATTAAAATAAATAAATAAATAAATAAATTATAAATTTATTTTTGTCTTAAAACATACTGTGAATTAAAGCACACTGTTTCAATAAAATGACTCAAACCGTATATTACTAGTATGATAATATTGCCAAATACAATACTTTAGTTGAGTACAGTGTATAAGCTATATCCTACTGTACATCTCTACCTTAAGGCTGCTATGTATCAACCCTATTGGTTTCGCTCACCTCAATGTTAACCTATGGAGAAAATGTGTCCAATTATTGCAGACTTGGATTGAAAGGGTTATTTTTTAATTATACAGTGTAATATAGAGAAAGAAACTTTACACTGTGGGGCATTTTTCGTTAAAAAAAATACATTTTTTTTTATAAATTTAAATTATTCGGGGGGGAGGGGAGGAGAAATCTGGTATTGTGTGTTTTAAACTCTCCTAAAATCCTTTGGTGGACGCAATTTATGAAATGAATCCTGTTGCAAGGTGCAGAAAAGTTCAGACTATCTGAAAATTCCATTTTTATTGGATTATCAACATTTATGTAGCTGTAAATAGTAGACACATTTTCTCCATAGGTTAATATTGAGGTCAGCGAATCCAATAGGGTTAGTACACAGCAATCTTAAGTCTATTTCTCTCGGAATGAAAATTTCACAGGATTTGCCATCTTTAAAACTAAATTTATTTGAAAGGTATCTCAATGAACTTTGGTAAAGAGTTCATTTGATCTATTTTCATTAAACTGTCATCAGGATTTTTTCGTTTACAGTAAAAAATATGAAAACAGTTTCTCTGGAGCAAAACATTACATTACACAAATTAATTTTTGACTTTAAAGAGATTAAAAATTTTCTAAATAAAAATTTTAAGAATCCCGGGGATAGATTATTCTGATTATGTTTCTTTGCTCAAAAATATCACCCGTACAAAGTTAGCAGATAAATGAAACACGCACACACAAAAAAAAAATGTTGAATCAATCAAACACGATCAAAATATTGAATTTGGATTTTTTACGAAATTTCAAATATTTCAGTTGTAATTCATGTGCACTGGATCTTTATAAAAAGAAAATGCGAGAGAGAAAAGCATTTCTAAATGTGCAAAAGAAATTAAACTTTTCTTTCCCGCACTTCCTTAACCATTCGTTGTTTCGTTTTTAAATTGATGGATCCCACACAACACACCGATCTCTATTAGACGTCTATAATACCTCACCTCATAAAAACGCGTACCTCTATAAGACGTCGAAAAATATCTACATCACGTGGAATGGAGCTCTATAGGAGCTCCGAGGTGTGCTCTCTTTGAGATCCATAAGACGTCTACGATATCTAAGCGGCACTCTATAGGACGTCTATAAGAGCGAAAATTTCGATGTGAAGGGTACGCGATTTAGATATTTTAGACCTCTAAAGGACGTACTATTCCCCTCCAAAATATTGTATTTTGGATCTTACTTCCTTAATAATAAATTAAGCTTAATTTATTTCGAATAATTTGCATTCTAATAGGACATTCTTATGCAAAAATAATTGCTACAGAGATTCTAAAACTAAAAGTAAATTTATGGAAGTATAACAAAGAGTATAAAAATAATAGACACTATTATTTTTATACTCTTTGTTATACTTTCATAAATTTTCTTTTAGTTTTAGAATCTCTGTAGCAATTATTTTTGCATAAGAATGTCCTATTAGAATGCAAATTGTTCAAAATAAATTAAGCTTAATGTACTATAATAAATTAAGCTTAATGTATTATTACTTATTAAGTAATTATTACTTAATAAGTAATAATACATTTACCACTATTATTTTTATACTCTTTTGTCATACTTCCATAAATTTACTTTTAGTTTTAGAATCTCTGTAGCAATTATTTTTGCATGAAAATGTCCTATTAGAATGCAAATTGTTCGAAATATATTAAGCTCAATTAATTTTCTAAATATATTAAGAATATTTGGTCCAAAATACAATGTAAATGTTAATATTTACCACTACTTTTGATGTTATTACGATGACAATTATCATACATTATAACTGCCAAATATAGCGATATATATTATTACTTAAAAAATATTATTACTAATGTTTAATGTAAAAATATTTAAAAATAATTATTAATATTAAATATTATAATAATAAAACTAATATTTTTACATTAAAACTTGGTATTAATGCATTCTGAAATTTAAGAAAAAAAGAAAAAAAAACAAAATGCTAATTTTTCAATTGAAAAACTGAACTATTATAAGTGCATATATAATTTTTTAATGTAATTGTTCTAATTAATAAATATACATTTCACAATTAAAACATAATTTTAATATTGAATTACCTTTTAAATTTGCTTGAAGACAAGTTTCTTCCTTTTTAATAGATATTGTGATTAAGACTTATTTATTCGTCATAGGTTTTTGAGAGTTTAAACCAGTTTTTGATGCTTATAATGTCAAAAACCCAACCCTGCAACAGTATACTGGTTGAATATATAGATATCTCATATCTCTTTCTTTTTTCAGCCATCATTACTTATAAAAGTAACTTAGTAGGACATAATAAATTAAGTTTCAAAAAGTATATCTATGAAAATCATAATTCATTTTTATAAAAACTTTTCTGCTTCAGTTGGATTTTCATTAAAAATCTCTTCTTTAATAATTTATCCAGAATTGTTTGTGTTCACATTCTTTAACATAAATATATTTTTAATACTGCAACAAAGAAAGAAAGAAAAAATGTTTTAATAAAAGGCTTTATTGAATACAAAATCATAAAATTTCCCCCACACAATTTTCTTTTTGTTTTGAACTCCTAGCATTTGCATGCCTTAACGAGTCTTTGACAAAGGTTTCAATTTTTGAGTCAGTCACCTGCTTGTACAATGGATTTCTCCTAGCTGCACCTAGAAGTACAATAAATAAATTTTTAATTCGTTAGAAAATATCACTAGGTTTACCTTAATATCATTCACATTTTGTGAGATGGGTTTTAACTTAATGCATACTCGTAAAATGCACACATTTAATATAACTAAAATATTACATATACACATATACAAAAATGAAACATAACTTTTGGCATAAATGAAAATAGTAAACTCAAAGGATGAAAACGATTTTAATTCTAAATAGACGTATTAATGAAATAATAAAGAAAAAATTTGAATAATTGCTTACCAAATATAAGATGAGAAATTTTTAAGTTGCAGAAAGCTTTTTCTTTTGTTCCACTAGTCTGAGACTTATGCCACTAGTCTGAGTAATTACTTCATACTAAAAAAAAAAAAAAATTTTAAACTTAATATAAATATGAATTCACAAAACATACACAATATATTTAATAGAATATATTTCATAACATTAAAAAACTTGTCTATTAAAATGAACAATTAATGTTAATTCTATACCATAAACTTTTTCTATGAAGTCGAATAGGAAATTATTGCTGATCTACAATTTCACTGTTATTTCAATAAATTTCTCTTCAGGCAATCTTTTAATTTTGTGAGTGTGTATTTTATATTAAGTCTGCTCTAAAATAGTTATCTTACTAAAGAGTAATAATAAAATAATATACTATCCAAATATCCTTTATAAAAATATGATACTGAATATTCTCCTAACAGCAATTTAAGAAAATGTAAATTGAAAGAAATGAAAGCCGCATTAATTGCCCAACAATATTTGTTTACCAGGCCCATGAATAAATCAAAAGCTGCTACTATTGCATCATTTAAGATTGCACATATACTTGCAATGCACAAAAAACCTTTTAAAGATGGTAACATAATTAAAGAATTAATGCTTGCTGCATCAGAGATATTATTTCAAGAATTTAAAAATAAGAATGAAATTATGTTAGCTATCCAGGAAGTTCAATTATCCAGAAATTCAGTAACTCGTAGAATAGAAGTAATATCTGTGAATATCAGAGAACAATTAAAAGATGATTTACAAAAATGTGTTTTTCTAAGTTTACAGGTGATGAATCAACAGATATCTGTAATGTAGCACAAATAAATATTTTTATAAGGATGGTTTTCAAAGATTGCTCAGCAAAGGAAGATATACTGTCAGATTTGCCATGAAAAGGGAATACACGTGGGTACGATATATACCAAGCTATTAAAAATCATATTACAAAAATTAATCTTCCGCTTCAATTAATACTTTAATGTTACATTGTGAAATAAGGTGGCTTAGTAAGGGAAAAGTCTTGGAACGATTTTTAGAGCTTCTTCCAGAGATAAAACAGTTTGTAGAGTCTAAATTAAAGCAAACAAATCACGAATAATGCATTAATATAATTGAAAATATAATGATAATAAGTAAACTAAAATATAAATTATACAACAAGGACCTATCACTAACAACACAATATATTTACTAGAATATATTTTGTAACATTCAAACACTTGTCTATTAAAATGAACAATTAATGTTACTTCTATACCATAAAATTTTTCTATGAACTCTAATAGGAGGAAAATATTACTGATATACAATTTCACTGATCAAATACTCTATTTCTCAATTCAAATACTCTATTTACTAGCTGTGGTAAAGATTTATTTGCTTTTCTTAACAATTTCTTAATTTAACATATTTTGTTATATAGTGTTTTGGGTATGGTAAAATAAGAGGAATTTATATTTTGAGAAAACTGCAAAAATAACTTTTACCTTACAAAAAAGTAAGGCATTATAAACAAGCATTATAAACAACAAATTACACATTAAAATGCTCCCGTTTTGTAAAATTCCCCTTCTTTACTTTCCAAAACAGTAATTTTTTGTCTTTCTAGCTGCTCTCAGGAATTTCCTGCATGTCTTTGATTTCATTTGACTCTGAAGTATTGAGTTATGAATTCTAAGACTATCCAAATTTTTATAGCCTTTCAAATTATATTATTCGCAGGGCCGGATTTTCCTATAGGCTAACTAGGCTTCAGCCTACGGCCTCAAGATCAAGAGTGGCCTACATTCAAATTGTTAGCAAAATTAAAATTACACTATTCTAAAAACAGTGAACACTAAAACACTGGACCGAAAATAAGGATTAAATTCATAATAATTCATACTTGAACTTTAAATGCGAATTATTATGAAATAAATTTATCTGAATTGAAGTTGGTTTAATCTTCAATGTAGTGAATATATATAGGTTAGTATCATTAACAACATGTTTCATTTAATATATTGATATAATATATCACAGTAATGATGCATTTTATTATCTCTCATGTCATTTGCAAATTTAAAAATGAGAGGTGAAAGGGCCTCATAAGTGGAATAGCCTAGGGCCTCTTTTCATCTAAATCCGGCCTTGATTATTCGTGCTATTCGTTCGGGTTATTCGTGCTTGAAGCACAGTGAAAAAGTGCAACTATGACATTTTGTTGCATTCCCTTTAAATTTCCTACAGTACTTCGTACCATAGTAATTCTGTAGGCGATCAATGAATGTATCGCTCACTTTTCCTTTTCCTGAAAAACCTTTAGTTTTCGTTTTTAATTTTCTTAGACGTGAACCAACTCTTTTTTGGGCATGTCCAATACATTCCATTTTAGTTATGCTATTGTCTCCATACATATCTTTCACATTAAAAAAACCCTTCAAGTCACCGTCCCCATAATATCCTGTGTATTGCAATTTGCATTTTTCCTTTGAGCGACCAAATATTCGTGATGCACCCACAATTTCCATCTTTGAAGCAGAGCCTTGAAAATTAAATTGACATATATGATCAGCTTTTAATGTTTCAAACTCTAAATTTTTAGGTAGTCTTTCCAATTTTTTATATGTCGGACAGTAGGAAGATAAAATTTCTATGTCCAGAACTTTACCGGTATCAATGGAAGTAGCAGCAACACACCCATTCAGAGACGTGTAGCCTCTGCGTTCCCCTGTGCCATCCACAGAAATCCCACATTCCAGCATTCCAGATTCATGATTTTGTTTCTGCTCAAGATCATTTGCAGCCTTTTTTCATCATATGTTCTGCAACATCTGCAACAACTTTTGAAAGTTTCCCTTCCAAATCTTTGTAAGCTGTTTGAGTCAGTGCATGTAAATTCAACGTTGAACATAATTTATATGCTGCAGCAAAACCTTTACCAATCTGGTGCATGCCATACACTAGTCTGGTATTTATTTCAGAAGAATTTGCATTTTTTTTTTTTTTAAGATGCTAAACCTTTATGGAAGTCACAGTTTTTACACTTAATATAAAAATGTGAGCACAGCCCATATCTTGATTCCTCACATAATGTTTGTTTATCTGCAAAACAGCTTGGACAGCAGAGTTCAGATATTATATTTAAAAGAATTCCAATATCCAAAATTCTAAAACCACTCATTGAACCACAGTTTTCATTTGTTGATATAGAACTAGCCGTCTGTAGCTTTGAAAAACTGGCAGAAAAACTTTTATCACCAACAGATGCAACATTATGCATTTTACTTTCAACATGACTATTATTTATTTGTAAATTTATTACCATAAAACTTACGTTTGCGTTTGCTAGAAGTACTTTTTAGCATTTTCGTTGAAAAAAAAACTAAAAATATCGAGAAAAATAAATGGATTTAGTGACTTTCAAATGATTAGATCAAAGAGCAAACTCGTGCGTAAACAATGATTTGGAATGCACAGTTTAATGCCAATTTCTAAAACTAAATTCGGTAAATAACGTTGCCAGATGTAATTCTTAATATTATTAAGATGCTTAAAAAACTATTTTTGTGTTTTAATGTGCGTATATAATCAGTTTTCCTAACAAAATCATGAAAAACAGCAATGTAAACAAACATTTTTGCTTACTTCCGGTTTGCAGAAACGTACTTTCAGTTGTAAAATTTCACAGCCAAGCAATATTAAAATATCTAAAACTTGGGTTCTAGACTAGCTAGAAACAAAGTTCAAACAGATTTTGAAAGTAAAAGATCATTCATAAAATAGCAAAAATAAAAAATCGATATTTTGACAGAAATTGAAGTTTCAAAGGTGTCCTTATAAGCACAAATTATTTAAGAATTAACTCTTACCTTAAAACAAATAAAGGAAGTCGATATAAACTTATTGAGCAAGGATATCCGCAATATTCCGCTGTAATTATAGATCCAAATGAAGCATTCAGGTGCACTCGGTAACAAATAACACAGCAGCAGTGTAGTTTGTTCATCATGGCGCTTTTGGACGGAGCTGGTCTAAAAGAGCTCCATAAGATGTCTATATCAGTATCTTTTATAGACGTCGACCATAGAGTCTTCATCTATTAGAGATCGAAACTTAGAGGACTTATAGATGTATATAATACGCCTTAGATCTGTAATAGACGTCGAAATGAAGTACGATTATTAGACATCTATTTTTTCATCTTATAGAGTTCTATAGTACGTACTGGATGTCATGGATGAATTTCGAGCTGTAATAGACGACCATTTGCTCTGTGTGGTTGTGTGGGATATACTGAATAAAAATTTTAAAATGTAAAATCTGTCGAACTTGAAAGTGAAAATCTTTGTATTGACACCGAATTTTTTATTTATTTTTTAGTCATATCTCCCCTTGTATGTGCTAAATAAATTATAATAAGGAGTTTTAGTCCTTCTCTAAAGACTGGTATTCCAGATTTAAAAGAGATTTTATCATGTAAAAATTTTCACTTTCAAAATTTCTCGATTTTGAGAATAAAAATTTTTGTACAGAAAATGTTTCAACCAGGCATATCGCCCCATGCCTTGTGTTAAAGAAATTTTTTATTTCCAATGTAGCAGTACCCTGGGGGACAATTTATTCCTGGGCCTCTGCTGAAATAATATTGAAGTAATCTTTTTTAAGTCTTTTTTCAGAGACTAGTGTACCAGACATAAAGTAAATTTTATCGTATAAAAATTTTAATTTCTAAAATATATCCATTTTGAAAATGAAAAGTTTTGATCTGAGAATTTTCTTAACCAGGCATGTCGTCCGATACCTGTTGCTGGAGATATTAAAATAATAATTTTTAGTCCTTTTTTCAAAGACTTGCCTTCCAAAGCAGTTTTTAACTCAGATTCTATCTAGATTTTATCGTCTAACTGTCATCTGGGAATTCATTGCACCTGTATCTTGAAAAGTACCTTAGAAGCCTTGTCAGACTTTTATGGTAAAGTACCTGTCAATAACTCGTATCTCAACACTACCCCCATATCCATAAGTGAATATATGAACTCAAAAACCCTAATCTTCAGTGCATTAGACCGATGAAAAGCTATTCAGTTAGCATTAAACCCGGTCTGATATCGAAACTGGAGAGCCAAGTAGTCATGAAAAGACCTCATTTCTCTCCCTCAATCAGATAAGCTGCCAATTGATACACTTCACTGGACTGATATCCCCACTTAAAAGATCTGGAGAGGTTGGGGGGTCTAAACATTCAAAGAAGAGTAACCCGAGAATTGTAGTTTGGGAATCATGCCTCAGAATCGGCAAGGATTTTAAACAATTTTCTCACTTTTAAAGATTGGCCTTTTCACTTATTAGGATATATAATATTTATGAACGGTATTTATTCTGTCCTTCACTATGTATGGATTTCATTGTACCACGGATAAGCTGCAGGCTTAATCCGGTCATCCGAAACTACCAAACAATGAAATCTGTCAGGAATGGAGCTGTGTCGTTCTTCTGAATATGCGAGTCTCGGACGCAGCCACTCTCTCTCTCTCTCTCTTTGGATGGGGGGGGGGGGGGGCATTCTTTGAGTCTTTGTTATGACAGCTGTATCGTACTGCCATAAGAAATCATACTTGAAAAACCTCTGTCACAAGGATTAGCTGCTGTCAGTGAAACTAAGGCGCAAAATGTGAAGTGAGACAGACTTTGTATGAATTCTTTGATAGACTTTGACTGCTTTTGGTACGGTATGAATCTTAACAACGGCAGTGTAAGCAAGAATTTTTTTTTTCCTCTCGGACTCATAATTTCTTAAAACTTTCCCACACGCGCTCCCAATCTCATATATATATATACACTATAACACAAAAAATATATGCACCAAGCAGGAAGCGAGCTACTATCACGAAACTTAACATGTATGTAGTGTATGAGGAGATAAGCAAATGATTACAAATTCAGAAGAACAGACCGTTTTATAACGAAGATATGGCATGAAAAATGTTACAAATCAGTAAGTAGTAAATCCACCTCTGGCAGCTATACAAGCCAAAACACGGCGTGGCATCGAATCAATGAGGTCACCTATGACCTCCTGCGGAAGATCATGCCATAATCTTTGCAACTAACCAATTAATTCAATTAATTTAATTGAATAATCTTTGCAACTAACCAATTGTATTCCGGGACGGCTGCAGTTACCTTTCAAGCACGTCTCAGACATGCTCTATTGGCTAGAGGTCTGGTGACCTGGCAGGCCATGGGAGTACGTAATATCCTTGAAGCCATTGTTGGGAGAGTCGCGCAGTATGTGGACGAGTGACACTATGATGAGGGGTCAGTGGTAGGCGTCTTAATGGACGTCGGCTCCTTATACCTGCGTCAGCCAGTCGTCTCCGAATAATTTCCCTTGATACCAACGGATGTCTGGAAGGTGGTAAATGGCATCGAACCGATTCTAGCGACGTTATTGGTGCAGACGTGGCCGCTCTTATGATTGCGCGATCCTCGCACGCATTTGTGTTCCTGGGACGCCCTGACCCTCCGCGACGGTAGACTTTCCCTTCCGTGATCCATTGTTGCCAACACCGAGCAACTACCATATCGTTCCGCCCGAGATGGCGGCCGATACGCCTGTTCGACCAACCTGTTTCTCTGAGGCCTACTATAAGCCCCCTCTCAAAGTCCGACAATTGTTCGTACTGTCGCCGGTTACGTCTCAGAGGAATCTCTAGTCACAATACCATCCATCCAAGTCGACAGATTTGTTTGAATAACCCTATGGCACGAGCAATCATGCTTTTAAACTCTCCCAGCTGCGCATCTCATATGCGCATAGTGCGCTTACCCTTGTCTCATTGGCGTCGGAATTTTAATCATTTGCATATCTCTTACCAGACTACATTCCTGCCAAGTTTCGTAATAGTAGCTCGATTTCTTCTGGGCGCATATATTTTTTTGTGACAGTGTGTATATATATATGCATACATACATACATACATATATGTGTACAATATACGTATGTATGTATGTATGCATATAATATAAAAACACTCTACATATGTAGGCATACATATGTAGAGTGCATATATATATATATGCAGGCATACATATATATATATATATATATATATAACTACACATACATATACTGAAGTTATGCAGTTACACAACTGCATAACTGCATATATGTATATATATGCAGTTGTGAGTGTGTGTATAGATATAAAAAATGCCAAATCTCTTGAGTTCATATGTTTGCATATCAATAGAGAGATTACAGTGCACAAAAGCGCCGATTTTTTTATAATTCAGTTGCACTGTAGGGTGGAGGAATAAAATGAAACAACTTTCATTAAAATCAAGCCCAGGGTTACCGAATAATTTTAGCTTTACAGGCTGCAGTTCCGATAGGCTACCATTTAGCGTAAATCTTTGGTGAAAGTCCGATGATGAAATGCCATACGTCGATAATCCTTAAAAACAGAAATAAAACACAAAGACTGCCAGATTTGTTGGCAAAATCGCTCCCCAATTTTGATATAAACATGATCGGTAACAAATCAGAAGAACAAATTTTAATCATATTTCCTAGTGTTTCACCCTTCAGTTTGGTCGTGAAGTAAGTCAATATTAAACTTCTTTACTACCATCCATTGGCTCAGAGAGCAATCTTTTATCTTGGCAAAGATGTTTTATTTTCTGAAAAATGTCTTGCTTATTACTGTTGATATAGGCCAGGGAAAAATGAAATGGCTAATCAACCAAAAAGTGGTGTGGAAATCAGCAATTTATTTTTCTTTTGGTGGTAAAATGATAAAAGACTGAATCTACCTAAATTCTGAGATGTGTATAACATTTCACATATTTTTTTTTCTGTGTTATTTATATTGTGTTTAGTTTTTAAGTTGATTTTGGTTAACAAAATTGAGATTTTTACTTTTCAGCTTTTAGTGGTAAAAGGATGAAAGGCCTAACTGCCTTAAGTTGATGAGTCTACCTAAATTCTGAGATGTGTATAACATTTCTTATGCTTTTTTTCTATGTTATTTATACTGTGATTAGTTTTTAAATTGATTTTTGTTAACAAACATTCAACAATTTGACATTTTTACTTTTCAGCTTTACTTTCCAAAAGACAATTTGACATTTCTATTTTTCAGATTTTAGTGGTTTATTATAAATGTATATATTTTGTTTTACTTTTCAGCCCTTTTTTATTTTGCTCCAATGATGAAAGGCTTATCTAGCTGAATTCTGAGGAGTTTATTTTAAATATATATTTTTTTATATTGGGTTTTCTTTTTATTCATGCATATAACATTTCATATGCTTTTTTGTATGTTATTTATACTGTGTTTAGTTTTTAAATTGACTTTGGTTAACAAATATTCCCCAATTTGACATTTTTACTTTACAGCTTTTAGTGGTACAATGATGAAAGGCTGTATCTACCTAAATTCTGAGATGTCTATAACATTTCACATTTTTTTACTATGTAATTTATACTGTGTTTAGTTTTTAAATTGATTTTGGTTAACATTCTTAAAATCCCAGCCAACGCCGGCTCGTTGGGAGGAGGGGGGAGGAAAAGAATTTTTCTTCTGCTTTCGACTGTTTGCAGGACGTGGGATGCATATCCACAAAATTTAAATACCTTTATTCGTTGTTTTTTAGTATTTCTATTTTCTGACAATGACTGCTGAAGGGAGCGGGTCCCTAAACCAACCGGCTAGACGGGCGAAGCCCGGCTAGTAATTAATAAAAAAAATCAAACAGTTAGTCCCAAGTATTCCTTTATCGATGACTCCGAGTCATATTTATATTTCACATTTATTTATTGAAGTCTATATATCTAGGGGAGTTTTTAAAGCTGCTGTGTACTAACCCTATTGGATTCGCTCAACTCAATGTTAACCCGTGGAGAAAATGTGTCCAAGGATTGTCGACTTGGATTGAAAGCATTTTTTTAAAAATTGTACTCCGTAATAGAAAAAGAAATTTTACACCTTGGGGCATTTTTCGTTTTTTAAATGCAAATAATACTTTAAAATTTAAATTATTCAGGGGGTAAATCTTGCAAGTGTGTTTTAAACACTCATAAATTCCTTTGGTGGACGAAATTTATAAAATGAATTGGAAGGTGCAAAAAAGTTCAAGCTATCTGAAAATACCATTTTTATTGGATTATCAGCATTTATGTAGATATTATAGTATACAAATTTTCTACATAGGCTAACATTGAGGTGAGCGAATCCGGTAGGGTTAGTATACAGCAGCCTTAAGCCCGATTTATATTATTTAGATCTAATGGCTACTTGTTCTTTCTTATGTTATTTAAAATATTTTATTTCAGTCAAAATTTTTTAATAATCACGATTCGAAACTTTCCGGTATTTTTATGATTTTTAAGATTGGTTCATTCTGTTAACAGAATCTTAAGCCTTTAACAGAGGAAAGAAAAATCGCCATAACTTGTCTGCGATAATAATCAAACTTACTCAAGTACGAGTAAGAAAAGGAAATAGCAGCAGTGAGTTACCTGCGACTGCTGGTTATCAACATCTCATGACAACTTGAATTAAAAGAATACCTGAGCAGAATCTCGAATGAGAAAGTGACCTTTGAGTTGGTTATTCTTCCAAAGCAAATAAATATATATTACCAATTAAAAACAAACTAGCCCGTCCTCTTATTTCAAATGTTTATTCGCTTTTGAAGTGTAGCAGTTATGCAGACACGCGCAGGATATACTATGTATATATATATATATACCGAGTGGGCAAAAATTCCGTATAAACTTTAAAAATTCATAAAAACCGGAAAAATAACCAAAATAATAAAAGGTTTGCAGGGTTAGCATTGCTAGGTCAAGGGATTTTTTTTTTGAGACAGGAAAAAAACTCAAAAAACAGCCGACGGGTGGCGCTGACTTACACAAGTCAAAGAAAAGATATAGCGAAACGAATAACGAATAACGAAATGAATGCTTTTAAATCGTTTATTACATCAGTAGGTGTTTCACATGACAGCCTCTGTTGCCTCTGTCCATAGTCTATGAAGTACCTCCCCCACCATAATTTTATTTTGCAAAACAACTTTGACCCTTCTCATCTGACGTTTTTACTGTGGGCCATAAAATAACGACCATCCATCTTGTAAAATTTAGAGTTTAGATCGCTATCACTGGCCACACCGACAGCTATTCTTCTATTTTTTATTGGTTTACAAGCCTGTATTTACCCCTGCCTCTGCATCCTTTATAATACATTCGTTATTGGCCACACACCGTGGAGAATTATACCATTTCACTTCTACAGTATGCAAACCTACTTTGAAAATATTTTTTGAAATCGTATATGGTGTATAAATATGCTTTCGAAGTTAAACTGTGCATGTAGATCTGCGAAGAAAATGCTTTTTGAATCTTGCATAGTACATAAATACATTTCGGAAATTTAATATAGTGTATCCAAACTTACTTTGAAAGTATTTTTTGAAATCGCATATGGTGTATAAATATGCTTTCGAATTTAAGCTGTGCCTGTAGATCTGCGAAGCAAATGACATTTGAATCGTACATGATACATAAATAGGCTACTGAAGTTTAGTAGTGTATGCAGACCTGTTAATAAAAATTTTGAAATCGTAATTGATGGATAAATGTGCTTTCGAAGTTTACTAATGTGTGCACACCAGCTATGAGAAAATATTTATTGAAATCTTGTATCGTGTTGAATATGCTATAAAAGTTAACCAGTATATACAGACCTGCTGAGAAACTATTTTTTGAAATTGTATATAGTGTTTAAATAAGCTTTTAAAGTTTAGTAGTGTATGTAGACATCCTCAGAAAATGTTTTTTGAAATCACATATGGTTTGAAAATAAATAGAAGTGATATTTCTATCGCATAGTTATTTTAACTGACATTCTTTGCAAGGAAAATGTTTCTTCTTCTGTATTTACTATGTTACAACTACCAAAGTTCTTATGCGGAACTACTAATTTTTTACTAGAGCTCAGAAGCCTTTTTTAAAACCGGGGGATAGATCTGTAATGGAATACATTAAATTACCAGTAAATATTTAGAGAAATTCTGCATACGTAATTAAGTCGTCTTCAATGAACTGGCCAACAATACTTCCCCGAGATTGGACAAATACAGGATTGGCTGTCATTATGGACATGAATGAGGGCAAAACCCATATTTATGGAAGCTGGGTTCCTTATCTTTCAGTACTACGTATACGCAGTCCTATTTTCCCACCTATTATCTTTTTTTCTGCTTTATCTATTAGCTTCGTTAACGGGTGTATCCCATGTGTGGTCTGGAGATCATAAAGCTTCTCCCTTTCAGCGCGTCTCTAAACCTCCAATGCCGTTAGTTTTGGTTCCATTATTTATATCAAAGATTTCAATACTCCTCGCATTTGTGAATTATTCATAGTGACAATGTTGTATCTAACGCCGCAAGCATTTTGTCTATTAAGATATACACGATGAATATGTTGGCTTGTGTATTTTGGGAGCACGATATAGATAAACCAACGTAACTCCGTAATCTCAGCGTTGTCCTCTGACAAGTAGCTATCGACCCACAATCTGGAGGCAGGGGCATTCAGAAAACGCTCGTGGGACAAACCACTGCCCCACATGACTGACTCATGGTGCTATAAGGACTTTGCCTTAAATAAGACTGCCAGCCTTTTTGTATTTATTGCTTTAATTGCATTTCTCGACTGAATACAGGCTATTTACAATATATATATATATATATATATATATATATATATATATATACATACATTCAAGAGCCAAAACATTATGACCACCCGTACATTTTGCAATGAATTCGCCTGGATGACGTGGAAGGCACGTGATCAGGTGGAAGTGGTATTTAACTGCTGCTGGAGAGTCTGAAGAATCATTCTTTCACTTACTTCTGTGTGTGATGGGAAAGGCTGCGGATCTAAGCAACTTTGATAGAGGGCAGATTGTAATGACTCGAAGGCTCGGAACAAGTATTTTTGAATCTGCACGACTCGTGGGTTGTTCGCGACCTACAGTTGTTAGTACTTATGCAAAGTGGATGAATGGCGGTGAAACCAGCAGTAGACGACATGGTGTTTGACGTCCACACGCTATCAAAGAAAAAGGTCGTCGGAGACTGTCTCGCATGGTGAAGCAAAACCGGGGCCAGACAGTGGCTCAGCTGACAGTCCAATACAATGCAGGGCCAAGTAGAATAGTATCACAGCACACTGTTCAGCGGACACTGTTGGATATGGGGCTACGCAGCAAACGTCCCACTCGTGTGCCTTTGCTGACCAAGCGTCATCGCCAACTGCGCCTGCGCTGGGCCCGGGAACATCGCGACTGGTCCATGGATCAGTGGGAGAGAGTTGCCTGGTCAGTTGAATCATGGTTTGTTATTCATCACGCCGATGGCCGTGTCAGGATACGCCGTCTTCAAGGCGAACTGTTGCTCCTTCAATGTACAGTAGGTCATACACAGGCCGGTGGTGGTGGTATTATACTTTGGGGGACGTTCTCTTGGGCGTCTCTGGGACCCGTGGTTGTGGTAGAGCAGACCATGAATGCTCCAGGGTATATGAACATCATTGAGGACCAGTTGCACCCTTACATGGCCTCTGTTTTTCCAGCTGGAAATGGAATGTTCCAACAGGACAACGCCCCGTGTCACAAGGCTAAAATTGTGTTGGAGTGGTTCCAGGAACATGATGCTGAATTCCAGTTAATGTCCTGGCCGCCTAACTCACCGGATCTCAATCCGATAGAACACATTTCGGATGTCATGGGACGGCAGCTCAGAGTTCAAAGACCACCAATTCGCAATATCTCGGATTTGCATGACCGTTGCTTAAACATCTGGTACAATCTGTCTCCGGCCATCTACTAAGGACTTGTGGCATCCATGCCAAGGCGGGTTGAAGCTGTGTTGAGTGCCAAAGGTGGGCCAACTCGTTATTGACAGGTGGTCATAATGTTTTGGCTCTTGAGGGTATATATATATATATATATATATATATATATATATATATATATATATATATATATATATATATATATATATATATATATAGATTAAATTCGTGGGTTCACGGCATCGACGAGGAAGGTCAAACTTGAGTTGTCGCTGCGCTCATTCAAGTCTTTCTAGGCCCGGCAATGTGTCTTTGTCTCCGGCTCCAGCGTCACTCTGACAAACTTCGTCTCTGAATTTCTGAATCTCAGAAGCAACGAATCCACGTTCGGCGACTTTATATACCCCTGCCGAATGTTCTCGAAAGGTCTGGAAAACGCCCTTTTCTTTATTTAGTTACGTTCACAGACGTTTAGGTGCCTCCGGTCGGCAACTCCTTTTTGTAGCTGACGAACTGTTCTGTGAACTGTCAGTAGCACTTCCGGCCATTATGTCGCCAGGCGACTGTCTGTCTGCTGCCGTCCAAATGAATTATGTGCACAAACCGCACGTTGATTGGTCTTCCCGGAATTTCCCCGCGCAAAAAATTTGCTATTGTACGGGAGTCGTTACAGTGCCAACCACATCAATGCTCCTCATTAATGATGATATATTTATTAGATCGAAATAATTGTCGCTGTTGTTTTTAATTTGGTTGTGGATTATCAAGAAGCCTTCTTTTTACTGCCTTTGAACTTCTTGAAACTTGCGACTCAATTAAGGAAGTGTACTAGTAAGTAAGTAACTCTGAGGGTCTAGTACATGAAATGACTCATCTGAAGGAAATGAAACAGCAAAGTAAAACAGAATACAGGATCTTGTACAAGAATCTTGGAACTCCCTAAAAAGCCCAATAATTACCATCGCCATATTTTCTTGACGAAACACAGCAGTTAACTGCATGAAGAAAAATCTCTTATCTGATGAGAAAAAGTCTCTTATCACGTATACGTACTCCACCCTTTAGAGAAATTTTTAAAAAATGCTTGTCACAATTATTATGCAAAATATACGCTCATTTATCACAGTCATCTTTGCGTAATCATGCCGTATGACTTGGCACAAAATCTACAAAGGGGACCACACCGAAAATACTAGGGAAAAAATCCGACGGACATCGACGTTTGAAAACAAACCCTCTAGGGGCTGATCATGTTTTGTTTATTTTCTCGAGCAACTGCACTGGCACTCATCCGTAAAGAGACTGTTTTTCTGCGTATGCACGTATTTCTGTCTTTGTAGTAGAAAAAGAGGATGAGAAGAGTCCGAATTAACCTGCCAGACTCCCTGCAGCGGAGAGAGTGGACTGCTGACAACTTTTTTGACAGGCGCGTCTGAAAATTCGTTATGAAAAACTACCGCCCGCGGTTCCCAGAGAAATGGACATGTAACGTTCAAGTCTCCGAGTAAGTGATTTTGTTTTTTCCTCAACATTCCAGATGAAGATCAGATGAGGTAATCCTACGCAGAAAATTTCCATACGAAGCAGGAGGTATGTTCTCGGGTAATCCCGGACTCTCGAATCATATGTAATGAAATATGGTGATGCCTACCAATCTCATTAAATGCAAGGGTAAGAAAACCTTGAAGTTATACTATCAATCAAGATGATTACAAAATTAGGATGATTACAAAGGAAATTCTTCATCAGAGTTATACCAGACTTCATTATTCAAATCTCCCAATAGAAGATCTGCTAATATAAGGGAGAGATACCTTATGAGTACCTTTTCATAGAATAGAATTGCTATTAGGACCACAAAAATGGCTTGTTAATGGCACCTTCTGAATCAAGCCCTAATGGGGATCTTCAATCGCCGTATGGTAAAGCTAAAAAATTAAGGCGATCATGATATATTATTTGTTGATAAGGTAGTTGAAAGTCAAAAACTGATAAGCTACTAAATTCTTCCACTTAAATATAGAAAATTGCAGGCTTAGATATCTGACAGAAAGATTTACAGACGCAGGCGCTAGATAAATTTTTTTTTTAATAATAGAGGAAGCTTAATATAAATGTTTTTACAAAGTCGATGACGTGCATCCCTTTACAAAAATTTTATAATTTAATTTTTTACCCAATCAAGAAGACATGTACCTTTTAATATATATATATATATATATATATATATATATATATATATATATATATATATATATATATATAACTTTTAGCGAATAAAAAAAATCAATCCTTTTCCAAAAAATTTATATGTGTTTTACCAACGGGAAGACATGTATCCTCCTGCAAAATCTATAAATGTTTTATAGTAATGTGTATAGAAAGTTACATATCTTTTTTCATCATAAAATCACATTTGAAAAGCTCAAGAAAGGTTGGCTTGAGGCCTCCTTTTATTTGCATCATTTCCGTGTCATTTTAAGAAAATTATTTAGAATTACATCAAAGTTACTATAAAATATTATTGAAAGAGTTTGATGGAATTTTTTAACTGTGAGTAATTTTATATCGTTATCTTTTTTTTCACTGCTGCGAAAGTACTAAAGAGTGGCACTGATTTGTCGAACTGCGAAGCCGGTTTTAGGGAAATATTTCTCTCCTATTGACAGGATCATAGGCGAAAACTTGGCCGAAGGTAGCACATTGCATAGTTAGAATGTTCTCCTTCATTTGACAGTTGCACTTTCAATCAGACTATAGTGAATATAAACAATTATATACTAACAGATATTAATTTCATGGTGTATATTAATTTCAATCAGTGGCGCACCCAGGATTAAATCTTGGGGGAGGGGTGGTTTGAACTGATAACAATATTTATAATTTAAATTCAATATTCATAATGCAATTTCTACTTCTTTGTGTGGGTGCAGGGCTCCTTACCCCCCTGGGTGCGCCACTGACTTCAGTTAGTTCCAGGGGGCACCCAGAACCCCCCTCTCCCCACCGAAGAATTATTTTTTAAATCAGAATCTAAAAACAAATATCTTAAACCTTATGTCCTCTTACTCCATCCTTTGACACGTTGGACAGCTGGCAACATAATGATAAAGATTTTAAAATATATAGATTCTGTATTTACAAAAATTCAGTGTTCTGTAATTTACAAAAATTCTGTAAATTTACAAAAATTCAATATTGTCTTTTTATTTTTATTCAAGTATACAAAGTTAAAAAAAAAATTATGCTTTATAACACTTCCTTACAATATTGGTCCCCAACGTTTGCAAAACGATGCCCAAAGGGCTGTGCACCAGTACTAAGTTCCAAAATCTGCAGGTTCGTGTCCGGCTGTTGTCTTGAGTGTTTGTAACGTAATCGATTTTGAGCTGTCGTATCCGACCAGTCTATTCAGCGAAAGTGACCATAGTATTTCAAAAAGCCAAATTGTTCTTTAAAATAAACAGAGGTCTAGCCCGCATTTATTTTAATTTAATTTACTTTTTCATTTTCATTAATTTTAATTATCTGAATCCCCCATGTTTAGCTGTTAACGTTCTTTTAGCACCACTTGCACTCAGTGCTTCCTTTAAAATCTCTGGTTTTAGGGAATTCCATTTTTTCCCTACCATTTTTCCTTTAAAAAAATTTCCAGAGCGAAGGACTGTTTACCTTTAAGATCAAAAGCAATCCTTAGTGTGCTGGTAACGTTGGTAATGCTGAACGAAACACCATCTTAAAATTATACTTATCCCAAAGATTCCCGTGTGTAATGGATTTCAGTAACAACTTATAAAATTTTTTAAACAACTCGTAAAGTTTTGGCTGGGCTTATTGTGTAACCAAGGGCTTCTTTTTGGAAACTTGAAGGAAAAGCACTTCAGAATTACAGACACTAAAAAATTCCAGACATATGTTAAAAAATTCTGCCGTTCACTTAATATGGTGGTTAGCGTATAAACTACCCCAGATTGCACCTGGGCCAGCGGAGTTGGTGTTCCTTTACAGTTGAATCCCGTTATAGCGAACCCTGTATATAACGAACGAAAATTTTGGTCCCGCCGTTTTCCTATTGTATTTAATGCTAATTTATCCTTTCATAACGAACCGCAGAAATCTTAAGAATCGGCTATAACAAACATTTTTTTCAGTCGACAAATGAATTTTTTTTTAAATTTTTAAACTTTTTAAGAATGCTGAAGATACAACGGATATTGAAGAAGGAAAAGAATGTTGAAGAAGAGGATGAAGATTTACCTCTCACGATGTGGATAGAAAAGCACAAAATTTCATCATTCTCAGATTGTGGCATGTAATTGTTCGAAACATGTGATGGTGAAGTCATTACATGTGAAAATCCGACTGATGAAGATATTGTCGAAGAAATTAAAATGAATCATTCTGAAATCGAAGATTCTGCTTCTGATGCTGATGAAGAGGAGCACATAAACGACGAAATCTCCACCATCTCAGTTGCTACAGCAGCGATGAGTGTAATTAAAAAGTTTTTGTCTACACAAACAGTGCAAGAAAGAGTGTTGGAGTCATTGGATGTATTGTAGAAAGAAATTCATAAAATGTTTTTGAAATCGGCATCACGTCAGCAGAAGATTGCCGATTATTTCTGTATCAAAACAGTGAGAAAAAATTAAAAATAAAATCAATTTATTTCCATTTGTCTTCATTTTTAGTTAATTTAATTAGTATTGTGTTAGTTTAATGTAATAGATTTTAGTCAATTTAATTCATTAATGATCATTTTTAATAGATTTTACCATTATTTCAATACATCATTATTGAATATGCATAGCAGCTAATGACTTATACATTTTGTGAACTCTAACATTTTTCTTAATGGTTCGGATATAGCGAACAAAACGTTTGGTCCCTTGAAGTTCGTTATAACGGCGGGGATCGACTGTAGTGTCCATGCATAAAGTAACGTTGGTTGACCCCTATTGGCAGTGGCGTAGCGAGCATAACTGAGGCCCGGTGCACGATACCTTTGTGGCGCCCCCCCCCCCACTGAAAAACATATAGTAATATAATGTATAGACCCTATATTGGCGCCCCCGATAAACATATAATAACATAATATATAGACCTTATATTGGCACTCCCCCCCGAAAAGCATATAGTAACATAATATATAGACCTTATGTTGGTGCCCTCCCCTAAAAACATATAGTAATATAATATATAGACCTTATATTGGCGCCCTCCCCGAAAAACATATAGTAATATAATATATAGACCTTATATTGGGGCCCTCCCCTGAAAAACATATAGTAATATAATATATAGACCTTATATTGGCATCCACCTCGAAAACATATAGTAATATAATATATAGATCTTACATTGGCACCCCTCTGCGAGTGGTGCCCGGGGCATGATAGACCCCCTTGCCCCCCCTTTGCTACGCCACTGCCTATTGGGTCCTCCCGTAATCAAGTAGTCTACAGAAATCGCAGTTTGTAGGGAAGAATGTCCAGAAGATAAGCGACTACATCACTGGAATAAAAAAAAAAAGAGGTAAGAATACTGGAGAAGAAAAGAGATTAAAACACCCAGGATATTCAAATTTAAGCTATCGTTAAAAGACGTAATGAGACACGGTTAGAAACATAAAACGTAATCGGGTTTCCCCAATCTCTTTTGTGGTACAGCTCTCTATCCAGTGTAGTAAACAAGCAATATATTTTCTTTCTGCATCTGTTCTTTCAATACGAGTGGCAATTTTCAATCGCAACTGTATTGATTAAAAAAAAAATTATCTCCACTCCCCAAATGCTCATCTTACAAATGAGAACATGGAACTCTTGAAGAGGTGCGATGAAAAAGGTCGATCCCATTTCTCTTTTCTGTGTGCCTCAGCTTCAGAGATTTTTCAACACACATCCAAAGAGATGATAAGATAACTCGTCAGGGGGTAGCTTTTGAGGGGAGAGGGGAAGAAAGATCGTTGACAACAGCTTGACAACCTTGCAAACAAGGATACCTCCTCCTGAGCCACGGTTCTGGCGTCGAAATAGACGTCTCGTGAGGTTTCTGGAATTGAAAGGTTTATCTTGGGAACAGATGGGAATGAAAGAGATTTTTATCTAATGATGGGAGTTTAAATTTTTTCATTAGAAGCTTTGAAAGCACGGTGTAAGATTATTGGAATAAATAGCAAAAGTGAACTGTAATAATTTTCCCGACGGATATCCGATTTTTCGGTTATTCATATTTTTATTGCTTCAAAAATTCAAACTTCACTTTCTTTTTCTTCGTAGAGTCCTCTTCATAAAATTGTAAGGGAATGAAAATGTAAGAGTTTTGATTTTGTCTTTGAATTAAGTATAAAAGGTTTATAGGAAGCTTGCTTTTAAAAACAGGGGCAAACTTAAGATTAATAAATTTAACATAATTTATGGAACAAAAGAATTTACGTGCTGTTAAGAATTTATCGTAACCAAATAAGACGGACAAAGTAACTAGAGTTTGAAGTTTCTATAAAACATTTGTAATTAGAAGATTTCTAGCAGCAGACAGACATGCGAATAACCCAAGAGGTCTAAAATGTGTGTGTGTGAGAGAGAAGGGGGGGGGGGGAGACTGTCTATTCATTGAATGGAATTTGGAGGAGTTCTTAGTACTGTATAATGCTAGGTAATTCTGTTGGGTTCCCCATGTAATTTTCTATTCTCCGAGCATCGTAAGTAGAAGTTCTCCAGGAAAATTATTTTTTCCATGTGGGAGGTATCTGAAATCACGTGCTGTTGTATTTAGTAGCCTACCATTTCTATATGAGGATTATAATTTTCTGGAGCCCCTTTACAATGACTACAATTTATAAGATTCTATGTAGTTATTTTTATTTAAAATATTCAAGACAATGACTTTAATTTCAAAGATTCCTTACAATTCCGGGAATTGTGAAAATTTTGTACAATGACTAGAATAAAACTACTGACGGGAACTGTATTTATTTGACAATTATAGAAAAATTATAGGAATCATACACCAAATTAGCTGCATAAAATTATAGGCAGTTACACTAATTAGAAATTTCTAGAGATTAGGATAAATAAGATTTTTTTTTAACAGTTATCTGGTGACGCAGTGTTTTTGCTTCCCCCTCTTTTAGCAAATTTTGTTGTCATCAGTTTTAATGTGCATAAAAATACTTACATGCAAACACACATACATCATCTACACACATACACACACTATATATATATATATATATATATATATATATATATATATATATATATATATATATATATATATATATATATATATATATATATGATGTTAATAAGATGTATTTATGTCAATCTAAATACGTACAAGAAAGCAAACGTATTAAATTTTTCTTCAAACTTTTTGTTGTAATTTTAATCGAACTTTTTATCCACGGTAGTTAATAGCTTCATCCATCAGAAATCCTATACGTGCGAAAGAATTTATTAGAACACTCATCTAATTCGCATAATTATCCCATCAATCAGTGTCACAATGCATTCACGGAAATCTGACCTTTCAATACTTAATTCACACCGATGCAGGAAAATGTCTTTCTCGGACGTGCTTGATTCAAAACCTGAAAGCGACATGTCAAGGACCTTTGAGAACCTTTTGCCGGGTATATTCACGCTTTTAATTTTATTTCCGTTTATTTATTTATTTTATTTTTTGTCTGCCGGCTCTTTTGCGGTTTTTAATTCAATTGTGAAATCACTTGTGAACATCTGTTTATGTTGAGTGGTAGAGTATTGTGTTCAAGTGCGCGAATTTGTTTTTTTTTAAATCAAGACTTCGGTTTTTATCTGATTTAGCATTGAAAAAAGATGCTTTTCTGCATTTTAACGAACTGATCCAATGACCAATGTCTAAATAGCCGAGATTTACGCAAGGAAGATTTCTCATAAAGAAATTATATAGCATTAATATGTCAGAAGTAATTCTTTGGTATTATAGTTTTGATTGAACCTAGCATAATTTGTTGAGATTAGAAGATGATATAAAGGAATCTGGAATCTAGGCTAGTTGCAAAACTGCAACTGAAAAGTTTTATTAAGAGCGAGGTCTTTTAATTAGTTTTCCCAAACAGAAAATATCCCATTTGATTCGTATATTCTGCGTTTGTATTATATTTAATAACTTTATATTTTTGTAACTTAGACTTTTATCAATGAGATTTTTCGCTCTCAGTAAGCTTATTCATCTGTTTTTTTTCTGTTTTAAATCTATCGTCTATTTTAAAATTATTTTAAGGTGTATTTATGATTTAGAACAATTGAGATGCGTGAGATTGGTATTTATTCTACATCAATGGAATAAAAATATTTGCAGTTTTCTTTGCCGAGATGCATATTTTAGACGTCTGACGTAACGTGTACAACTTTAAAGATAGAATATCGTTGGCCTAGAAAACAAACTACGTAACTCCGCAAAATGCGATTTTGGATTTTCCTGTTATTAGATTGATTTTGTTAAAACCATTGTAATAGCATGAAAATCCCTAAATCGTAATTTTTTTGGATTTACGTGGTTTTTTAATTAGTCCAACGATATCATAAACTGTTTTTATATCTTTTCTAAAAGGATTTTGCTTATGTTATAACGTTAAATACTTTTATCAATAGAAATGTTATTAAACTATCATTGTTTATATATTAGCAGTCTGTAATTACAACTCTAATTCTTTTAATATTTAATAACTTTTTTGTCTGTCATCTTGGTTTGATATTGATAGATGTAATAGAACTAACTCTACAACCTTCGAAAAAATTGTCACTTTAAACTAATCGAATGAGGATAAGTAAATGACATGGAGTGTCTAACAAGCATTTGCCTTTTGTATTCTCTAAATACTTTTCGAATTCTTCTATAACTACTCGGGAGAATCTTTTAATCTTTTATTCTCGGGAAATTTGTACCATGAGTTTTTTTTTTTTCTCAAACAGGAGTTAGATTTTTAGATATTCAGTACTTTTATAAATTATATCAGAAATGATATAGTGACCATAAGATATAGCCTTGCATGAAAATTTGTTTTGCAGCATAATAATTAATTTTAGCTTACGTTTGTTGTTATTTCGACCTGAAAATATCGGAGGAAGTGACTAAACCCAAGTAACACAAAACCGTTGGCAAGTCGTTGGCCAACCACTTTCGGGCATGGTTGGCCAACGGTGGTTTTTGGCCGTTGGCGCGAGGTTGGCCCAACGGTTGGCGTTCAGTTGGCCCAACGGTTGGCATTCAGTTGGCCCAACGGTTGGCATTCAGTTGGCCCAACCACTGGATTTACAGGATTTGGCCGTTGGCGTTCTGTTGGCCCAACGGTTGGATTTGTAGGGAAACGGTTGGCGTTCTGTTGGCCCAACGGTGGGATTTGTAGGGAAACGGCTGGCGTTCTGTTGGCCCAACGGTTGGATTTGTAGGGAAACGGTTGGCGTTCTGTTGGCCCAACGGTTGGATTTAAATGATTTGGCCGTTGGCATGAGGTTGGTCAACAGTAGGCATTCAGTTGGCCCAACAGTCAACTTTGTAGGTAAGCCTACATTAAATTTATTTGGGGCTATTATGCATTTTTCAACCCAGCCAGCAACTCTTTGTTCATCAGGCCAATGGTCAAACTATCCAAGGGTCAATAGTTTTGACATTTTGCTATTTTTCAGCAGATCGTTTACAAAGAGGATTTCCCCTTTTTAAACAGTTTATTAAGTTCTAGTATTTCGCCACCAATAATTTATATAAAAATAGTATATTCAAAAAAGCATTTTTGAATAACCTATTTTATATATATTCAAAAAAGAATTTCGGATATACTATTTTTATATAAATTATTTGTGGCTAAATACTAGAACTTAATACTGTTTAAAAAAGGAAAATTCTCTTTGTAAACGGTCTGCTGAAAATTAGCAAAATGTTAAACTATTGACCCTAGGATAGTTTGACAATTGGCCCAATGAACAAAGAATTGTTGGCTGGGTTGAAACATGCATAACTCTTTTCCCCCAAAAGTAGTTTGAAAAATACAAAATTCACTCTTTTATGAAATCAAAAAGTTTCCATAGTTAAATATTAAAATGTACAAAAAGCAACAATACATTTTAATTTTAATGTTATTTTTAACAGTTTACATTTTGCTTGACATTGATTACATAAAGTGTTTTGTTTTAAACACTTTATATCTTTTTAAAGAGGATAAATCTTATAGATTATATCCTTAGTGATATTATAAATCTCATGTCACTCTCTCTCTCTCTCTCTCTCTCTCTCTCTCTCTATATATATATATATATATATATACACAATTTATAATATCAATGCTACCTGTTGTTTTTAATCAGTCACTTTACTACATATATAAATTTTTTTAAATAAACACCTTTCCATTATAATCAACTGGTGTCAAATTGCACACTCATGCTGAGTTAATATGACAAATACTTTTTGTAAGATTACCTTTATATAAATATTTTTTTCATTATATATATATATATATATATATATATATATATATATATATATATATATATATATATATATATATATATATATATATATTTTATAAACACTTTATCTTCCAATTTGTCTTCAGGTCTGATACAATATATACAACTGAGGTCTGATTTTTTTAAAACTTTCCATAAAACTGTTATATCAATTTTTGGACTTACCTTGTTTAATATTTTAAAACAGCATCTTAATAAGGCATGTTATAGTAATTTTAATAAAACACAACTTTTCAATTTTTTTTATTTTAACAAAAAATTTAATAAAATTTAATTTTACATTGTCAAAAATACACAGTTCTTTTATCTCTCCCTCCTTCTCTGTCTTTCGAAAAAAGGAAAAATCCCTTTATTAAGTCTTCAACAAATTTTTCCGTTATGACTTCTCCCTGGTGAGCCAGTCCGACAGAAGCTGTCAATAGAAAAATAAATTAGTACAGTAAATGAGTCAAAAGAAAAATAGCTATATATGCAACAAACAGTCAAACAAAAATGCCTGATTAAGTTAGTTTTTTTAATTTTTTAGAAACAAGTTAACTTATTATGAAATCTAACCCTAGCATTTACTTCATAATCAAAAATTTCTTCATGTTGCATGAACTTGTCTTAACTATTACTTCAGGTATGTATCAGTAAAGGTTTATTTATTTGCTAAATTATCAAAGCACAAAATAAAATAACAATTTCAAATTTGCAAACTAAATTAACATCAGAGACAAATTAGACACTGCACAGATCTTTAATAATTTTAGTACATATTTATTTACATGAATATATCAACTCTCTGAAAACTTATTTAAAATTTAGACATGAAAAATTAAAATATCAAGAGCTATTGGCAGAAATTTCTTTACATTATAGGAACTAATCATCTTAAACTGCTTGCATGTATTTAGCAAAGTTTATCTTCATAAATTAACAGAGCAGAAAATTAAAGAATAATTTGAAATATTTGAACCAAATTAAAATTAGAAAAATAAGACATTGTAGTATATGATAGATAAGATTAATTTCCACATACATTTTACCAATACAACATTGAAAAAATTAAGGTGAAATTTTCCTTCTCTTAACCACACAGTAAACAATATTTTCTCAGTAAAAGTCAAATTAATTCTGTAGCATCAAAAGCCCAACAGTTTGTAAATATATGTTTGTCAACATAAAGCTTTTTTATAGCACAATATCTTTTAAAAAAACCAACACTTTAATAATTTTAGACAATATTTATAACTCCACGAATATAAAAAAAAATTACAAATGTTTGTACAAAATATCAACCCTACTAATGCCTTTCTATCTACTGAACATCACAGTATCTATATATTTAAGTTGCTAAGTCAGACTGATTCTTTGGGCTGTCTGGGAGAGAAAACTACTGCATCAATTTATTTCATTTTGGTCTTAAAAAAAAGATTTTAATCTATAGATGTGTCAAATATGGTTTTTGTAACCATAATCTCTATTAATTAGCGATAATTTATAATCTAAAATTGCTTTCTGTACATGCTCAGCGACATGTTTAAATCTGGCTTTAGATACTCACTAAGCACGAGGCTGCATAAACTATTGCATAAAATACTGTACTAATTAGATATAACTAAAAATTTAAAACACATTAACATAATGATTTAAAAATACATATTTAATAAAGTGAATCAAATAATACTAGTAGGAAACAAGAGAAAATAAAAAAGAGTGAGGAACAAGACTTCAGTTTATACAAATAGGCCAAGAATTCAAAGCAAGTTTTTACCTAGATTCAATCATTCATAAGATGATAACCACACTTCCAGTTCTTTCATCTATGGTACTAAGGAGATCAGGACTGGCAGTCAAATAAAAATTTCCAGAATTTCCAATTCTGCATACCAGTTCCTTGAATACATGATCTTATAGACAGCTAAAAATAGAAAAATAAGTCATATACCATGGGATTGTCAAAATACAGTCTTTAATATTATGTACAAACTTTATAAAATATATTGTTAAAAATATTGCTAAAAATGTAAATATTATATTAAGTAGCAGCTAATCAAATGTTAAAGACAAGTGAATTATTTTAATGAGTGATCAGCTTACTTCATAAATAGTCTTTAATATCATGTACAAACTTTATTAAGTATATTGTCAAAAATTGCTTAAAATGTAAATATTACAATAACTAGCAGATAATCAGATGTTAAAGACAAATGAATTATTTTAATGAGTGATCTGCATACTTCATAAATACTTTGTATTGATATTTTACTTTCAAACAAAATATTTAACATCAAATACCTGTTCAAGTCTGAGACAGACAATTATTTTAAACTGAAATAAAATACAATTGCTAAGTTGATAGTAAGGAGAGAAAAATTACTGAAATTTCACCAAAGCAGATAGCTAATTGTATTTTATCCTTGTATTCATAAGCTAGTGATTAACTGACGCTTCTTTATAAATTTGACGATTTAATAGAGTAGGTTTTCTAAATTTATGAAGTAAACTGTGAGATATAAACTTATAAACAACTTAAATACACTCAGAATAAAAGGTTCAACTTCTTATATAAAATGTTCAGTAAACTTTAATAACAGATATTTGAGCATAAATAAAAGTTTACCATAATGTTTTTATTATAAATACTCTAGTTGGAAATAATCTTACTGAAAGTACAAGGTAAGAATCATCAGTAAACACCAAATTTGATCAACTATTCAATTGAAAACTTTCTGAACGATCCGATTAACTAAAGTAACTCAACCATTTAAAATAAATAACATAAACACATCCATGATTTCAAAAAGTTTAAATACAACCATTCTATAAAGGATTCTAAATATACATATTACTTATTGTGTTCTAAAAATAGAGGGTTAACAGCAAATACAATTACAGTAGTTAAATTTATTATTTGAGGAAAGCTTTGGCTGTTTTTATAGAAGTTTAACAAAGTATTTTACTTAAATTTACCAAGTTACGCTTCATTTTGATATGCATTTTAAAAAACTACTTGATGCTACTAATTGGCCAAGTACATCATTTTGTTTACTAAATAAAAGTATATTACTAATAAAATAATATACTTACTCTGGAATTCTTCGTAATATTACAATCACGTGGAACATGGAATGGCCGACATCCATTTCTTTTTACCGTTCATTTCTTCTCCACACGTGCAAACATTTCGACAAACCAGTTTATGTCGTAGTGAATAATGCATTTTGTAACTGTTGGCCCAACAGCTTTAATTTGCAGTTGGGCCAACCATATTTTGTAACCGTTGGCCCAACCACTTCCATTTGCAGTTGGGCCAACTATATTTTGTAACCGTTGGCCCAACCGCATCCATTTGCAGTTGGGCCAACCACATTTTGTAACCGTTGGCCCAACCGCTTCCATTTGCAGTTGGGCCAACCATATTTTGCAACCGTTGGCCCAACCGCTTTCATTTGCAGTTGGCCCATCTGAATTTCTGGAATTTCTGCCAACGGTAACCATTCCCCAACGATGCCACGAAAATATGCGGTTGGGCCAACGGTGTGTGTTACTTGGGAATACACATCGGGACAAATTTACATCTTTTCGGGAAGTTGGCTGGATGTTAGACCCACACTCAAAATATGAAGAAGATGGCACCATAACCACAGAAACTTCTAAAACATCTAAAATAATGCGTTAAATTGCTACTACTAAATAGTGACTTTAAACGTTGAAAGAAAAAGCATTTAAAGAAAGGGAAAAGAATGGCCGCTAAAATTTGAGCACAGTGACTTTTCTTTTAAAAGCGTGCAATAAGGAAAATATATTAATTTAAAAAAATAATGTAGAGGACATGGAAAATATAGAAGTTAAAATGAGGATATTAATAATTTTGACCTAACATATAAATATATACCGTGTAGATTACCCACTGTTGTGTTGACGCTGAAGAATTATGCTATCTAATAACTGGCTTCGTATTTCTGTCCAGAGGAAGACGCGTTTGTATTTAAATTTACTACGAAAATAACTGGATAAAAGCATCGAAGCTTACTTAAAATTTGGCACAGCTCCTCAGAGATATGCTTCCAAAAACGTCAGGCATTGTATTAAGCAGATGTACATTGTTTACAGCAAGCATTGTTGCTATGCCGTCGACATGGATGAGTCAACGTAAAAGTTCTTATTCGTATTTTGTTCAAGGAACAGACGTGGATTTCTTTAAACTCAGTTTCAAACCAAGTTGACGGTATCACTGATGATAATATATTTAAGAGGATAAAAGTCGACACACAGCTTTTGTAGGACTTGCTTTCAGAAACATTAGTGACTCTCTGTAGACGTAGGAGGGAAGGTAAAATGCATTGCAGGTCCTGTCAAACCGCAGATCCGATTATTCAGTCGAACGACGACAGATGTACTGGTCTTTGAGTTAATTCCAACCTAACCTGACAGTATCACTGGCGATAACTTATTTACTCCGATAAAGGGAAGTCACATATGTAGTATTTTTTTTTCTTCCAGGACCTGCCTCCAGAAATGTCAGGAACCTTCAAAAGAACGGGCAGCCGTAAACAGGTTTTGTTTATTTCTGCTTACAAATGCTATGAGTTTATCTACCGGTGAGGCCGCATGTCAACACGTAAACCAGAGGAGGGAAAAGATAGTGAACCTGCCTGTCAGTCGGACCCCACGTCAAGATGGCGGTTGCTGACAAACCTCCTGACAAGCGTATCTAGGGTTCGTTACGGAGGGGAACCTCCCCTGAGGTGAGACGCGAAACTAACATGTTGCAGGATAACCGAAAATGATGGAGAAAGAGGGAAGGCTATTTCCCCCCTGGAAAATCTGAGGCTATTGATTACTTTTTACTACTTATGCCCGATCGTGCACGTGTGTCATCATAACAAACAAATTTGGATGCAAGAGAAGAAAACTGATGGACGCACGAGGCTTGTGAAAACATGGTTTAAACTCTTTCATAAACGTAGAGGGAGTAACTGTTTGAAAAAATATAATCATAAAACTCGATGGCTATCAGTGGCGGCTCCAGTCTAGAGTTTTTTTTAGTTTTTTTTTTTTTTGGGGGGGGGGGGGGGGGGGCAACGTCGGCTCTTAGGGTTATATATATACATACTATACAAGAAATAAACATCCTCTCATTTTAAATTTAACCTTATTTAGTATTAGGTCTACGATTATATAATTTTAGGCTATTGAAAAAAAAATACGCCGGGCTTCTTTTTTTTTGGGGGGGGGGGGGGGAAATACCCCTACTGCCCCCCCTGGAGCCGCCAGACATTCCCCCGTTTAGAACCCCCCCCCCCCCAAAGTCCCTCGTGTCTCTTTGATGATCTGTGCAAAAAGCGCTCGATGGAGGGATCGCTGCAGAGCCTTCTGCCCATAAATCACTGGTTTCCCCCCAGAATTCTGTGCAGTGCAGATGTGTGTGGACGCAGTGTTAGAGTTGCAATATTAACAAGTAATATATAAAAAAAAATTTAAAGTCAATTCCTACTTAGGTCAACAAAGAAAAATTTGAGTGTGAACTAATAGTAGGAATTGAAAAAAAGGATTGCCTGCCAGAACCTTGCCTACTGTGCGAGATTAGGAGGGGGGGGGGGGAAGAGGGAAAAAAAGTTTGTCAGGTTGGGGATTCGATCTCGCAACCTACAGGACGGGAGAAGCCCGCGATACCGCAGTGCTACCGTTCACACAGTAGCAAGCGTTCAAATATATTAGAACTTGAGTGGATGAATAAAAAGTACTTTTATTAACGATTGAAAATTTGAACAAGATATATATAGAGAGAGTGTGAACTAATAGTAGGAATTGAAAAAAAGAATAGATTTATTAAGTTATTTGCATTTCCTATGTTTTTTGACTGCTACTAAATCAAATTTAAACTTCCTTCTAAATTACGGGCCATCTCAGTTAAGCAATGCTGTCATTTAAACATCTCTTTGATCAGTCCCTTGGCAGACAGGATCTCTTTCTCAGGTGAGAACACACTGCATATACGGTCTTCAAGATGCTTATACTCCAGTATCACACGAGGTGCGTCTCATTGATTCCTAGGACTCGTGGAAAAAAATGTAAAATACTGAAATAAAAATATTTAAAGTGTCTATATAAATAATTTTTAAAGATATGGCTTCCTGGGAATAACGTAATTTTAAATAATTTACTTTTGTCGATTTAAAACAGTAGAATATTTTGGAAGTTAATGTGAACGTTTCGCTAAAAATAAGGTTGTTATGGGTAGTTAAGATTCCTTGCTTCAATTTAAAAAACAAAACAAGGATACGTAATTTTCGTAATTACGAAATAGATGCGCGTAAATGCGAAATTTCCCTATATGAGGGAATAAATGCGAAAATTATTTTTGCTTACTACTTTAGGCTAAAACTCGGTTATAAATGGCTTTTTAAGTGAAATTAGGTAATAATAGTAATAATTCATTAACATAACTGCTTAAACATGACCATCCACGGTCTTTAAATGACATCTCACTCTCGAAATTTGCTTATTACTCATTGCTAAAGACTTAAGGAAGAAAATGTGGAGACTACCACAATGTGAGCTTTTAACTAGGAATTTAGATAGTTACCTAACCAAGTAAAAATGTTATTTTTCTTTTAGATAAATGCAAAATTTTTCAATTTATATAATATTTTTTTTTGCGAATAAATGTAAAATTTTATATATTGTAATTTTTTTTGTGCAAAATTTCGATATTTTTTATGTGAAATTTACGTACCCCTAGCAATGAGTGCCCATCGGTAGATATAGATTTAATGTTCTGATAGCCTTTCATGCTTTTAAATGGAATTTTATTACTGTTAATATTAGACATAGAAGAGAGGAGGGGTATTATGGAATGGGTATTATGGAATAGTCGGGTAATATGGAATACCGAGGTTTCAGCTCTGTTTGGTGCTGCTATCACGTGGGAATACAATGAACTACTCAAGAAATTCTCCCATGATGCTGTACACTGAGAGTTGACCGCTTGTTGTTGTTGTACCACTTGCTACGGAACAAAATGTGTTTTGTGATTTTCAAGAGTTTTTGCAGGTAAGTTTTCAAACATTTTAACCTGCTAGTACACATGTGACTTGAACATTGATGTTAAGCATAATGTACACTAAAAGAATTGTAGTTTGTTATAATGTAGTCGTTTTTTAGCTGACAGTGTTTTGTCTATCAATTTAAATGTTCATTTTCTATGATGGCGTGTCGGGTATTATGGAATATTTGGTATTCCATAATCCCCTTATAGGCAGGACAGCTAGATCTTCTATAATAGCCTACTCCCCATATAAAAAAAAAAGAGTTGGAGGATGAACTGAAAGAAAAGGACATAAAGGAGGAACCAGAAGCTTCAAAACAACCAAAGAAACTGAACATTCAAAGACCCCTTGTTAAGAAATTAAACTTAGACCGACCTTCTAGACCGAAACCTACTAGAGATGACTCCAGTGTTAGCAGCGATGAATCTTTCCATTCTGATGTATCATCTGTAATGGACTTCATGCCATCAACTAAAGAACCAGAAAACAAAGACGCTGAATGTATGTTCTGTAACAGAAAATTCTCCGAAGATCAATGAGGGAATATATGGATTCAATGCTTCAGCTGTTCTCTGCGGGCTCACCTTGACTGTACCGGAGCAGAGAAAGAAGATTATATCTGTGACTTTTGTAAATAGACTAGAAGCAGAAATGACTTACACATAATCTTAAAAATATGGTTTTTAGAGTTAAAATTAACTATGTTTTATGAAGTCTAATTAGTTTTTCAATGGTTTAAACCGCCTATTCCATATTAACCGACTATTTCATATTAACCTCCATTTGTAACTTTTTTAAAAATAATTTTTTTATGACAACAAAATAAATACTAGTATTTTTTTACAAGTGACAGTTCGTTACAGATAGTTATACATGTACTCATGATGATTTTGGGGATTTTTATTCAAAAATCAGTAAAGTTATTTTTTGAAATGTAAATGGTATTCCATAATACCCTCCTCTCATCCAATACACATGAAAATATTTAGCAGAGTGAAGATTATACGAGAAAAAAAAGACGAAAAATTTGTTGTTTCTAAAATTTTCTTTTAATCATTAGAATCCTGTTTGAATCATTAGAAAAAGAGAGGGTTACTGATGCAAACTTCTCATATTTCAAAGATTATTAAAAAATTTTCAAATGTAAAAAAAAAAAAAAAAAAACATTTTTTAGAAGGTTGGCTTGTTTAGAGAAATATGGTCAACTTTTGCTACACGTGGGCTAGTCCATTTTTACACAAGGTTTGTTGTCTATACTCCTAATTTATCTCTCTGGTGAATTCAGAAAACTTTCCTGACCAACAAAAAATAAAGAATCATAATTTTATAAAAAAATATCATTAAACCCAAAATGAGTATAAAAGTGAATTTAGTCGAAATATGGGTTGTGGTATAGAGGCAGTCGTAATCTAAAACCTTCCCTATATAGCTAATCACTAGGGATACGTAATTTTCGTATTTACGAAATAGAGGCGAATAAATGCGAAATTTGCCGATATGAGTGAATAAATGCAAAAATTAATTTTTTACTACTTTTCGGCGAAAACTCGGTGATAAACGGCTTTTTAAGCGAAGTTAGGTAACAATAGTAATTATTTATTAACATAATTGCTTATTGAAGACCATTCACGGTCTTTAACTAAGAGATCCCACTCTCGAAATTTACTTATTACTTATTGTTAAAGACTTATGGAAGAGAATGTGGAGACTACTATAATGCAAGCTTTTAACTAAGAATTTTGATACTTACCTAATCAAGTAAGTAAAATAGTAAAATTGTGATTTTTTTAATAAATGCGAAACTTTTGAATTTATATATATATATATATATATATATGTATGTATGAATGTATGTATGTATGTATGTATGTATGTATATATATATATATATATATATATATATATATATATATATATATATATATATATATATATATATATGTATATATATATATTTTTTTTTTTTTTTTTGAAGAAATGCGAAATTTTATATACTGCAATCTTTTCTTGCTTAAATTTCGATATTTTTTATGCGAAATATACGTACCCCTACTAATCACACAAAGGATAAGAACTACGAATACAAAGCCTTTGTATAATCGACATTTATAGTTTGATCTTAGTTCCGACTGCCTGAATATTTACAAAAAGGAATATTTTTTTTTTCAATTCAACCTGCAAGAAAAAAAAAATTATAAACTCTACCTTGGATTATTATTTTTTTTTTTTAATTCAACCTTATCATGTGTAAAACGGCTCGGAAAAAGAATTCCACGGAAAATAAGCGTAAATGAAATCTATACGCATGCGTCCATCCTGCGAATCTTTTGCATGGATAGCAAAATTCAGGTGTGCAGTAGTAGTACCACCATATTGAGATTTCACACGGATTTTTAAAACGGGTTTCATCCGTCACCAGCTGTTCTAAAGTTTGAAAGTGATTGTAGCGATTAATCAGCGGAAATTACCGAAGAATATAATTTAATTCTTGAATTCAGAAAATTGTGCTTCGACGTGGCATTTAGAGAAACATTCTTGTGAGTTATGGATGTTTGAGAAGTGCACACATAGGCAGACTTTCCCCTGAAAACGAATGCACAAGATGAATAAACACAGAAACTGGAAACAAACTTTGAATTTCGAATTCCCGGCGACCGCAGTTTCCATGATTGACGGTGGCCACGGCCGAGGAGAAATTTGTACAATTCACGTGCTCGCTTGGCTGTTCTGTATTTTTCGATTAATGGTTCTAGGAAGTTTCTGTGATTAGTGTTTATTTTTTTAAATCAGTTATTAAAGGACATTGGTTAATTTAATTAGATGCGTATATATGGGTACATATTTTTAACTTGTTCATTGTTTTGACACTTCTTAATATTTTGGAATAGTTAAGCTTTTACAATACAGAGCTTTACAGAGGCCTTTGATATTGTTGATGCTATCGTTTAACGTCATCCTATAAGAATGTGTTTATATTGTCCAGTAAGTCAATGAAGTCCTCAATACTTAGGCAAATAGGCTAAATGATGTTTAGTCCCAGATAGTTTCGTATAGTTAAAACTGTATTACAATAAAGATATTTACAGACGCCTTTGATATTATTGCATTTGCTATCGTTTTGACGTCATCCTATAAGAATATGTTTATATAATCAAGTAAGTCAATGAAGTCCTCAATAATTAGGCGAACAGGCTAAATGATATTTAGTCCCTGAGGTTTGGTATAGTTAAAACTTTATTACAATAAAGAGATTTACAGAGGCCTTTGATATTGTTGTGGATGCTATCGTTTTGACGTCGTCCTATGATAATGTGTTTATATTGTCAAGTAAGTCAATGAAGTCCTCAATACTTATGTAAATAGGCTAAATAATGTTCAGCACCTGATATTTTGGAGTAGTTAAACTTTTCTACTATAAAGAGAGATTTACTGAAGCATTTGATATTATTGAGGATGCTTTTGTTTTGACATCATCCCATGAGAATGGGTTTAAATTGTCCAGTAAGTCAATGAAGTCCTCAATACTTAGGCTAACAGGCTAAATGATATTTAGTCCCTGATAGTTTGGTATAGTTAAATCTTTATTACAATAAAGAGATTTACAGAGGCCTTTGATATTGTTGTTGATGCTATCGTTTTGACGTCGTCCTATGATAATGTGTTTATATTGTCTAGTAAGTCAATAAAGTCCCCAGTACTTAGTCGAACAGGTTAAATAATGTTTAGCCCCTGATATTTTAGAACAATCAAAACTTTTCTACTCTAAAGTGGTTTACTGAAGCATTTGATATTATTGAGGATGCTCTAGTTTTAACAACATCTCATGAGAATGTGTTTATATTGTCGAGTAAGTCAATGAAGTCCTCAGTACTTAGGCGAACAGGCTAAATGATGTTTAGTCTCTGAAAGTTTGGTATAGTTAAAACTTTATAACAATAAAGAGATTTACAGAGGCCTTTGATATTGTTGTGGGTGCTATCGTTTTGACGTCGTCCTATGAGAATGTGTTTATGTTGTCCAGTAAGTCTCTGAAGTCCCCAGTACTTAGGCAAACAGGCTAAATGATGTTTAGCCCCTGATATTTTGGAATAGTTAAAACTTTATTACAATACAGAGATTTACAGAGCTCTTAGATATTATTGTGGTTGCTCTCGTTTTGACGTCGTCCGATGAGAATGTGTTTATGTGGTACCACATAAGTTCTCAATGCTACAGTGAAGTCGCTAATAAATACTTTTTAAAGAGTTACTTTACAAGAAATATGAGCCCCAAATGGCAGAAAATTCATGATATGAGAAACCGAAGTTTCCAAAATCCCACAGAAAATCTGATATAAAAGAAAAAAGATTTTCCTAGAATCAGAGAAGAATTACAGTTTAAGAACAAAGTACACAATTTCGCTAACACACCACAAAATGAGAAAAAGTCTGTACAGTCTCAATGTTCTAAATTTGAACGCGAAAGTCACTAATTTTCTATCTGATGATGAAACCGAAATCGTTTTCATTTTACTACAGAATTTTAATTCTAAAATGAAAATATATATATATTGATAGTTGGAAAAAATTGTTATCCTGTTCTGTTGAATTTTTCGCAGTTTATTTACAAAAATATATGTAAAAATCAAAAACATTGTTTTATCACTTTTTGATAATTGATCTTCGTTTTCTTTTGAGGCTCAGATGTAAAATCCTACATTACTGTAAGAAAAATAAGAGGTATAAAATGAAATGAGTTTATGATTATAAACATTTAATAGAATTTAAATCGCATGTAAGCCTTTATAGTTGCTTGTTATGTCCCGTTTCTTTTCACCCATTGAAATAATTTAATACCCAAAAAACTTGTACGATATGTTGTTGTTTCTAATGCCCCCTGGACTAAAGACCTACTCCAGAACAGGTACATATAGGCTGAGGGGTGCTGCTTTTGTTTATAATGGCACCACAAGGATCGTAGTCTGATTTAGACAGGTGCCACCGCAATTTTGACCGAGCACCCTCAGAAGCATATGGAGGATCGTACCTTCTCCCACCCTCTCTGACATCATAGAAGGATTTTCCGGTCTACGGATTTAACGTGCGGATGCTATCGTTTTGACGTCATCCTATGAGAATGTATTTATATTGTCAAGTAAGTCAATGATGTCCTCAATACTTATGTAAATAGGCTAAATAATGTTCGGCACCTGATATTTTGGAGTAGTTAAACTTTTCTACTATAAAGAGATTTACTGAAGCATTTGATATTATTGAGGATGCTTTTGTTTTGACATCATCCCATGAGAATGGGTTTATATTGTCCAGTAAATCATCGAAGTCCCCAATACTTAGGTAAATAAGCTAAATAATGTTTAGTCCCTGATAGTTTGGTATAGTTAAAACTTTATTACAATACAGAGATTTATAGAGCCTAGACTCTTAGATATCCGGCCTAGACGCGAAGGTATTTAATGGTGCTTGTTGGGCTTCGATCTGAGCCTCCTCAGCACCAAAAGCCGACGCGCTACCACTAGGCTACCTCGAGCCTACTTGTACAATATGTATGAAAATAGCGGGCAAGTTTTGAAAACTTTGCTCCTACTGGTTGACCTCAGATACTGGGATGATTGTAGATTATTATGTTGTAGTTAAGTATGACTGAATAAATAGATATGTCTGCACTCCAGACGAACCTGTTTAAAAACATTCCTGTTTTATATACTAGAACTAAAACTAAAACCAAGTATTTTTATGTTTGACACTAGAGAGATGGGAATTTTTTCCTTACTAAAAAGACTGAACACCGTCACTTTGATGGTTAAAATAAAATCAAGAATTTAAAATATTTAATGATTTTTTTTTAAATGGTTAAATACCTTTAAATTTTGAACTATTTTATACCAATATATAAGATAGTATATATTTAGATATACATTTTTATGCAGGTATGCCGAGCTGACAACCTGGTATGGTTTATCCGTAAAAATATATGCATGGTTTGTGCAGTCTTTATGTTTCAACACCAATAATTCCGAAGAGCCAATATTTCTGTTTTTTGCAAAAGATGAAAGAGATGAGAAGTAACTAATATTTTTTCTGGTATTACTTTAAAGATTGCTGTCAAATTGACGGCTTATATATATATATATATATATATATATATATATATATATATATATATATATATATATATATATATATATATATACTGATTATATATATATATATTACTGATTATATATATATATATATACTGACTATATATATATATATATATAACTGATTTACAATAATGTTATTAAAAACATATTTATGTAAACAGGTTAGGTAATTTTGAAATAGTTGAAAGAGAAAACCAGTATAAGCACTACTAAAGCTACTTGCAGCCAGGAACTAAAAACATGAAAAGATAAGTATGAAAGAGGTTTTCGACAGCATCTCTGCGTCAGCGGTGTCAATACTGTCTAAAAACAAATGGATTGTTTCCGATAAGTATGATCTAAACAATAAACATACTTAGACACCGTACAATCCATGAAAAACTGTAGAATTGAATAATGAGTTACTTAACCATAGTACACCAAGCCTGGCACTAGACAGAGTGGAAGTTAAGACTAAGTAACCGCAAGATGACTGACATCACATAACTTGCAACCATGGAGATTATAGAAACACAGAAACTATGGATACTGTGTTTTAGGACGATTAAACTTATATTAATTTAGTTTTTTATTATTATTACTAAGAATAATTTTTTATCTTATTTTTATTTTTACTCAAGATTTTAATTTAATTTTTTTATTTTTTTTTTATTAGTAGTTATTTTTTCTAATTTTATTTATTATTATGATTTACTTATTAATTGCGACAGAACAAACTATTCATTAAAACTAAAACAACCAATTATGAGCTTGGATAGACTTTCAGGGTAATAATTACGTGTTAGCACAGCTATCAAGTCTAAAATATGCTTATTCCTATTGTCTTTAGAACATAGCTTATTTATACGAACTAACTGATTTACAATAATGTTATTAAAAACATATTTATGTAAACAGGTTAGGTAATTTTGAAATTTAACAATATTAAAATCATAGTCAGATTTTTTGTCGTATAAGTCAAAAGTAAATTTCCTATGAGAATTTAATTTAATGTTAATATCTAAAAAGTTTACATTAATATTATCTTGGCTACTTTTAATTAGTTCCAGATTAGGAGGGTAAAAATTTAAGTCTATATGATTGTTACTTTTATTAATTACTATTATATCATCTATATACCTAAATATATTGCAATTGCAATTATCTATATTATTAATTTCATAACAATGTAAGTATAAATTACCTAGCATACTTGAAGCATTTCCACCTTGTGGTACACCTTTGGTTTGTAAGTATATACTATTACTAGCTGAAAACCCGCACTCAAATTAAATACAACGGTCAATGTATGCAAATAATGCCAAAAAAAAATAAATATATATATTTATAATTAATACGACGATCAATGTATACAATTAATGTAAAAGATGTATATATATATATATATATATATATATATATATATATATATATATATATATATATATATATATATATAAAAATCGTAAGGGATATTTATTTTTTTTTTTTGATAATATCCAATCGTCTGCTGCATTAGAGAAGAAAAAAAATATTTTTTTTGTCTATATAGTTCTTATGCACGTGACGATAAATTTCTTTAAAGTACCAGAAAAAGAAATCACGTGATCAGCATTTAATAAATTAAATTCTAAAAATTAATCTTTAAAAATTCACGAAAAATCAGAAAATCGAGGTAAAGATTTGAAAAAGATTTCATTTTAAAAGAATTTTTATGATCTTTCTTGTGATATAAATTTTATAACCCTCTAATTATTATTTTAAATGCAAACTTAAAAAAAGTTACAAAAACAGCTTAAAAATTTAATTTAAAAAAATCTAAGAAGAATTTTTCAAAAATCTTTCTTAGTGCACCCCTGCACCATAAGAAGAATCGCCATGCAAACTTTCAGCCCTTTAGGTCCAGCGGTTTGGTCTGTGCGTTGTATGTCAGTGAGTCAGTTACGGAACTGTTTTATATACATAGATTATAAACTAAGTAATTATGTTTAGTTACAAAATCTAGGAGCCTATTGAAACTAGTTAGATTAATTTCGTTGCTTAAGTGTTGATTATTATTTTGTACTAACTTTATGATTATTCTATTTAAATTAATTGTATTGATATTATAAAATAAATCTTTAAAATCATAAGTTACTATTGATTTACAATTATCTAATGTTTGTAGTTTTCTAATTAGACTAAAGCTATTATCAATTATACCACAAACACCAGCAGTTATAGTTTTATAGATTAATTTAAGGTAATTTAATAATATTGCACTTGCTTTAGTAGCATAAGTGTTGTGACCACAGGTTACTGCTCTAAAAGCAATAGGTGTTTTATGAAATTTAGGAACTAAAGTAATATATGGAAAGAGATAGTTGCTTGATGATATACCTAGTAGTTTATATTTTGCTATAATTTTCTTAATAAAAATACTAGTAGTTTCTTTTAAAGGCTGAAAAAGATCACTATTTTCTAGCTGTTTTCTTAAACATATGGCAAAATATTTTTTACAAATAATTGCATAGTTGTTGGCTGCTTTATCTACATAAGTGATTATAAAATATTCTTGTAATTTTGTTATAGCATCTTTCAAGTGTTTATAGGAATTATTAATGAAATTACTATAATTGGGTAGTTTAGAATGTACTAGCTTAAGTAAATTAATTCTCCATTGGTTGAAGGCTTCTGTTGGTATAGAATAATTAATAGCTATTTTGTATATAAATTTATCTAAATCAGCATTTAAGAAACTTATAATTTTCTTATTATTATTAGTACTAGGTAATCTATACTTAGTTCCCAAATTCACACACACACACACACACACAAACACACACACACACACACACATATATATATATATATATATATATATATATTCATTCATTCATTCTTGAGCCCGTATTCTTGGAATACATGCTATCCCATCCCGTAAGGAAAAGGTTTTAATGTTATCACTTTGAATAATTGAAGGGTGATAAATTTATATACCTTACAAACATTATAGTTTCCCCTGACTAATTATTCTGTACCAATGTTTTATATAAACGATATCACACTTTAATATTCTTATTCTTATACGAATATAACATACTTATGAATTTTCGCCGAAATCCACAAAACTGTATAATTCACTTGTCTCTCTCGGCTGACTTCTAACTTCCCTAAGTAGCGGACTGACAATTCTTCCATATCCCGGCAAATAAAGAAGTTGTCCGGGGTATGACTTCGGGCGTTATCTCAGACGAGAAACCTCTTGACAAATGTAATCGTTGTTAAGAAGTTGACAGTTTGAAGGGTGACATAAACCCTGAGGCTCTAGAAGAAAGTGGGGGGAGGTGGGTCGTAAGATGCTGTCGTGTCTCATTTCGTACCCCCCTTGTAGGCACCCCCCTTTCTCCGCCTGATGTTCCCACCGTGTGTCTAGCTGGGTGTAAGCAAAGTTGATCATTTGGTGATGAAAGTCGAAAAAGGAAGACTTTGAAATGAGGCTCTGGGAGAGAAACTTTACATGTGTCACCAGAGGAGCATAATGCATTTGGTTTGAAATTGTTATTGTCCTTGGAGAGCTGGGAATATGAGAATTTACATCGATTTAAAATGAGTTTTCATTGATTATTCATTACGCTTCATTTTGGGATTTAGGGACGTGGTATAGAGAGTAACTTACTTTAAAAGAGATCCTGGAGCAATAATTAACTTCGTAAATGTTTTGAAATTAATTTATTTTTCTGCAATCTGTTTCTTTATCTCTATAGCTGTCATTTCATATCTCTATATTATATATACAGAGGCTGTTAGCACAATTTTTAGACGATTTTGGTAAGCGGTAATAAAAAATCGTTTGCTGCAAAAGAAATAATTGCAATTGTACTATGTTTTTAAAAGTCAAAATTATCGTCTGCGGCTTGAAAGTTTTGTTTTTATTCAAAATGGCGTTTTTAACAAAGCAGTGGTTCGAAGGCTACATTTATGCTCTTTTCGAAGAGAAATATGCATACTCCGTTATTCTAAAACGATGTGAGAGTCATGGTTTTGTGATATCTAATGCGTCGATAGGTAATATCGTCAACAAGAAAGGAAAAAAACGTCAAATTGGAGCCTCAAGTGGGACAAAAATTCCAAACAAGTATCCAAGGAAAAAATGGACATCTTCGACTATTGCAAAGGTACGTTGTTTAATGTTAAAAGAAAATCCCCCTAGTCAAAGGACAGTTGCAAAATCATTAAAATGCTCGGTGTCCACTGTAAACAAAATGATAAACGTTGATTTAAATCTTAAGAAAACGAAAAAACGCAATGTGCATCGTCTTCTTCCAAATCATGTCGCTGAACGCAGGACACGCTGCAGAATTCTATATGAGAAACACTTATCCAAAGACAAATGGAAAACAATTGTCACAATAGATGAATCACGGGTGTATTTAAATGATTGCAATAAAAAAAGAGCCATTTATTATCATAAAAGGGGAGAAAAAAATTTAAGTACATGGTTCAAAGAATCGAAAGAAAGTTTTTCTAAGGGATTCATGATTGTTGCTGGTTTTGCTTATAATGGCAAGTTAAAAATAAAGAGAGTGGAAAAAAATGTCAAGATTAACTTCAAATACTATCAGGAACATATTTTATCGCCAATTTTTCTGAATGAAATACCATCGCTTTACCCACAGTGCCATCAATCTGTGAGACTCCATCGGGACAAAGCTAGCAGTCACACATCAAAATCCACTGTAAATTTCCTAAAAGAAATGGAACAAAAAACTGCTATCAAGGCCATACCCTTCACTGATAACCCTACTAAATCTCCCGATGTATCACCTATGGATTTTTGTGCTTTCGGACTTTTAAAATCTGCATTATCCAAACGTCGTCCCAAAACCCTTACAGGACTCTGGAAAGCTGTTCAGGAGGAATGGGATAGAATACCTCTTCTGACACTTGAAACGGCATTATTATCCTGGAAATTGCGGTGTCGAAAGATAGTTCAGAATAAGGGATGTCAAATAGAACATTTAAAACACAAGAATTTTATGTAATTTAGTTTTGTGAATACAATATACATCGTCTAAAAAATGTGTAAACAGCCTCTGTATATATATATATATATATATATATATATATATATATATATATATATATATATATATATATATATATATATATATATATATATATATAGAGAGAGAGAGAGAGAGAGAGAGAGAGAGAGAGATACACACACACACACACACACACACACACACACACACACACATATATATATATATATATATATATATATATATATACAGTGGGCGCTCGTTAATTCGAACTCAAAGGTTCTCGGAAAAAAGTTCGAATTATCCGATGTTAAGAGGAAATATATAACTTTAAAAGTGTATCACTGAAAAAGAAAAATCTCCTAGTATGTATAACCCCAGAAAATATATTATACTATGTTATCTAAAATTAACATACATATTAAAACGCAATACAGAGTTGCCTTAATCATAAAATGAAGCAGAAGATATGCAGTAGAAAGTAAACTTTAATTAAAAATACGAATGGCACTTTGGAGAAAAACTGTAAAGTGGATGTTTGGTTTTGTTTATGATGCCTACATTGTTCAGCCAACTTCTCGCTTTGAAGTAAACATTTCAATTCGTTTTCAGAGGACGGTTGTCTGAATAAATGCTTTCAGAGTTTTAATAGAGTCCATTATGGCTTTGTCCATTATGGCCGCATTAAAAATATCTTTCGGCAGGTAAGTAGAGTAAAGCCCTGGCAGTTTCCTACCGAAATTTGTGCATACGTCTTCGTTTACATCAGAGCTTTGGACACATACAGTTTGATAAGAAATATTGTGCCTTAAAATCGAGAAGCCATCCATCATTGCATTTAAAATCTTCAATACCCATTGGACTTGCTAATTCATCAGCCTTCGTCAGCACTAGGGATCCATTTATCGGAAAATTTCGAGATCTAACATCCTGGAACCATAGCAGTAGAGCTTTTTCTAGATATTCTTGGGATGCATTTCTCATGCGTTTCCTTCCTCTAGCAAATTTTGATTTTTCCCATGAATCTAAAATTGACTCCTTGTTTTTCAAATAAGTTGACAAGATTATTTTTTAAATTCCATACTCAGCTGCTAACTTTGTTTTACATTCGCCATTCTCTACTCTCTTTAAAATTTTTACCTTTGTCTCCAAAATTAGGGTTTTGTACTTTCCACGGGTAGACATCCGGAATTTTTACATTTTCACATCACACACTGAGGAAGAAAAACTAGATCACATTAACTTGTCTGCACTGCACGCATAACTGACGCAGCTCCCTAGAATCTGTAGTAAAGACTGGTTTCTCTGAAATTCTAAGAAAATCGATACAAATAACGGAAAATCGCTTTGTCCGTTAAGCACTGATAAGGACAATAGCCACTAACGTTTAGCGGAAATGCAATAGTCTAGGAATGCGGACATGTGCCTCTTTACATAGAAAACAATACAGGTGATTTTGACACACAAAATAATAAATACAGCGTGTATTTTCTCCGTTAATTGAGGAAAAATAAAAAAAAAATTTGTCAAATTTTTAGTTCGAATTAACTGAATTGATAAAAATTCAGTTCGAATTAATGAGACATTTTTAACATTAACTCCAATACAAGTTTTTTGGGGCCTTTGGATTAGTTCGAATTAACCGAAAGTTCGAATTAACCGAATTCGAATTAACGAGCTTCTACTGTATATGAAACAGTTCCATAACTGACTCACTGACTGACATACAAAGCACAGACCAAACCGCTGGACCTAAAGGGCTGAAATTTTGCATAGCGATTCTTCTTATAGTGTAGGGGTGCACTAAGAGAGATTTTTGAAAAATTCTTCTTAGATTTTTTAAAATTAAATTTTTAAGCTGTTTTAGTAAATTTTTTTAAGTTTGCATTTAAAATAATAATTTGAGGGTTATAAAATTTACATCACGAGAAAGATCATAAAAATTCCTTTAAAATGAAATCTTTTTCGAATCTTTACCTCTATTTTCTGATTTTTGGTGAATTTTTAAAGATTAATTTTTACAATTTAATTTATTAAATGCTGATCACGTGATTTCTTTTTCTGGTACTTTAAATAAATTTATCGACACGTGCATAACAACTAAATAGATAAAAAAATATTTTTTTTCTTGCTAATGCGGCAGACGATAGGACATTATTTTGTCTATAAAAATATCCCTTATGATTTTTTTATAAATATATATATTTTTTCTACATCAATTGTATATATAGATCGTCGTATTTATTATATATATACATATATATATATATATTTATATATATATATATATATATTCGCATTAATTGCATACATTGACCATTGTATTTAATTTGAATGTACTCCGTAGCGAAGTGCGGGTTTTCAGCTAGTATATATATATATATATATATATATATATATATATATATATATATATATATATATATATATATATATATATATACCGGGTGTCCAAAAAGTATGGCTACACTTTCAAAATTGAATTAAAAATAAACAAAAGAAGATTTTGACTGATGGTTTTTTATGTTTCATAAAGAAAAGATTTAAGTTTCTTTTTAAGGAAATTTAAACTAGATGGCGATACATCCACGTTTTACAACATTCTGCATGCCCTACTGGAGGAATCAAGAGACAGCCCTAAAGTAAACGTATGGTGTGGTTTACTGCACGATTGAATTATTGGGCCTTTTTTCTGAGGAAACTGTCCGCTCTGACAATTACCTTGATATGCTTGAAATTTTCGTATTTCCTCAAGTAGAGGACTTGCAATCCAATTTCATTTTCCAGCAGGATGGTGCACCACCACACTGGAGTTTGAAAGTGCGAAAGCTTTTAGATGAAAAGTTCCCCTGGTGATAGATGGGAAGAGGAGATCCAATACCGTGGCTACCTAGATCTCCAGACAGAACACCTCTGGACTTCTTCTTATGGGGGATACGTGTAAAACATTGTTTACCAATCTCCAATTTGTGACATTGATGAACTGAAAAGTAGAATTACAGCGGCCCTTCAGAATGTTGATCCTGCGATGATTCATAGGAAGTGGCTAGAAATCTCGTATAGACTAGATGTGTTGCGCGCGACTAATGGTGAGCACATTGAAATCTTGGTATAAAGCAATCGTGGAATAAAGTATTGCAAAAAGTACTTTGATATTTTCTTTATGGAACATAAAGAACCGTAAGTGAAAATATTTGTTTGTTTATTTTTAATTTATTTTTAAAAATGTAGCCATACTTTTCAGACACCCGGTATATATATATAGATACATATATATACATGTATATATATATATATATATATAGACATATATATATATATATATATATATATATATATATATATTATATATATATATGTGTGTGTGATGGGGGGTGTATGTATGTTAGATTTATTACTCAATCCTCATCAAACAAGACCTCATATATCATATTTTAGTAAATGTCAAAGAATATCTGCTAATAATACAACAGACATCAGTAATAGACCAAGTTACAAGAGTAATTTCCCACCACACAAACATATACTACCAATTTCCCCATCATGTATCATCATAACCCCCGTTTAGTGCGCCAGGCAAACCCCCCCCCCAAGAACCTCAAATTCTCTCCCACTTTCTGCGCGACCACTTCCCATCACTTTCCGAAAGCAACAGTTCGAACCCACTCCTTCCCATAATTTAAATATTTCGTAGTCAAATCAAAATCGCTCTCTCTCTCTCCCTCTCCGGTCTTTTCTAAAGTTTTAAAACTGACGGCGTCCATCCATCACATGCCACCGGTGAAGAATATATTTAATTCAATTTCCTGCGTTCAGAAAACTGTGTGGCATCGACGTAACGTTTAGCGGAATATTTATGTGAATTATGAGGTTCCCCGGGTTGCGCAACAATCTCCAGAAAACGAGTGCAAACGCGAATGAATGGAGGTCTGGAGAGAAACAAACTTTTGAATTCTAACCCTTCATATCTCGTGATTGACTGCACTCGGAGATCATTTGTAACGAGAGGCATGGCTGTCAGTTGCTGATTTTTGGGGAAAACGCAATTTTAAGTTAGTTTGAGAAAAATATTTCAAGGTAGCGAAACCGCTTCGTTTCGAACGGGGGGGTGGGAGTTGAATTTGTTTAGTAACTTTAAATTTCTGGCTTCTTTTTTTCTGAAAATCTTCCGGTATTTTTTTTTATTTTTTTGTATGTTTATGTGTCTCTGTGATGCTATGGAGGCAGTTTGGCAGATTTCGTGGGTTTCGTGTAATACGTTCAGAGGTTATTTCGGTCCTGCAGGAAGTAGTGTGATGTATTTATTACTCACAGAAAAGTCATGGACGAGCTAAAGTTGTAATCCGTTTGTCACCTAGGTCCCCCTCCACAATCGTGTATCGACCATTGATTCACCGAAGACTGGATCTGCGTAACAATTCCTGTATCCTGTGAGACGGACTGTCGAAAGTATTTCCTGTTCTTTTTAGTTAATTTATGTTCGCTTTCTCGAAGCTTCGAGAAAGTACCAAATATGTTAATTCTCTTAATTTACATAATTCTAGAAAGTTCTTTAGTGTATAAAAAGGCTTCCCTCAAGTTGATGGGAAGTCAGTTAGGTTCCAGCTGGGTGCATGTTAACTCGCTTGCTGTGTATAAAAAGGCTTCACTCAAGTTGATGGGAAGTCAGTTAAGTTCCAGCTGGGTGCATGTTAACTCGCTTGCTGTGAATAAAAGTCTCGTTTATTTAAATTGTGCTCTCTGTGTTAATCCCTCGATCCGTCTACGTGACATTCTGGTGGAGGCGCCGGGTAACCCATTCAACCTGGTAACGAAAGAAATTCGACAAAGTCGTAGACTTCTAAATCTCCCTCCTGAATACGGACTTTACGTAGAAGACTCAGGGAAACGGCGAATAAAAATGCCTGAAGACACAGAATCTAAGCCACCAACTGTCCTGCTTACCTCAGCACTAATAAAGAAGCCTAGAAAACCAACAATCTTTAACGGCGATCCCGGACAAGATCCAACTAAATGGTTAAAAGAATATATGGTGTCAAAGTTTAACCAATGGGATGATACTCTATCTCTTTATCCTAGTACGTCTACTTTATCCTAGATGGGACTGCCAAGATATGGTTTGAAAATAATGAGGACATTTTTATCCCGTGGAATGTCTTTGAGGCAGAACTGAAAAACACTTTTGGTGATACTCAGCTGTACATACGACGAGCAAAGGACCAGTTAAATTGTAGAGATCAGAGGACTGGCGAACCAACCCAATCTTATATTCAAGATGTGTTGGGACTCTGTAATCAAGTAGACCCGAACATGACGGAGGAAGACAAAGTGTCCCACTTTCTGAAAGGAATAGCTGAAGATATGTACCAGTCATTACTAACAAAAGAAATACAAACAACAGCTGATGTCATTAAATGGTGTCAGTACATCGAAGAAATGCAGCAACAGAGAATTGGGCGTCAGAAGTTCACTCCTCTGCCTAATGTCGTCCCAATCGTCGCCGTCGACGAAGAACAAGATTTGATGTCCTTAATTCATAAAATCGTCCGTGAAGAAATTCAACGATACATTGCATCTCAAATAGAAGAGCCACAGGCCGGTCTGCAAGCTATTGAAGCCATTGTGAGAGGGGAGGTAGAAAAAACTTTAGCTCCTCTATCTGGGGAAAGATTTGAAAGGACCACCCCAGCTGCCGTACCATACCATCCCAGCCGCCAGGACCATAACCACCGCATCCAGTCAACGTATACAAAATCAAAACCTGTACCAGAACAATCTTACAGAAAAACAGACCTGTGGCGTACCACGGATAATCGTCCGGTCTGCTTCCATTGTGGTCGTCCAGGACATGTCGTGCTCTACTGCCGTGACCGAAAATCCCTACTCGACGCTACTCGCAGATACTATAGACCCGATGCTCCCTCCTATTTCAGCTACAACCATGACGCCGAAGAAACCAGCCGAGTAGCAGGAAGAACCCCATCACCAAGTCCCGTGCAAGGACGATCGCCGACCCGTCGTTATACAGAGGCTGTTCACACATTTTTTAGACGATGCATATTGTATTCACAAAACTAAATTGCATAAAATTCTTGTGTTTTAAATGTTCTATTTGATATCCCTTATTCTGAACTATCTTTCGACACCGCAATTTCCAGGATAATAATGCCTTTTGAAGTGTCAGAAGAGGTATTATATCCCATTCCTCCTGAACAGCTTTCCAGTGTCCTGTAAGGGTTTTGGGATGACGTTTGGATAATGCAGATTTTAAAAGTCCGAAAGCACAAAAATCCATAGGTGATACATCGGGAGATTTAGTAGGGATATCAGTGAAGAGTATGGCCTTGATACCAGTTTTTTGTTCCATTTCTTTTAGGAAATTTACAGTGGATTTTGATGTGTAACTGCTAGCTTTGTCCTGATGGAGTCTCACAGATTGATGGCACTGTGGGTAAAGCGATGGTATCTCATTCAGAAAAATTGCAGATAAAATATGTTTCTGATAGTATTTGGAGTTAATCTTGACATTTTTTTCCACTCTCTTTATTTTTAACTTGCCACTATAAGAAAAACCAGCAACAATCATGAATCCCTTAGAAAAACTTTCTTTCGATTCTTTGAACCATGTACTTAAAATTTTTTCTCCCCTTTTATGATAATAAATGGCTCTTTTTTTGTTGCAATCATTTAAATACACCCATGATTCATCTATTGTGACAATTGTTTTCTATTTTTCTTTGGATAAGTGTTTCTCATATAGAATTCTGCAGAGTGTCCTGCGTTCAGAGATATGATTTGGAAGAAGACGATGCACATTGCGTTTTTTCGCTTTCTTAAGATTTAAATCAACGTTTATCATTTTGTTTACCGTGGATACCGAGCATTTTAATGATTTTGCAACTGTCCTTTGACTAGGGGGATTTTCTTTTAACATTAAACAACGTACCTTTGCAATAGTCGAAGATGTCCGTTTTTTTCCTTGGATACTTGTTTGGAATTTTTCTGCCATTTGAGGCTCCAATTTGACGTTTTTTCCTTTCTTGTTAACGATATTACCTATCGACGCATTAGATATCACAAAACCATGACTCTCACATCGTTTTTGGATAACGGAGTATGCATATTTCTCTTCGGAAAGAGCATAAATGTAGCCTTCGAACCACTGCTTTGTTAAAAACGCCATTTTGAATAAAAACAAAACTTTCAAGCCGCAGACGATAATTTTGACTTTTAGAAACATAGTACAATTGCAATTATTTCTTTTGCAGCAAACGATTTTTTATTACCGCTTACCAAAATCGTCTAAAAAATGTGCGAACAGCCTCTGTATATATATATATATATATATATATATATATATATATATATATATTCACAGGAAAAGGAAACTTAAAGGCAAAACCAAAGTACGATTCAAAACATTGCAAATGGAGCCTCGAATTTCCATCCACTGCAAGTTGGTGCATCGCATGCGTGATATTAAAAAAAAGAGCTTTGTTTTGAGCATTCAACCCTTTTATTTCGATTAAATAATTACCTTCGCATTGAAGTACCTTAAATGAACGCGTTCTAGACAAAATTATTGCTCCTGTTCGAGACATTCATCATTCAGACGTTTTCCAATTCTTCATACAAGTAGTTTAGAAAAGAACGTGTGTGTTTCCATAACATATCACCAATTTAAAACGATTTTTCATACACTAATTATACACCCAGGCGTATACACTGTATTAACTTCTTTTGGGCACGCAATTACTTATAAACGCTCGGGAAGAGAGAGGAGCCAATCAGAGAAAAATATTTTTCGATTTCATTTTTGTTCTTGGAATAAATTATCACCGGGGACTCTGCGAGGGGGTGCACTTAAAACCCTAAATAACATTATTCAAAACAAACGACTCTAAGTGTTCAACAGAAATAAGAATATCGCGTGCCACGCTAGATAGGCGTTTGACAAACGATAAACGTATCCAGAGGGAATATGGAATATAAATTTTGGAAGGCAAAACACTCGCACAACTCTATCAGTTTTTGGGGAAGCGTATCGTGACGATACCAGAATCTCTTTTGTGTTTACTTTAATTAGATTTTCGACAGCAGTTCCATTGTTTTGGAGATAAATAAGGTGTTACTTGTTTCTCTTCTTGAAACAAAAGCGCCGTGCATTCGTAATTTACAATCCAATATTTGCGGATATATTTCTCAGCCATAATTTAGATATCTCCTGAAAAGCAGTGGATGCACGCCGTTCTTAATATTGTAATTATTCGGAAATTTTTATTTCGAATCCCAGTAAATCATTGATTAAGAAAGATAACGAAGCGTTTAGTTTAATGGGAAATGTTTGGTTTAATTTTTTTCCATCTTTGATTATGCGTTTTAAAGTATTGTCAATCAATGTTAGATACTGTTATGCGTTTATTTCGATAATTAAAATATTTTGCGTTAAAATCTTATTTGAACTATTGGTAGATATTGTTTATCTGGAAGAAAGAAAGAAATTTTTCAAATAAATGCATACTTGAAATAAATACTTACGGGAATAAAGAGATATATTTCGATTCTGTCTCGAAAAAGAGTTGCTTAATTAATTATATCAATTATCGAATTTAATTTTGTAATTTATTTCTATACAAAGGCAGACACACATATATGTGTATAATACTTAAATTTAAAGTTTTTCTGTCCGTTATTAATTGCACAGAAAACGGAGTACCCATGGTGACGTATATGTAAGAATAACGGTAGCCGTGATTTCAGGGCAAACAATAAAACAAAATTTCATTAAAATCGGTTCCCGGACTACGCACTTTGTAATTTCGAAATCACAACTTAAAGCAGGTTGAAATTAAAAAAAATACGAAATTGAAAAAAAAATTAATTATATATTAACAGTATATTCATGATTACATTTAGACACACACCCACACACCCACACACACCAAAAAAAAAACTCACATGTTCGTTCACTTAAAATTTCATTGTTGCCATCTGTCGACTGAAAGAGGAAACATTTGTTCTAGCAAAATTGTTCCATTTTCAAAAAGAGCTAAATTGGTTATGCGTTTCTTCATGGGTTAAACTCAAGATGAAAAGATAGAAAATATTCTTGTACTCTAAAAAATGCGTATTAAACCACGAAATGCTGTAATCAATATATATATATATATATATATATATATATATATATATATATATATATATATATATATATATATATATATATATATATATAGATATATAGATATATAGATAGAGAGATATGTGTGTGTGGGTGGGTGCATGTGTACACTCACACTAGCACAAATATATGTTATTGAAGGGCGGTTCATATATGTGTAAGTATCTGTGTGTAGAGACACGTGCATTAATGTTTATAGTATTTAATATAACACACTGATTATACTACATAAAAATATAACTATATATAATTTACAAATTTTATTTTATTTATGGTATGTATGCGGCACGTGCAATTACATTTCTACGGGAGATAATAATTTTAGCACAAAATTTGCTGAATTAATCCTCTCTGTTATAAAAAATAATACACTATAATCAGAATGTTTTCTGCCAGGTATTCATTTCATATGAGATTATATTATTTATGGTAAAAAACAAAAGTTAATAGAAAGTATGTACCAACGCCGTAATAACTGGAACATTTGAATGTCCCCTAGTGCCTCTGAATTACAAAACTTTACAACATCTTTCTTTAGCACCTAAGCTACTAATTTGTGTGTGTATCTGCTATAGGATCACAAGCTTTCGCTGAATGGAAGCCTTGGGTTCAACACAAACGCTCATAAATTGCAAACAAAAACAATGAATGAAATAAAAACAAGTATGAAAACGTTGAATTGTTAGCATTTACTTTCTAATTAGCATCGTATGCGGATAAACGCGGGTCATTAAAAACGTCTGAACAGAAGCACAGACTACATACGACAGGAGTCACTTGACTCCTGTTATCTACAGATGAGACGCTAAGGTGTTGTAATTAGACGATCAAGAAGCGTGATTAGCTTCAAAGCCGTTTCAAGGGTTCGCGTTCTAGGCTAGCAAAATTTATGGACTGTCTTATTCATACTTGTTGAATGGCATAAATAAATTCAAAATGTAAACACATCATGCGTATATTATTGCAAATTAAAAAAATTACAGCAGTACGTGGAACACTATTAAAATGCTTAGGGAAAGTTGAGCAAAATAAATGTTCAATATTTACCTATTTATTTAAATACAACTTTTCAAAGCGTTTACTTTCTCTTCGATTCGAGCAGGCGACGTCACGGAAAAACTCACACACACACACACAATTAAGCTCTGAGGAAAACATGTGCTAATTGTTTGCAATTGAAAGAACATTCATTTAACAAAGCATGCATTCAGTCGTTGCTAATTTCGAAGACAGTTTTGCATTAAGAATCAAATGGCGTGACTTTTATCATTAGGCGCAAAGAAGCACTTTAGCTGCGCGTCAAGAATTTCATTAGAATATGAAACTGGAGCATTCTTGGGCGAAGCTCATGAAAAGCTGACTTCTGTCATAAATTTTGCTGCAATATGTCTTTAGGGCTGTTTTAAAAGGGCTTCATTCTATTGTATACTGCGTTTGAGCGGCAGGGCTTTACGCCGTTTCTTTTTCCGAGAGTGATTTATGAAGTATGAATTAATTTTACCCTTGATAAATGTGCCCGATGCGCTGCTTGAAAACTCAATTGCCTCTTCAAAGAGTGTTGTTGTGTACGCGTTTTCAAGACACCGAGAATTTATTAGTTCCATTTTTTTCGACTTTTTGATTCTATCGATCATGTTCCGTATTGCGGGAATCATGAAACTCGTATCAACAACCATCTGTCATAGAACCCAACTCAACTTTCATTTACTGGTCAATGAAGATACAGGGCTTCGAAGACGAAATTAAAATAACCTGCCTTATACACAGTCCTCATTTCAAGCGAGAGTTGATCTCAAATTTCAAGACAAAGGTACCTAGTTTAATACTTAGTAATGACCATCCCACAAGACCAGGGATTGAACTATTCTTTTTCACCCCTAGACGGCATTCGAACCCACCGAACCATCCCGCCAATCTGAAAAACTCTCATTTTTTTTTTAAATTCCATTCCATAGAATCCCCTCTCCCCTGTTTTTTGTACCAATTACACGGGATGTTGTACTGCATAGTTTTTAAATAAATAAATAAAATTATTAATTAATAAGAAAAATTTAATTAATTTATAGATTAATAATTTTTTTTTCTACGATGCTTCGTTTTTTCCATCACGAACTTTTGTTTTATGCTTGACAAACCACCCATTATTAGTTTGCCAACAGCCATATGCTCGGACCATTTAAAAAAAAAAATTAATTCATTTCTCAAATCCTCTATTCAAGGTTTAAGCTGTCACTACCGTAGCTTTCTTTAACATCGTGGACCAAATGAGAGAGAAAGCGGAGGAATGGAAAATTAATTAAAAGGAAGTGGGACACATAAAGTTTTCACAAACATAATACTAAAATCTAAAGCCTATCGGAAAGCTTGCACTTAGTTTAATTGTGAGAAATACAAGGTGCGGCCATTAATTTCCAGAACTGATCTAATAACTCAAGAAAATATTACATGAAATACATACCCATTTAATATGTTTTGAAGTAATTCCCGCCTGCCGTAATGCACTTCTGTGCTCGGCCGTATAAGTTTCGGGAAAAACTTTTAAAGTCCTCTTTCGGAATGCTCTTTAATGTGGACGTCACCGTTTTCTTGATGTCTTCGACATTCTCAAATCTCGTTCCCTTCAGCAAATTGGCCCAGCATGAAGTCGTGGAGATGCAGCATCCTCCATACTCTCCGAACTTAGCACCGGCAGACTTTTTCTTGTTTCAAAAACTCAAAAGATTTGCTGAAGTGAAAAAGATTTGAAGATGTCGAACCATCAAGAAAACGTGACGTCTACATTAAAGAGCATTCCGAAAGAGGACTTTAAAAGTTGTTTCCGAAACTTATACAGTTGTGTGTCGAGCACAGAAGTGCATGTGGGAGTTACTTCGAAACATATTAAATGGGTATGTATTTTATGTAATATTTTCTGGAGTTATTAGATCAGTCTTGGAAATTTATGGCCACACCTTGTGTAATATTAACACAAAATAATGAGACTAAACTATGACTATTGATAGACTGACCATAAAACATGCATAAAAAACCATTGAGTTATAAATCATGTTCGATTTTAATGAATTTTTCAATTTTTTTTATTTCTTACCATCGGATAGATAGCCGATATTAACATTTCATGAGAACCCCCATACTAAAGGCGATATCTACGGCCGGTACCGTGGAGATTTCCTATCTTTTCCTAAAAATCCTCTCATTAGGCTATTTCAATAAATTTGTTGTTGTTGTTGTTGTTGTTGTTGCTAATGCCCCTGACCGGAAGTTCCAGACCAGGTCCCCTCAGGCTCTGGGGGCTGAGGAGTGCGGCTCCGGTTTACAGTAGAACCACAAGGTCGGGGTTTGGTTTAGTTTGGAGCACTACGGTCAACATTTTGCTACACGAGAGAAAATTAGACCGGGACCTACAGTTTAAAGTAGATTCCGAACGGCTACAAACATCCATGCCAACAGTGAGACTCGAACCCACAGGATCTGAACCGAATGCCAGTGCCCTAGCCTTTCCGCCTTCACCTGGCCACAAGGGTTGGGGAGCCGACTTTGCTAGGTGCCACTCCAGTTTTGACAAAGCACCCTCCAATGGTCGACATCTGGGGATCGTACCTTCTCCCACCCTCCCTGACTTCATAGAAAGACTTTCCGATTTACGTATTTAACGGGGCCGTATCCAGTCTAGACACGATCCGAGCAATTCTATCATCTTCAAGCTATCTGCAATTCGAACCATAAAAAATGAAAAGCTTGGTTTTTTCGCTATGGGTTGGTTTGACTGTACTTTGCAGCCAGTTTTAAAAATGTAGAGATTATTACGCTTTTGAGATTTTTATCCTTCCGACGGGTTATTCCCCTGCCGAAGAGCCCCTGATAAGAGAAAATCTAATCTTATTCTATAACTAGCTAACAACAGAAAATAAACGTTCAAATATCGTGCAGTACTGTCTGCGCTCTGAGATTTATAGCCTTTATTCGAGGAAAAGATATCGAGGAATACCGTATAGCCCAAGATAAAAAAATATAACAGTCTTAGCCGTATGGACTCATCAAATGAACAGAAAAGTTGTTTAACATGCCACTTGCCGTATCACATATTTTATACCTTAATTTAGTTTGTCCCATTTCGTGAAAAATGTCGAATACTTTAAAAAAGTTCCAGAAATGATATATCCTTTGGTTACACATATTCATAAAATGTTCTTAGTGTTTCTGGATCTGACAATCCATCCGCTGGGGGGAAAAAAAGTTAATGGTCTTTGTCACGGGATTCGCTTTTCCACTTTGAAACATCTCTCAATGTTTAAATTCCTTATTCCCACAGATATTTTGTCTTTGGGCAGGACAATATTTTTGTTCTTCATTGATTTGATAAAAATGAATTGATAAAATTTACGATATATGTATTAAAATTTCTGGACGTTTGTCTCTGTTCAAGGTTGACTGATATGCACTATTCTGTGGCGTCACGACAAGTAGTAAGGCTATTTCTCTCTGAGGCATTTTGCATTAATTCCATTTCACAACTATTGATCCATACCAAAGAAAGACAGAGTTCTAATTAACAAACGAAGGCCAAATTTTTAAAACAAACTTAACAATTTATTTACAAGAAAAAAATTAAACATTAGACGCTTTCGACAAATTCACTTAAGTTGGGTGCAGATTTACAGATACACGCTCCAGGGCCCATTTTCGGCCCAACAACACAGGAGCCTAGTAAAAACACTTCTACCCTGTGCGGGATCTATCAAGCGTCTCCCCCAATGTCTGGATTTTTCAGAAGGGGTCGAGGGGGGCTGCAGTTGCCGGCAGATTATCGGCTGACAGCTTTAGTGGCTTGGAACCGAACAACACATTCTTTGAAAACCACGCAGCTGTGTTTTCCAAGCGTTTGTGATGGTTTCGGGAATAAATAAGACCATATCTTTCCAGTACGCTACAATTCCTACACTGACTACTGTATAACTACTTGAGTAATTTCAAAAACAAGATTTTTATACTGGTATTGCTGCACTGTTGATGAAAAAAAAGATGACTTTATAAGAATTTTCTTTTTAAATTGTTAATTTTAGTGTTTAGGTTCGGTCTTCGCATGTTCGCGTTGCTATTGCCCCCTGGTTGGAGGTTCCATTCCCGTGGTACTAATAAGCTATTGGGCTGAGAGGGGTGGCTCCTTTTTTGAATTAGCCCCACAAGAGTCGGAGTCCGGCTTGGCTAAATGACCGGTCCCGTAATTTAGAACCGAGTCAAGTGACGAGACAGGAACACTTGACCCCCATCTGCAGAGGTAAATTTAAGAACTTGGAGCACATTGCAGCCACGACCTATTTTACGTGCCCCGGCCACCATTAGGGAACACGGCGGTGGATTTGCAGCGACGAGTATCGAACAAGGAACTTTCAGATCGCTGGCCCGCTGCTCTTGCCAACTGGGCCCCCTCAGCTTTCATGTGTTCGTTTTGACCTTAAACAAACCCGCATCCACACAGCTGAAACATAAATCTTATCTTTTTCAGATTTTTTTAGCCCAGGTTTTAGCTCTTGAATTCATAGTTTTTGGAATAGTTTGTTCATAAATTTATGCAAATCAGGTAGTGATTATCATAACTCCTATATTGTTTACAAAACATTAAAAAATAAAATATTATCACATCATTTCTTAACAAAGAATTGGTAAGTCTAGTGAAGTTTTCTTAAACACAACAAAAAGCATTTTATTACCATAATTTATTGTACAATCTATGCAGGATCTGTACATTGAATCAAACTAAAAAGCGTATATTTGGCGTACTTGTGGTGACGTTCTTGCTATCATAGTGAAAAATTATTATCTAATGTGAACATTAAATAAAAATGTCTACAAATCTGATCTGGATTATCCGGAGATCCGGATCAACGAGAGCTGGATAAACGAGGTTTTACTGTACATCCACTTATCTATCAATATTTTTTTCTATTCAATACATTCAAGTATGGGTAATTTGTCCTCCTGGTAAACTGGACTCCTGGAAAAAATGGGTCTTCCTGGATGTTTTCCAGATGATTGGCGCCAATGTATTGGCAGCTCAAAGCGAAGTTTGAAATGTGTCCTTCTACACAATGGGAACAAATACGGTTCAATACCGATTGCTCACTCAACGAAAATGAAAGAAGATTATGGCACCATAGCTTTGGTCTTGGAGAAGATAAAGTATCATGAACATGAATGGGTGATTTGTGTCGACTTAAAAATGGTAAATTTTCTCCTTGGACAGCAAAGTGGCTACATCAAATATCTTGCATCGAGTGTCTCTAGGATAGCAGAGACAAAACACACCACTGGGTTAGAAAAGAGTGGCCTAAGAAAGAAAACATGGACGTTGGGGAAAAGAATGTCACTAACGACCCCTTAGTTGGACGAAAGAAAATCATCTTTCCTCCACTGTATATCAAGCTGGGCCTAATGAAACAGTATGTAAAGGCTCTTGATAAGAACGGATCATGCTTTGCATATAAAAAGTAAAAAATAATCTAAGTTGAGTACGGAAAAATTAAGGCAGGAATATTTGATGGCCCACAAATAAGACAACGCATTAAGAATCCTGCCTTCGTGATTTCCATTAATGAGGCTGAGCGAAAAGCCTGGACTTCATTTGTTGCAGTTGTCGGAAATTTTCTGGGAAAATGCAAAGCTGAAAACTATGTTGAACTGATAAACGAGATTTTAAACAGTTTCAGATCCCTTGGGTGTAACATGAGCATTAAGGTGTGCTATTTACACAGCCACTTGGACTATTTTACTGAAAATTTAGGAGACACCAGTGAGGACCAAGGTTAAAGATTTCACCAGGATATTAAAACTATGGAGGACCACTACTAAGGAAGATGGGATACGCACATGATGGCAGATTACTGCTGGAGTTCAAAAGGGACTGTTCCAAAATACATTCAAGAATGTCACGGAAAAGAAGTTTCCGAAGTGTTCAGTGACTAGTTGGTTTCATCGATGACTTTTTTCTCTTTCTTGCTCTTTGTAATTAGATAAGTACTACTGCAATATTCTCCATGATTTTTATGTTCCTTTAACATTTTAAAAATATATAATAATAATAAAAAATACAGTGTTTAGTTTTTTAATCTGATCCATGGATTTAACTTAAAATAATGTAATGTATATTTCACTAAAATGTTATATCTTAGAAATTTGAGCTCTTAGGCAAAAACTTACGCCATTTAAATTCAGGGCATAAAATTCACATGAAATCAGCTCCAAATATTCCGGCACCAAAACCACTGTTGCCCTGTGTAGAAGATCTTCAGGGAATGCTGATTTTTGCTTAAACCATAGACAATTTTGATAAGGGGGTTGTAGATGAGCTATTTACATTTGAACTCTATTTTTTTAATTTTATTCTTTTTTCTTCCTGTTTTCCCTCAAGCTCACTTTCCAAGTTGGCCCCAGAACTTAAACTAAGGGTTAGTTTTAATTTTTTTTAAAATGGTGATTTTATTATTTCCTTTTCAGGAATTACTAGGACATGAGAGGCCACGAGGTGTGCTTGAGTTTTCACCCACAGTTCTTGCTTGGAGTTCCGACTAAGTATTATATGTTCGTAAAGCAGAATCCATCAAACTGGCCTGGTTCAACCTCGAAAATGAACTATTCATTATTGTTAACCTGTTATTATTTATTTTCACTTCATCAAGACAGCAGAAGCTTCCCAGCTTCAGGAATCATACAGTTTTTTAGAAGAGAAAAAAATTATGAATGATAATAGTGTTAGAGATGCAAAAGTTGCAGCTTTAGGATTAGAGTAAGTTTATAACGTACGTAAGAAACGTAATCAAAACTATCTATTAATGGTCAAGGTGGAAAACCCCATTTCGTGCCGATTTTCTATTACCTCAACCATTGTGGCATTCCCCCCTAACAAGACATTTCCCAAGACAATATAATCTAATATCACAACTCCAATGCGCAATGTCAGCCTTCAAGTTTATAATTCTATTCAACTTTGGGTTATTTAACCTTAATTACAACCCTACATTAAAACTGAAGTTGAGAAACTATGCACTGTGTTTGAATCTGATAAGAATGACTTTAAATACTTTTATATAACTTTTTTTAGGAAGCATATTGTAAAATACAATGTAGGACATAATACAGTACATGGCATAACTTTCTTAGCTTCCTATCCCGACCAGGGAAAAGAAGGAGTACCAGGAGTCACGGAGGAGTCGGGTAAAGTACTTCAGCGGGTGAGTCGATCCACAAATGAACATTTTAACATCGTAATATCATTGACGAACTCAATCCCTGATAAACAAAGGCATAATCTAACACTTTTTGGCTCTGCTCAGGAATTAAAAAGCAGCTCTTGGGAACGAAAATTCAAACTAACTTCAACACAGTGTCCGTTCATGCTCCTCTACCGGAGATTCATCCTCCACGTTGTCGTGTAACTAATCCCCTTTCGTCTTCTCTATTCTGCGGCTTCATTCTGCCACACTAAGTATAAAACCATTTTGAATACAGCACTAAATTAATAAAAAGAAAGCATTATAAATAGAGATCAAGTAAAATATAATTCAGCCACAACTGCATCTTCTACGTAGCACGACTTAAGTTGCCAGGAAAACTTAGAAGGACTCATAAAAGTATATCATAATGTTCAATTCTCAATATATGCTCACCTAACCATTTCAGACGTTCTACAGCTGCTTCAAAATGCAGTACTGAGGCAGAAACCAATCAGAAAATAATTAAAATGATGATTCCACCAAACAAAACTAAGATAAAGTAAAAAGCAATTCTACCTGAACAGTATAAGTTAAAACAAGAAAACTTTGCCGTGCATTTAGCCATTTTTCTTTAGTTAAAAAGAGAAAAAGACCAACGCCGTAATGGACAAAACGCTGTGTTAAAACTCAATTATATGGATACCGTTTAATTTGACTGTTTTCGAGTTAAATTTTTTTTTGTAGGCACAAAAGATTAAATCACTGCATTCCCACAGCCAGAGAACATAACTTTGATAATTTCATAGTGCTGTTAGTTTGGATTTTAATTCTAACCATATAGATTTAGATTTTGATATCGGACGCTAGTTCCTATTTCGATCGACTTCTATGCTCGTATTTTTGATTGAGTTTTTAACCTTTACATTGTTTTCGTGTTATTAAATTAATTGTTTGTTATGTTTATCCATGCATCTGATTCATAGGCATAGCGTGCTTCTAACTATTGGGGGAGGGGGACACGAATTGAATTCAGTTAGGGCCCTCCTCAGCGCATTGACTGCCGGACGGTCCTTAAAATATGAAACATTATGATTTTTTTTTAAATTGAATAACAATAGAATTGATGTTTGAGTAGCTTTCAAAAATTATACAATGAGAAAAATAAATATAATATAAATAAAATGAGAAAAATATAGTATCGAATTTTTGTTATGAGTCATATCATTGTTAAAAACTATGTTAAGACTAAAGACATAATCGGAATCTTCAGTTTCACAGTTTGAAAAGGCGGGAAAAAACCAACATTTAAAAAGTTTTAAAAATTTTCCGATTTTAACTGAACTTCTATTAAAGTTTTAATTTATTTCAAGTTAAGTTGGGGGAAACGTACCCCCCGTGCCCCCACCCACTCCCCACCCCCGATGCTACGCCTATGATCTAATTATTCTTTGATATGCCACTGAACCACTTTCGATTTTACAACAATGTATCGTTACCCTGCTAAACAACATGAATAATCAATAAAATATATTCCACTAGCTGAAAACCCGCACTTCGGTACGGAATACATTCAAATTAAATACAACGGTCAATGTATGCAAGTAATGCCAAAAAATATAAATATAAATATATATATATATATATATATATATATATATATATTTATAATAAATACGACGATCAATGTATGCAATTGATGTAAAAAAAACATATTTATAAAAAAAATCGTAAGGGATGTTTTTATGGACAAAATAATGTCCAATCATCTGCCGCATTAGCAAGAAAAAAATATTTTTTTGTCTATTTAGCTTTTATGCACGTGACGATAAATTTATTTAAAGTACCAGACATCACGTGATCAGCATTTAATAAATTATATTCTAAAAAATTAATCTTTAAAAATTCACCAAAAATCAGAAAAAGGGAGGTAAAGATTCGAAAAAGATTTCATTTTAAAGGAATTTTTACGCTCTTTCTCGTGATATAAATTTTATAACCCTCGAATTATTATTTTAAATGCAAACTTAAAAAAAGTTACAAAAACAGCTTAAAAATTTAATTTTAAAAAATCTAAGAAGAATTTTTCAAAAATCTCTCTTAGTGCACCCCTACACTATAAGAAGAATCGCCATGCAAAATTTCAGCCCTTTAGGTTCAGCGGTTTGGTCTGTGCGTTGTATGTCAGTCAGTGAATGAGTCAGTTACGGAACTGTTTTATATATATAGATTAAAACAAGTTCTACGAAATTAAATTTATATCTAAAATTCTCAAAGCCTCAATAACTATCAGTTAGGCCTGTAACTGGTTTGCATACTACTAAGATGTAAAACTTAATTCAAAAACACCTTTTGCTAAATTGAATCGTGCCAGGGTAGTACGCTTCCTCCATATAAACCCAAAATTTCCTAAATACTGTGTTTGTATTCTGAAGAGGTGCACACTTATTTGATTGATAGGCCGTTCCTCTTGAACTAATATTATGTCTGAACAAAGTATACCATTGAATCTTTCGTTCCCTGCCAATTTTCCTTACCGAAAATGCCTACACAAAATGCCTCAACCACTCCTAAAAACGTTTAAGACTCCGTAAAAGAAAAGCAGAGAAAGAGAAGAGCATCCCCCCGATCCTTTTTCTTTATTCTTTTCCAGAAAACATTTAATGCATATGCTTCTGTAGAGCCCCTATTTGCTGCCACCCCTCTTCCGAAACCGGCGGTAAACACATGCTTCAAAAGCTGACGCGCTTTCTAACAAATGACCCCCCTCTTGATTTTTGACGTTTTAAATCTATGATTCCAAAGTGCGCGTATAATTAGGGGCGCGCGATTTTCCCCTAGCACGCAAAGTAGACATTAGAGAGTGGGGCGCATTGTTTCATTTTGTGTGTGTGCGCGCGGGGCGCCCCCAGAGGAGCACATCGTCAATCATGCGCCCTTCGCTAACAATGAAAGAGGGGCAACATGACAAATGCTTCTGCCGGCGCTCGACTGACAGTGGGAAAAGAAATATGCTCCATCTCGAGATATATTATTTGGGCAGACCCCTCTCTCCCCTCCTCCACTAGAGGCCACCCCCCCTTTAGCGTAAATGATGAACTGGAAATACGCTGCTGCTGATTCGGTTTTTCTTGCATCTTTTACTGCGGTGCCGGTGGAAATAAGAAAAACTGTTTCTGAGGTGAAACTGAAATATTTAAGGGGCCGTATAAGTTTTCGATTAAAAGCCATACGTTTATTCAAAGCCTGGGGACGGGGATTGCTTATCAATTTCTTTCTGTTCACATCGGAGCTGAACTCGCTCACATCTGAGTTCCGAAGAGGAATAAATAGCATTGTCTTTAAAGTCGTAGTGTATTAATCAAATAAATATTGTTATTAAATCGGACAGTCTTTCCGCGTTTGGCTATGATAAAACTTAGGTAAAACATAACCCGGTTTGTTGTTTTGAAAGCGTAAGGATCTAAAATTTGCAACTTTAATTAAATACACTCATAATTTTAAGGGTTCCAAGGTTGTATTTGTAGCTTAGCTTTCTATGCTGATCAACAAAACTATTCCTTATCGACGTCAGGCTTCGTGCAATATTTAGAGCAGTATTAAGTTGTCTGCATACTGATTTAAATACAGATTCAAATATATTATGATAATAAATAACTATGCTAGTATAATATATATATATATATATATATATATATATATATATATATATATATATATATATATATATATATATATATATATATGTGTGTGTGTGTGTGTGTGTGTGTGTGTGTGTGTGTATAAATCGTCAGAAATTTCCTCAATTAACTCTTATATTTTTTACGTCCTATTAATTACGGCTTTCAATTAATACAGGGTGTCCGGGCTAACAGCATTCAAAAGTTATGGCTTATTTTTATGGAACTACCCATTAGAATTTTTAAAAAAATTATTTAAATAGAAAGAACATCTCACCAAGCTTTGATATCAATCATAGATTTCAACCATAGTATCATAGATTTCGATGTGTGCACCTTTTGAAGCACGACAAACGTCTAAATGGTAATCCAGTTCTCTCCAAGTGTTTCGTAGCATATCAGGAGTTATTACACGAATTGATTGAATGATACGTTTCTTCAACTCATCCACAGTTTCAATTTTTTGTTTATACACTACGGGTTTAATAAATCTCCAAGCAAAAAAGTCTAATAACTCCTGATATGCTACGAAACACTTGGAGAGAACTGGATTACCGTTTAAACGTTATAGTAATGCTACAAAAGGTGTACACATCGAAGTCTATGATACTATGATCAAAATCTATGATTGATACTAAAACTTGGTAAGATGTTCTTTCTATTTAAATAAATATTTTAAAATTCTAATGGGTAGTTCCGTAAAAATAAGTCATAACTTTGATACGTTTAGACCGGACACCCTGTATTCATTTTCCTTTTTTTGAATTGAAGCTACCCATTAGAAATCCCAAGCCTAATTAGTTAAATTTTTTTCTATAAATGCTTTTCATTTCTCTCTCCTCCACATGCTATTTTCGGCCACGAATTTCTGCGGAACATTTACATTTTGTTTCTCAAATTTTTGCTGGTCATGTTGGGTATATCTTGGGATAACAGAAGTATTCCTTCAATCGTATAATCCTGTCTTGATATGTTATGGGAAATTTGTGGCTCTGTGCCGGTGTTTTTTTCACTGCTCTCTGTTCATATTGAAAATAAATTTCATAAAACTTTTAACCCATATCTTCTCTTTTTTTTTTTAAACTCAATCAAGATTTAAATAGAAGTCAATTGTAAACCTATCAAATATTTATTTAATTAGAGCTAAACTTTATGCCATCCATCATACAGTAATTCCCCATGAAATTATACACAATTAGAAAACAAGCAATAGTACGTAGGTAATACGTTAGATTACCTCATTCCTAAAACCACCAACTTGCAACCAAACAAACGTGAAAGGAATAAAAATTTCAAATTGAATTTATGAATGTTTAAATATTGTTTAGAGAATCATGGAGAAATTTTTAGCTCAAATAAAAGAAATTCGTTCTGAAAATTCTCTCTAAATCAATTGTTTTTCGTAGATGTTTCTCAGTGGATGCGGACTTTAAAGTTCATAAGACTACCGAATGTCTATTTAAATATGAAATGAATAAAACATCGGTGTTATCCCTTGAATATGAAGTAGTTAATATTCATTTATGTACCTAATAACCTAGCAGCCTGGGAAAATAGGCGTATTTTACTCGCAGGAATCGTAATTATAAATGCTTATAAATGCTGAACTCTTCTGAATGAAATAGTTATATTGTTATTTTTCTTCATTTCCAACAAGCCTAAATGACGTCTGAAAACGGGTATAATATTGTGAATGCAGGACCTTGACCTTGTAGACCTTGTTTTAATTAGGCCTTGCCTGTGGAAATGACCTGTGAATAATGTTAATTATGTAGACTGGGCCACATTTCTCAGTACAATTTTCCCAGAATCAAGAATAACGTGTTTTTACAAGGCAGAGTACTTGTTATTACAAATACCAGAAACTTATTCACAACACGGACTTGTTTATTTACAAATTTTTGTAGAAATAAATTTTACGAATTACGCAAAATGATCTTTTATAGGAAAATCCATTTAGCTTAAATTTTTGAAGTATCATAGAAAACCCATAGAAAAACATTTGAAAATGTGAATGTGACAAAAGCAATTAACTAACAAGAGCATAATCATAGAAATTTCTTAGAAAAGTGTACTTTTTAGAACCGTCGTGATATATCTTGATATTTTTAAAGTGAGAACTATAACATGGCGAAAACTGATGAGTTAATTGAAATTTTAACTTCGTAAAAAATTATAAATGAACTCGTTCTTGTTTACAGAATGTAGACGTAAATACATGAAAACAAGAAAAATAAAATAATTTTTGTTGCCATCTTTCTCGCGTGTTATCGAGTTTTTACATCTATTGACGTCCTGTGTGTGGGAAAGTGCATGCAACTTCTGTATTATCCATGTTTACTTATAGAACTTTGTTTACGACATTAAAATTTCCGTTACAGGAGAGCTTGTATATTAAGTTAAATCAATCGATACATATCTCCCTTGTTACATGTACAGTAAATTCTAAAATATAGCAATGTCTGAAGTAGTTGGTTATTGGCTCATAATTCCGACAAAAATGAACTGCATAATCCTTTGTTATTTTTTATTATGACATGAGACAATTATTTTTCTTTAATGTTATTAGAAAAGTAGGACCAAAAACGTAATTATTTCCAAAAAATACCAATCTAAAGATTAAACATACGTATCAACTTTTATTCAAGTCGAAGTGAGAGTACTTGTTTTTAATCAGACATTTCCTTCATGGCATTGAAAATTTTAAAAACAAAATTTAGCAAACTTAATAATACGTCAATCGATGACTGAGAATTTTTGTATTTATTTCAGTGCTATTTGAGAGAAGCAAGTGCAACCTCTGGAAGTTAAATCACTTTCTGCACATTAATGTCTGTAACGTACGCCTGACATTTTAGGGTCTTTTAATTGTATTTCACTGTGTGCCAAGTTGTTATGCTTCATCTTGTTTCATTGATATGAAATCCACGGAGTACCTTTTTCCATAACGTGTAAAGGTAAGGGTAAAGGTAAGGGTAAAGGTAAGGAATGAAGGTCCTTGGGAAAAAAGGATTTTAGAATTTAGAAAGAAAGAAATAAAAAGTAGGATGAAAAATTAATGATAAAATCATTAGATATTAAAGAGATATTTAGTAGAGAAGTGTTGAACAATATAGTTACTTAAAATTTTAAAAAAGGAGACAGCTTTAAGTAGGACACACACGTTATAAAAATTACAGTTATAAAAACAGATTAGTCTGAAATATTATAAAAGAAATTGCATAAATTCTAATAGAAGCTCCACTAAGAGATAAAGATTGATTTAATAAAGGTTGAACGGCAGATAGATTAATTGTTTTATCTAAAGAAAATATTCAAACGTATAGAAGTAGATAGGGAAATAGCCTAAATGGAATTCCCTATACGAATGCTTGAAAACTCTATCAATCTATTTAAAAAACATATTTATATATTTTTTAAAATTTGATATTTCTGTGTTTAGGAAACAAATTACTTGCTTACTCTTAGCCTATGTAGATTTTATAATGACTCTACGAGTTCAAATATATATAATTTAAATTATATTTTAATAAGTAATATTAAAGAAAATGCTCTGTAGTTTGAATTTTTTTGTTGTTGTTTTAAATTGCATTTGTATACTAGAAAACTATTATCTTATGATGAAAAATCTTGAAATAAATGACCATTTACGTTAGGACGTACCAAAAGGTGCTATAAAACATTCAAGTAAATGTCTTTATTAGTTAATACTTTATTTTTTCCTCGAGAAGAATTTTTTTAAAGCTAATAGAGGGCACAGGGAAATTGTATCTATAATACAATGAATGATTCTATTCAGAAACCATTTCTTGGAGACTTTAATGAACTGAATGAATCTTTCTGATATTGCTCTCAATGTTGCATGCTGATCCTGAATTTTTCCAACAGAATTTCTGTACATTCCATTTGTGCCCTGAATTAACCGTAACGTCTCTCGAAATATTTAGGTCTTCGATGTGTGAGTTTAAAAAACAAAACAAAACAAAAAAAAAAAAAAAACTGTCGCCGACCTTCTGTTTTCAAAGTAAATAAAATATTTTGACAAGAATCGTGAAGTCTCGTCGGATTTCAGCTGTTCGTAAAAGATTGAAGGTTAGCGTTTACTGAAACTCCGAACACTATTTTTTTTTCACATTTATCCTTAAATTAAAACACCCATACAATTTGCCAAAATTTTTAAAAATAATGTAATTAGGGCTTTATATTATAATGACATATACTTGAAGAATGACCAAAAACCTTTAAAAAATGATTGAACATTTCTTTTTCAATCAGACTAAACTGAGAAGAATATACAAAAAGATATATTTCCGCAAAATATAACTATGATAAAAAACAGATATTTTGTTTGTCACATAATATTGTTGTTGTTTCTAATGCCCCCCTGGATGGAAGTTCCAAACCAGATCCATATAGGCTTCGGGCTGAAGTGTGTGGCTCCGGTTTATATAGCACCACAAGGGTAGGAGTCCGTCTTAGCTAGTTGCCACCTCAATTTTGACCGAGCCCCCCCCCCAGGGGTGACATCTGGGTGGATCGTACCCTCTCCAACCCTCTCTGACCTCATAGAGGGACTTTCCAGTCTACGGATTTAACGTGCCCGTATCCAACCTAGACACGGAGGTATTTCATGTCGCATGTCGGGACTCGATCTGCACACCCTCAGCACCAAAAGCGCTTTATCACAAGGATAACCCGAGCCATGTCATATAATAATGTTTATAAATTAAAAACAAATAAGTTCCATAAATTCCTCTAACACGTGAGCTATTCTACTGTTACTATGTCGGCTATTGTTCCCCACATCGTACAGCGGTTGGCGTCTTGGGCTTCCACCAAGTGACCGCGGGTTCGAATCTTGGATAAGGCATGGACGTTCACATCCAGTGTTGGTTGATCTATATGTGCTCCCGTAATGATGTAGCCGTTGAATTTGTGGTGTGGAGGGGTCAATGTTCCGAGGACAAAGTATCTACCGCGTTGAAAAAAAGGTGGTTCAGCTTTTGGAGTCGCTGTAACATTGTATATTAAAACAAATTTTTCCTAAAACAGATTCTAATTTATCGATTTTAAATTTCCTTAGTTTCCCCTATTATGAACATAATGAAAACACATTTATTTTTATGGTCATGATCTCTTACCCCTCTAGGTACTTGCAAAATATTTCTGCAAGCTCTTGAAATATAACGTGGTTATATTTTGTTTGTTTGAAATTTTGAATAATGATAATAATGACCTTTTTCCTCATATTCCTTCATATTCTTTCTTGCATTAAAAATAAACTATTTCTAGAGGGGTTTTTTTTTTGGGGGGGGGGAGGTTGGTTTTGTAATGGTGTCATCTCTGTCACACTCCTTTCATTGATAATTTACTCTCATTTAAAACACCTTAAATCCAATGTAAAATTAAACCCATCAACTTTGACATCCCAAACTGCCATTCCAACAAGTGAAATGCCATATCTTGCCGTTAATTTCTTTTGCATTCTCCCTTTTGAAATCAGGGGCGGAAGAAACCGTAATCTCTCGATCTCCATTCGTTGTCATTAAAATGACCCAATCTCTCTCACATTGCAGTGTTTGGTATCTTTTTTCTTTCGTTAAAAGGAACTCCATCCAAAAGAAAAATCAAATCCATTAATTTCATCATTATAGGGTGATTTTCTAACCACTCGAACCACTCTACAATGTATTTGATCATCTTTACAGAAGTGTAGTGTATTTACAACTTTGCAAAGAAATAAGAGAAAGATTAAAATTTCAAAATAACGAACAACAAAAGAAGCCAATCTTAAATCACTCTTAATAGTTATGTTATCTTGACCAATATTGATGTTTTACCACGGATACCAAGGATAAAAATTTTAGCACCCAAACCGACAGTTCTTTTTGTAACTTCGGACGGTATTGCTTTACGGAATTGTTTTCCAGCAGCAAAATCGCTACTTTGAAACCTCCTAAATTACCTGTTTTCTCCTTAATCATACTTTTACGCGCGATTCTTCTTCGATCGAAACAATCTTTACAAGCATATCGTTCCAGATTATTGCCGTTATTCTTGAAGCTTACGTAAGCTTGAAATCACATCGGCATCCCATCAATTAATTAACACCAGACCATCATCCTCTGCCACTTTTTCCTCTTCGTCCCCGTCTCCGAGTCTAATGATATCAACTCGTTTTTCCTCACCGGCGGTTTTTTTCTTTTCTCTCCACTTCACTTCGCCCCCTGTCGGACCCCCACCCTGTGTGCACAAGAAGCTCTCTCTCTCTCTCTCCCTCTGCCGTTAAAGGACCCGAATCTCGGTGGAGGAAAGAGCGAGAGAGAGCAGGCAGCAAATGGCAAGCGATAGCGATTAATCGAGCCTAGTGCATCTGCAAGTTCATTAGAGACCAATGATCACTTGATGAAACGCAATTACCGTAACGACGGGGCGACACACAGAAGGGTTGCCGGAAAACAACGGGCTCGCATGCGGGTGGCACGGATGAGGAATCAACGCCAAGTCTGGAGACCTCTAATGGAAGGCATTTAATGGACGGCACCTAACAACTGCTGCGAATTAACAACACCGAGTGGTACACGCCGATAAACTGGCCGATTGATGTACTGTTTGCGATTTAAATGGGACATTCGGGTGGAAGTACATCGGACATTTTCCAGTATTTAACGTACCGGAATGATGTGACTCGAGGAATGATGCTACCAAGAGCAAGTGAACAGGCCAGAGCAGTGGAGAGTTCAAACCACCGGGACTTGCAGTTATGATGTGTACGTTAGTTACGTATTTTTCTTTTCATTGCCCGTAACACAAATAATGTGATTTCTCATAGAAATCGTCAATGAAATGTATCCTTTCATGTTTCGCACTCGGCGATGAACTGCTTACACAGTGATACCAGTTTTCAAGTCTATCCCAGCTTACCTGCACGTCCCTCTCACATTATCCTGTGTTAGCCATGCTACTGATGTTTCTCATCAATAGAGCATCCGCTGTCAATAGCCCAAACCGTTTGTCGCAGTTTCTAAATCTAGCAGGTGGCAGGGAAAGGGATTACAAGAAAGCGTAATTCCTTGCAAGACTTCCACGAAACAGTATTTTAGCGCTTTTATATATATATATATATATATATATATATATATATATATATATATATATATATATATATATATATATATATATATATATATATATATATATATATATATATATATATATATATAAGAATAAGAATAAGATGAAAGAGAAAACCAGTAATAGCTCTAAAGCTACTTGCAGCCAGGAACAAATAACATGAAAAGAAAAGTATGAATAAGGTTTTTGACAGCGTTTCTTCATCAGCGGTGTCAATGCTGTCTAAAAACCAATGGATTGTTTCCGATGAGTATGATTATATATATATATATATATATATATATATATATATATATATATATAAGAATAAGAATAAGATGAAAGAGAAAACCAGTAATAGCTCTAAAGCTACTTGCAGCCAGGAACAAATAACATGAAAAGAAAAGTATGAATAAGGTTTTTGACAGCGTTTCTTCATCAGCGGTGTCAATGCTGTCTAAAAACCAATGGATTGTTTCCGATGAGTATGATTATATATATATATATGTGTGTGTATATGTATATATGTATATATGTATATATGTATATATGTATATATATGTATATGTATATATATATATATTTATTTATTTATTTATGAGTTGCTTTCTTTGTAGGAGATATTATACAGATTTATGTCGAGAAATTTCTAAATTCAAGGGCTAAAATGTTCCAGTCTTAATATATATATTTATACATATTATGTGCACGTCTGTGTGTGTATATATATATATATATATATATATATATATATATATATATATATATATATATATATATATATATATATATATATATATATATATATATATATATATATATATACATATTTATATACATATTTATATTAGGTTAAAAATGAATTCTATGAGCAACTTCTATGTGTTTTCTTTGCCATTTAACTAATTCCATTCAAATTCCATATCTTTCCTTTTATCATGGCTTATTAGACATTCTTATGCACAACTCTCTGACTGTGCCATTAAAATTGATGAGCTTGCATATTTTTACGTCTTTCAAACTCCCAAGCTTAGCACATCTATGAATATTCCAGACGCATCTTGTGTCACGATGCGTCACTTCATCAACCATTCTAAAAGTCATTCTTATGTTGGCGACTGTCGCGTGGAGATCTAAAGCTCTGTGTGTGTCGGGACTCTGCCAAAGTGAAACTTGGCTTTTACTACAAAACTGTATATGAGCAGCATTGAATTGTCCTTTTGTGTTGTTTTCTTTGAAGGTGATATAGTGCAGAATTGTTTCGAGAAATTTCTAAATTCAAGGCCTCAATTGTTCCAGTTTTAACACATATTAATACATATTATATGTATGAGTATACACACACACACACACACACACATATATATATATATATATATATATATATATATATATATATATATATATATATATATATACAGTGGAATCTCGATCTATCGCTTTTCAGGGGACCGATTGAAATGAACGATAAATGCTTGAAAACGATAGATGCGGTAACATAACAAAGCAATATGATCGTTGGGACTGGAAAAAATGAACGACACATACGGAAAAACGATGGATCTGAAAACGATCGATCGAGATTCCACTGTATATATATATATATATATATATATATATATATATATATATATATATATATATATATATATATATATATATATATATATATATACATATATATATATATATACATATATATATATATATACATATACATATATATATATATATACATATACATATATATATATATATATATATATATACATATATATATATATATACATATATATATATATATATATATATATATATATATATATATATATATATATATACATATATATACATATATATATATATATATATATATATATATACATATATATATATATATATATACATATATATATATATATATATATATATATATTATATATATATATATATACATATATATATATATATATATATATATATATATATTATATATATATATATATATATATATACACACAGCGTATATATATATATATTTCTATATACGCAGCGTGTTGTCGAATTCGACCGATAAATGCAGAGGGGTGATAGTTGGCATCAAGACGAGCAATAATCACATAGGAATGTATGACCGGAAACTAATGGATAAACAAAGATGCAGGAATGTTGACTTCATATCTGCATCTTTGTATATCCTCTAGCTGATCAGGTTTGCGTTTTTCGGTCATACTATGTGATTCTGCTTTGTTTTTGAGTTTTCTACCTCCTCCAGGAAAATATTTCCGGCCATCCAGTGGGGTTGGTAAGAGGTATGGCCCGATTAAGTAAACCGCGCTCTCCAGCGTCAGGTTTGCTTTTCCGGTCATGCATTCCTATGAGATTATTGCTCAACTTGATGCCTACTATCACCCCTCTGTATTTGTCGGTCGAATCCGGCAACACCCTGTGTGTGTGTGTATGTATATATATATATATATATATATACATACAGGGTCATCGAAAAAGGTGTCTACTTTCATTTGTACCCACCGAGAACAACAATCGACCTATTGGATTTTGCATAGCAGCAGATGGTATGTTAACTCTGGGAGTTTTATTTATCCGCGTCATAGTGACCATGACTGCGCTGGGGGCATGCGCCGACGCTTGACGTCGCGCTTCCATTTTCATGGGTTTTCACGTTGGATAAGAAGGGGCGGTCCAATTTTTTGGCCACCAAGAAGCTCCGATTTGACTCCTCTAGACTTTTTTCTACGGGGTTACCTAAAAAACCTTGTTTAAGCTGAGAAGATCCGGCACCCACGCCATTTATTTGACAGGATCATTGTTGTAATAGCGACTTCTGCTATAACTCCTGCTATGATCGCTATCTGGATGGAGATCCACTATCGCCTAGATGTGAGTCTAGTGACGAGGGGTGCTCTAGGGTGTCTCAAAAAAAAAAAACTTTTTTTCGAAAACTGTTGCTCCTCATGGTTTTTCTGGTTCCATTTGGGTACAAAAGAAAAAGTGTGAAGTCTAAATACTTTAGGTTAAAGTGAAAGTTTGTCCCTAAAAGCTTAAAATTTGAAAATATAATCAAAATTTCAATTTTTTCACCTTAAAAAATTATTATTATTTTATTTTTAACGAGAGATATGTCTATTATAAGTGTTTTTATACTATTTAAGGGTATTCCAAACAATATTTGTCTTTGAATTATTAACTAGATCAAATGTTGGTTATAGAAAAATATACGTAATAAACAGAAAATTGGCAAAAGTCGAAAATATTTGGTAATAGTTGTTATAACTAAAAAATCCAACAGAGCTAGATAATTATAGGAAGAATGTAGACCAAAAACAAACAGAAAACAAGCACTCAGGGCTCCACGCACCGAAGGCAAGATTATGTAGTAGTGCCAGAACTAAACCAGAAATCGAGGTAACCGACTAGTCTCGTCATCAGGGAGCATAACCAGATCAGTTACCTCAATGGGAACTTTCTGAATAGGATGCAGGTATATCCAGAAGACATCCCAAGGCTCCGAGATCCCCATTGAAACAGATAGTCAAAAGAAAATGAAAAGACACGGACAACGTATAATAGTTGTTACTAGATTTACATTGATCTGTGATTAATATAAAAGTGTTATTTTCATTAGGTTTCTTTAGTTTAGTTTTTGCACAAATAATATAAGGAAGTAAATAAAAAGGCAGCTTTTTGCCAAACCTTTATTTCATAAAAATGACTTAAATGTTGGTACATAGTTTAACGTACGTATATTATAAATTGTTCAAGTTTTTTTTTCCTGAATGTAGGTGTTGATTTTCTACGCTGTTCAACAAAATGGAGTAATTTTTGTTTTTGGTCTTCGGTTTTCTCAATTTTATTTCAGAAATCTTGCATTAGTTTGACCCCTCGTTTTGCTACGTCGATAACAACTTTGAAATTTTCTACGAAGGTTTTCATGATTTTGCAGTCATGGTCTTCCCGTGTCAATGGAGATTTTTTTCAACCAGTCACCATTTTGTTGAAGCCTCTCGAAAAGAAGACATGAGTTGGGACCAACTAATTGGAAGAGTTTTGTTCCTATATTCAAGTTTGGGAAAATAGGTACACTATTTTTCATCACTATTTTTCATCAGTCCAGTCTTAAATTTTAGTAGAGAAGAAGCAATTATTTTCTTGTTAGTAACTGATATCTTTTTGGGGTGCTCATATCGAAACCTACTAGGTAATGCCCAAAACTTGATTCGTTTCTGTATCTATTGGTGAAAAAATAAACACCATGAGTTCTATTGTACGGTTTTTTATTTCATGTGACAATCAAGGACACCTTTTCTGTGTGTGTGTGTAAATTCAAATCTTTCTGGTTTTGAATAATGATTAGCTATAAATTTTGAGTACAGAAATTTCAACTTACGAAGCCATGAAAGTTGTCAAGTAAATCTTTATATATTTGTGCTCAGAGGGCAAAATGTTACAAGAAATTTATGTGACAGCAATTCTAGGATTCAAGATGTCATGAAAAATCAGTAATTTGTTTTACATGAGTAAACGTGGTACTAATATTTCAGAAAAATAGTTGGCTATTTCTTACAGTAGTTACAGTAAATAGAAAATATCGGTGAACGAGAATCCGGAATGTGAAAAACTCAATTTTTTTTAAAAAGTTTTGTTTTATAACATTTTGCCATATGAGAACAGATATTTCCTAACGATTAACATTAAACGTTAGATTTTTCCAAATATTAATCTCTATGTACGAATGCTTTCAGTTAAGGTCTCAAGCATAATTTTCTAATATGGAAGTTTTATCATTTCAAAGAGTTAAATATTTATATAAATCGGTATATAATTCCTAAAATCTTAGATAAGAACTTGGTACATTCTTATATTTTAAGGGTTTTTAAGGAAGTCTGTTGTCGCAGTAAGCATGTAGTCCAACTTTGTTCTAGGCGTGGTAGACTGCAATGTGAAATGTTTTCCCGAGTTTTACAGTTTTAAGGAGGCACAGGACCTCGAAGCTCGACGGAATGACTATATTTATGGTCTAATTCTAACAACAAAAACTCAAATAATATTAGAAAAAAAAATTTCTTTCTTTATACATATAAAGGTACATATCTTTAAATATGTCATATATAAAAATGGAAATTATAAATCTATAAATAATTTTCAAATTAGGAGTTTAGAATTTTATATGAGTAACTGCTAATTTTGAGTTTGTGTGCGGTATTACTTTTAAACTATCAATAGGAAACTGATAATACTACACTTATATGTATATTTCATGGTACTCTACATTTTAAAACCAGAAAAATGTGCAACTCTGGAACACCTTTTTTATGTGGGAAAATGATGCAAATAATTGGGATAATTTTTCTAATTTTATGCTCAATTTTTAATTCAAATAATATTTATTACAATTTATTTGGTTTCACATTACAGGAAAATATATTACAAGTGTATCCTGACCATTTATTATTTTCTGTAAGCATATATCTCAATTTTATGTTGCGTACAGCACTTTATGATTGTTGATTACCAATTAATCATATAAAATTCTAAACTGCTAATTTGAAAATTATTTTTAGATTTATAATTTCCATTTTTATAGATGACATATTTAAAGATATGTACTTTATATGTATAAAGGAATAAAATTTGTTTTTCTAATATTATTTGAGTTTTTGTGGTTAGAATTAGACCATAAATATAGTCATTTCGTCGAGCTTCAAGATTCTGTGCCCCCTTAATTAGCTTTTAGTCTCATAGGTCAATAAATGTTATCACAAGGGAAAATTACAAGCGTAACATATTGCTGTAATTTTTTATAATTTGTGCGTAACCCCTTTTCACGTGAAGGACACGAGTACATGCGATAAGCTTGTTACAGTTCCAGTATTTGAGCATATACATATTATAAAATGAAATCTGTTGTGGAAGATTAAACCAGTACTTCCAAAGCAAATTTTTTTTTCCTTTTTTTTTTTTTTGTTCTACTTACAAACAACCCAAAAATGTTCTATCTCTTTTTTTTTCTTCTTCCCGTTTCCAGTCTGTGGAAGAAGAGAACGAAAGCAAAACCGAATCAGCGGCCACGAATTTCTACTAGTTCATCATTTACGATTGGAAAAGGGGGGGGATTCAGCCAGAAATAGGGGAAGAACGATGGTCAAATAATATGTACGGAGCTAGAACATATTTCTTTTCTCGTTTCTTATTCGGAAAGGAACATTTGTCATGTTTTATTGTTAGTGCCAGTGTTTCCGAGAGAGAGAGAGCGAATGATTATTAAACGAAATTTTAAGCAATTGTTTTCTTCCAGCTTTAAATCATTATTCACTTCCGATTTTTTTTGTTTATTGTTGTTGTTGCTTTTGAGAAGTTGGCTTTTTAAATACATTTTTATAACGGCTTCGGAAGCAGCTGCGGGCTCTGCGAAGGAATAATGGCGGTGAAAAATATTTTCGTTACGCGGAGCGAGAAATTCTAATTAGAAACTTGAAGATTAGAGATCTCTAAATCATTCTGTTTTCTTTCAAGTCCGTTTAGATATTTAGTAGTTGTTTAAAAATTAAAAAAAAACTGAAAGCTTGACATAACTTAGTTTTATAATTAGTATGAATGTATTTTTTTTTCAACATAATTATTGAACTTCCGGAGAAACAATTTTTACAAACATTTTTCTATGTAAGTGAACATGATTTAAAAAAAACTGCTTTTTCCTTTCAATCACTGGTTTTTCTCACAGTTATTTCCTATGCTGTGGGTATGTTATGCTCTTAACCTTTTCCTTACGGGGTGGGATAGCATGTATCCCAAGAATGAATATATATATATGTAATATGCCGACCCCGTGGGGATGATGACCGGAGCCACCATACCACAACAGTAAAGAAAGTAGTCGAGGCCAGAGCAAAGGCGGCAATCATTACATTGAACTAAATATTTATTAGGCAAATTGACATAACTTCTCGGGGAGACAGAAATTCGAGGAGTGCATACTTCTACATGACCTAGTCTTTTATAGACTGTTTGAGGTCGCTTGTCATGTGATTTTAAATAGGAATAATGATTGGCTAGCTCTGACTCTGGTGTCAGAGGTGACGTATGCACGATTATTTTTGAATTTGGGGGGACGCTAAGATCTGCTTTGTCTTAAAATCAGAAACGAAATTAGCTCAACGCCCAAGGAAATTTAGAATGGACTAGAATTTGAAAAGGATATAGGGTTTTTTATGTTATATATATATATATATATATATATATATATATATATATATATATAACACTACCTTAATGGCCGTTCTTTCAAAATGGGTATGAAACTCCTATTCTAAAGAGGGAATCGGAAAAATGGGTCCTGTAAGCTAAAGGTTAAACATATATTCTTATATGGAAAGTTGGGGCCGTCTTTTATACTGTTATCTATAGCAATGATGCGCAAACTTTTTTCAACGCAACCCACTTTCTTTACATAAAAAATCTCTCGACCCCGAATGATAATTTTTTGGTACTAGCAAAAATTTTTAAAAATTTAAAAAAAAAATCTTACCAAAAAATATAAAAAAGAAATATGAGCAAATTTTGAGAAACTATTTTAAAAATCAATAACAGTAAATTTTGGGTATATATCTATTTTGTATAATAGCAGCAAAAATATATCTTTTTTACCCTCTGCACTTGTCTGGCATTTCTCCTGTGACTGAAACTTTATTTTTAAATATTAATGTGTACTTCAGTTAGGTAAGACTTAACAGAAATTTAATTATAAAAGAGCTTGAATTCAAAATTATTAAGCGACGTATTAAAGCATTGAAAATTATAAACTTCGTCTATTTATAGAAAACTAAAATTTTTAAAAATGAATGAGAAGGGTGAGCCTGGACCTCAGATAGTATTTGCTCAGTATTTGTTGAAATGTGTGCGAGTGGTACTATCGTATCATCTTCCGAGTTAAGTTCGGTTTCTACAGCTAATAATTTTGGAAACCCACTCTCACACACATAAGCGGTGGCAATGGAAATGTAGCCGCCTTCTTACGGTGATTTTATTGTAAAACTGTTCGACGCCTTATTTAAAAATACCATATATTTATTTATCTATCTATCCATCTATTTGTTTTATGAATTCATCTATTTATTTATGTATTTATTTATTTATCTATCTATCTATCTACCTTATTTATTTATTTATCTATCTATCTATCTATTTTATTTATTTATTTATTTCTTTATTTAAAGGTTCGAGGTGGCCTTTCGTTAACGGGCTAGCTTTGGTGCTGAGGGTGCTTGGATCGAATCTTGGGGCGCGCCGTTAAGGCTGCTATGTACTAAGACAAAAAAATTGTATTTCCCTTTTCCTCTTCTTGCAGACTCTTCCGGTGGGATGAGTCCAGTTGACAGTTCGAGAATTCCACCCCCCTTAGGATTGACAGGGATTGTAATGGCTCTCTCTCTCTATGGGGGGGGGGTTAAGCACTTCCCCCAAATTTTTTATTTAAAATATATTTTTGTCAACTATTTACAGGTACATAAATGCTGATAATCAAATAAAATTGGAATTGTCAGATAGCCTGTAATTTTCTGCAAAGCGCTATTCATTTTATAATTTTCGTCCACCGAAGGAATTTATGAGCGTTTAAAACACACTATACCAGATTTTTCCCCGAATAATTTAAATTTTAAAATATTAATTGCATTTTTTTAAAAAAAAACGAAAAATGTCCACAGATGTAAAATTTTTCTCTCTATGACGGAGTACAATTTTTTAAAAAAAATCTTTGAATCCAAGTCGGCAATCCGTGAACAAATTTTCTTCATAGGTTAACATTGAGGTGAGCGAATCCAATGGGGTTAGTACATAGAAGCCTTAAATACCTCCGTGTCTAGGTCGGATATGGGCAAGTTAAATCCGTAGACCGAAAAGTCCCTCTATGAAGGTCAGTGATGGTGAGAGAGGGTTCGATTCCCCCCCCCCCCCAGATGTCGCCCCTGTAGGGTACTCGGTCAAAATTTATGTGGCAACTAGCTAAGACGGACTCCGACCCTTGTAGTGCTATTTAAAAACAGAGCCGCATACTTCAGACTGTAACCTATTTGGACTTGGTCAGGAACTTACAGCCAGGGAGCATAATAAACAACAACAACATATTTTTTAACTTATAGAAATGTGTATTTATAGAAAATTTAAAGCACGTTTTTTGATTAAGTAATTCAATATAATATATATTTACTTCGGACTATCCGCGACCCCTCCGATTTTTTTCGCGACCCACAGTTTGTGCGTCATTGACCTAGTGTACAAATACCGTCAGTACATATTCAATTATTTTTAAATGCTTATATTATAATGGTTTTTATTTCATGATGAATAAATCTCGTCTATCTATATATAAAAACAGTTCCGTAACTGACTCACTCACTGACCGACTGACATACAACGCACAATCTAAACCGCTTGACCTAAAGGGCTGAAATTTTGCATGGCGATTATTCTTATAGTGTAGAGGTGCACTAAGAAAGATTTTTGAAAAATTCTTCTAAGATTTTTTAAAATTAAATTTTTAAGCTATTTTGTAACCTTTTTTAAGTTTGCATTTAATATAATAATTTCAGGGTTATAAAATTTATATCACGAGAAAGATCATAAAAATTCCTTTAAAATGAAATCTTTTTCGAACCTTTACCACGATTTTCTGATTTTTGGTGAATTTTTAAAGATTCATTTTTAGCATTTAATTTATTAAATGCCGATCACGTGTTTTCTTTTTTTGGTACTTTAAATAAATTTATCGTCACGTGCATAACAACTAACTAGACAAAAAAAAATATTTTTTTTCTTTCTAATGCAGCAGATGATTGGATATTATCCAGAAAAAAATAAATATCCCTTACGATTTTTTTACAAACATATATATATATATATATATATATATATATATATATATATATATATATATATATATATATATATATATATATATATATATTTTACATCAATTGTATACATTAATCGTCGCATTTATTATAAATATATATATTCTTTTTTTTTGGCATTAATTGCACACATTGACCGTTGTATTTAATTTGAATGTACTCCGTAGAGAAGCGCGGGTTTTCAGCTAGTATATATATAAAACAGTTCCGTAACTGACTGACTGACTGACTGACTGATTTACTGACTGACATACAACGCACAGACCAAACTGCTGGACCTAAAGGGCTGAAATTTTGCATGGCGATTCTTCATATAGTGTAGGGGTGCACTAAGAATGATTTTTAAAAAATTCTTCTTAAATTTTTAAAAATTAAATTTTTAAGCTGTTTTAGTAACTTTTTTAAAGTTTGCATTTAAAATAATAATCGAAGGGTTAAAAAATTTATATCACGAGAAAGATCATAAAAATTCCTTTAAAATGAAATCGTTTCCGAATCTTTACCTCCATTTTCTGATTTTTGGTGAATTTTTAAAAGATTAATTTTTAGAATTTAATTTATTAAATGCTGATCACGTGATTTCTTTTTCTGGTACTTTAAATAAATTTATCGTCACGTGCATAACAACGTAATAGGCAAAAAAAAAATTTTTCCTTCCTAATGCGGCAGACGATTGGACATTATCCAAAAAAATCTTAAAACATAGTAAAGATATGTTCCTAAAACTGTACTATATTAACAGTACTATATTCTTTAGTATGTTCTATTAGATTTAATTTGAATATTTTCTTCCACATTATTTTGTCTATAAAAATATCCCTTACGATTTTTTTTTATAAATATGCTTTTTTTACATTAATTGCATACATTGGCCGTTCAATTTAATTTGAATGTACTCCGTAGCGAAGTGCGGGTTTTCTGCTAGTATGACATAAAATTACGAAACTGCTATATTTGAGGACAGTTTGGATATTATAAAAAGAGAATGGATGCCTGAATTTGATCATAAATCTCAATTCTGTGGTTACTAAGGTTTGCAAAATTATATTTAAAAAAATCTTAATTATTCTTCTATTCACGCAAGTTATGTTACTACATTATCATCTATTGTTATTAGTTCACATCTCTTTGTCAAACGTCTGCTAACTTAGGTAGAAGGCATAACCATATCTCTCACCATTCTCTGGTGGTAAATTTGTTGAATGAGCCATTTGTATGTAATGGAACTAAAAAAAAATACTTATACACAAGCAAGCTATGTGATTTTATTATTTTTACCATGTTTTTGTTTATTTGTGTGTGTGTTTGTCCAGTACAAATCTTGCAAGCGATTTTTAACGAACTTCCCGACTAGCTAGACATTTGAAACTTTTAGAATAGCTCAAAATACGATGACAATGCATTATTTTAATACTTTTAGCCATCTTTAAACAGAATTGAATTTATTTTCAGTTAATTTTGTTTTGTAGAATGGTGCAGCCATCTATTGGTCGGGACGGGAATGAAAAGTTAAGTTAACTTCCAATTAACTTCATTTTCTTTCAAGTTGATGGGATAATTCATCAAAAAAATTTTAAAAATGTATTTACTAATACATAGAATTGTCAAGTTTATATGATTCAACAGAAAATTTAAAATCATGGTATATAAAAAGTTCTTTTTTTCTTGTAATTATTAATTATAACTAGCGCATATATTTTTGTCAAATGCCTGTTAAGTTCAGGTAGACTCCAGATAACTTTACCTTATCCTGGCTATTTTTTCATGGTATATTTTGTTGGGAAAGTCAATTTATGCTCTTATTTGTCTCTTATGGAACTAAAAAAAAAATTGCCTAAACACTCGCAAGCCATGCGACTACATTATTATTTATTGCATATCTATCAACTGAAGTATATGTTCCTGTTATTAAAAGTAACAAAAAAAAAATTCACTCTTCCAGGTACTAATTCTTTTCCACAAGATTCTCTCTCCCTCTGGAAAATTGATTTCTCCCATCCTAATATCATCATTATCAGTTCCTTAACTGCATTACCCGGCTATTTGCTGGGAACATATTAACTCGCGCTATTGATGAATGATCACCATTTGCATACAAATTGAAAAACTCTTTTTTTTTTCTTCCTCTTTCTCCTTTCCTACTCCTTCTTCTACCCCGCCACTAACATCGCTTTATCACACTGCTGAAAATTGTTTTCGTTACTTATTTTTTCCCCCTCTGCACAGGAGCGAAAAGGTGAAAGATGAGTATTAAGTACATAAATATAAATATGGTTATTGCTTGAGTTACAGTGGGGAAATAAGAGCTTACCTGAGTTATTGGAGGTCCGAGAAATTTTAACCCCATATATTGCAGCATTTCTCTGAGGAGAGTAACGCGATATAGTTGCAGCGTCGGGAAGGTAATTACTTCGCTGGATGAAGTAGACTCAAGCATTCAAATTATTCTTAAAGTATCTTAAATAATTTACTTGCTTTAAAGTTAATTATAATGAATTCATTCCCCCTTTTAAGGTCTACGTAAAATTTTAGTCACACTTCCAAAGTCCTTCCTATTACATCAACTACTGATATTGTTATGAAGAGTTTTATTGTGTTCGTTTAATATATCTTGAGACTGCTACGAAGGTCTGCGTAAAATTTATGTCACACTTCCAAAGTCCTGCCTATTGCATCAATTACTGATACTGTTATGAAGAGTTTAATTGTGTTCTTTTAATATATCATACAACTGCTACGAAGGTCTACGTAAATCTTTATGTCACACTTTCAAATTCCTGCCTATTACATCAATTACTGATATTGTTATGAAGAGTTTGATTGTGTTAGGTTAATATATCGTACGACCTGGTATGAGCACATTAAGTATCCGCACAGAAGCAAAAAGGTGAAAGATGTGTATAAAGAACATAAATATAAATATGTTTATTGCTTGACTTACAGGGGCAAATAAGAGTTTACCTGAGTTATTGGAGATCCGAGAAATTTTAACCCCATATATTGCAGCCTACACCGAGGAGAGAAACGCGATACAGTTGCATTGTCAGGAAGGTAATTACTTCGCAGGATGAAGTAGACTCTAGTATTCAAATTATTCTTAAAGTATCTTACATAATTTACTTGCCTAAAAATTAAATATAAGGAATTCATCATCCATTTTAAGGTCTACTTAAAACTTCGTCACTCTTCCAAAGTCCTGCCTATTACATCAACTATTGATATTATTATGAAGAAAGAGTTTGTTTGTGTTCTTTTAATAGATCGTACGATCTGGTATGAACACGTTAAGTTTGTAGGCCTGGAAAGTCTGTCCCGTGTCTAAGGGACTTAACCAATTTGGCAATTGAATAAAAACAATAATATCCTATTCAAATAATTTTTTTTTACTACAGAAAATTATTATTAAAAAATTTAAATAATTGTGTGATAATTCCCAAGTACTTACTCCTAAAGCAGTTAGACTGTAACTGACTAATTTATATTACTTTTTTGTGTGATGAAACTACACTAAACGATTTACCGTTAGCATCAAGTACTTGCTCCTGCATTTGAATGGCATTATTGAAACGATTTACATTAGAGTATGTACTTATCTTGATTGGCTTCTGAAAAAAATTGCTTATTATTCGATGGCCAAAAAAAATTTTGTCATTTGTTGGTGTTAATCCTTATTATTTGGGAAATGTATTATGAACAAATTCATGCAAAAACTTGGTCTTCACTCCAACTTTCTGCTGTAGGATAAAACAATATATTGTCGTGCAAAAACTGGGTACTGTGTTGTTTCCCGTATTTTTACGCTCAAGAAATGCTGCATATTCACAATTGAAAATATCGTAAGGGTTTGATTAATTGGTAAATTTATTATATTTTCTTATGCATGCCCTACACAGTTTAACCTTGAAAAAATGAGGTAAATTCTTTCTCAAAAATCTGATTAAACTTCCAGCATTATTCTTGAAAGGAAAGATACAATAAAGCTAAATAACTATAAAAGTTTTTCAACATTATGAGAAACTCTACGATAAGGAATGCTGTCTAGATGACACAGACGTTTAGATGGAAAATTAAGGAAAGGTACTTTGGGTGGTTTTTACAATAAACCGACAGATAAGCTATTTGTGATTAAGACCAGTGGGAAATCTCTAGCGACACACTTTTCTTTAACGTGAATAATATAATATTTTAGTGTATAGAATTAGATATATTTTAGCTTCCCTACACTTTACTCTCTCCAAATGCTGTAAAAATATGTGCAGACAAGCGTCTTGTATCGATAGCTTCAAAAAGGAAGGGAAATACCTGAGCATTTATTTCAAAAAGTTAGAATTCCTAACATCACCGTGAGAAAGAAGATAATTAAATATTAGTCTCTAGGTTAAGAGACACAGGTTCAATGCCTGGTCCTGGCAGATGGTTGATGTAAACTAAAGCCGGTTGCCAAACGCATACATGAGCATAATTTTTTTTTCAATATGCACTTTTTCTGAGAATCAATACTCGTACACCCCTCGATTTCTGTCAATTACTTTATTAAAAGAACACCCAATAGATAAACATACTGGTATGAATCAAACCCTGGACCTCGCGTTGGCAGCACGCTAACCTCCATAAAATACGGGTTTATATACATAAGATAAACTATATATGCAGTTCATATACAGAAAATAACACTGCTAATAAAAGAACTTTCATGTTAATATTTTTCTAAACAGCTTGGGGAGGAAAAATATATTATATATGAAAATTAGAAGAGGATTTAATAAAAATAGTTTAGATATAACACAGCGTAAAGTTCTGTCTCCAGAGTTGATTTTTATGTTTGTACGTTATCACCACTTCGCCTCCTTAACTGCCTTTGCTCAGCCTGTTTTCGGGCGAGCATATTAACTCAAGCTATTGATGAACGAGCGCCATTTGCATGCAAATTGAAAAACTCATTTTTTTCTCTTTTACCTCTAACATCACTTTATCATAACGTAGGGAAACTTTTTGTCATTTTTTTCCCTCTGCCGTAAATTCAAAAAAAAAAAAAAAAAAAAAAAAGAGGAAAAACGGACGAGAAGACGGGGAGGGTACTATTAAGCACATAAATAAAAATATATCCACGGCTTAAGTTATGGCCAAAAAATATTACCTACGTTTAAATAATTATAGCACTGTAAAAACTTAACCTCATACATTTTACAGCATGTTCGCAATTGTTATAGGAGTAATTTATTGTCAAAAGTGTAATTAAATAGGTGTGCTGAATCCATCTATCCTTTTTAGGCCAGAGAAGAAAAATTAAGTATACCTTTTTGGGACGCATATATATATATATTTGTTTGCGGTGATAAATTACTTGGCTCATTTTCTTTCCTTTTTTTTCAATGTCTACGGTGTTTTTCCAGAAACTAAAGAAATATGCACGTTACCTCTTTGATGCTAATGAAATACATAATAATACCGCTGTCTCATGATATATGAGGAGTAAAAATTTAAGGTAAAAAAGAATTCATAGCAGTATACATACTTTTTACAGGCTGGTATTAAAAAACAATGATTCTCGTTATACGCTGACAAAAATATATAATTATGTCTTTCTTTTTCAGAGGCAGAAGGGAAGGATATTTCTTTATCTGGACTTTTTTCTATTACAAATTTTGCTCATTATTTTCTTTGGAATGAATTAATTTCTAAAAAGCAAAAAAAAAATAAATAAAAAATGAAATTGTCTTTGCTAGTTTTGTTGTACGGTTTTGTCGGATGGCTTACATGGGACTTCAGCCTTCTGTTTTAGAGTTAATAGCCGTTCGGGATCGATTTTGAATCAAATCTTCTGTCGTCATGTTAAGCTACGGGGAATTTCCTACTCAGTATTTTCTAATCGTAGATTAGGAAATGTATGTTTTTAATTTCCGTCTGCAGCATTAAAAAAAACTTTACACGCAATGCGTATTTTTTTTAATAATGCTACGGGGAATTTCCTACTCAGCATTTTTCTAATCGCAGATTAGGAATGTATGTTTTTAATTTCTGTCTGCAGCATTTGAAAAAAAAAAAAACTTCACATGCAATGCATATTTTTTTATAAAATTTCAATTTTTTAAAAGCTTAATTTTGTTCCGACAGACACTATTTTAAAACCCCGTAAAAAATGGCAACGTAAATGCTTGAAATTTTAAAAACAACGGGTTTTTAATTTAAATGCCTTCATTACACACAAAACAAGGGAGAAAAAAATGTGTCTTTACTAATAGTGAAGAAATAGATGTGTGATCAGCTCAGTAAACCGTCTTGTAGCATTTATGAAATTCTGTAAAACCAAAATAAATATTGCAAAGCAAGGCTTTGATTCCTTTCGCCTTGAAGTCGAGAATAACATAAAAATTAATCCTCGAACATAAAAATTAATCTTCACATGCATTGCACCGGAAAGGATAAGACCTTGAACATCAAAGATCCATATTTTTGTAATTTTATTTCAATTTAGAAATTTTATAACCAATGTATGTAACCAATGTACAGTACTGATCATACAAAATGCGATGTAAATAGGCTAACTTGATCTAAATTATGTATTCACAACATTTTTGTAGTTATATTAGTAGAACTTCAGAAAAATGGAACGCTCGTTATAGTTTGATTATAATACTATTCGTTATTACATATATCTAAGTGTATTTCTGTAAATATACTATCATTTGGAAACATTTCTCTCAGAGTAAAATAGGATTAAATTACAAATCGCATTCTGAGATTTTTAAGTAGTTCTTCAAACTAAAGAATGATGAGCAATTTAAAAGAAGTGGCCACTGTTAAGTTCTAATAGAAATCGCCAAAGGTCTGATCTTTGGCGACAGCGTTCTTGTTGCATCCATTATGACTTCAGGCATTGTGCAACCCTTTCTATACGACGGTCAACAGCTGTATTTTGCGGCCTGCGGACAATACGAGGCGTTTAGGTGTTCGCTTGACATCCGATGACACTTCCAACACACCATTTGTCAGCACAAAACCCCCTCTAGTATTGTTAAATATCCCCCGCTCCCCCTCCCCCTCATTTTGATTGCGTCACGAACAGATTGAACTGAGGGAGCGAAATCAGAGTTCGCTGAAGCCTAATTTGAATATTTAAAGCTGCTGTCCGTCAGAGTGGACACAGGACAGTTTGTCCAGTAGATCGGTCCATTAATTTCTCTTGGGGGAGGGGGGAGGTTCATAGCGGGGATGTTTATCTGAAAGGATCATATTGCAGTGTTTGAAATGTGTCTCAGCTGGAAAATGAAGTCTGGAGACATGTCAGGCAAACTTCGGGCGATGCCAGCGCGCCAATCATTTTGTGGAAGAATACGGTCGAGATAACTTTAAAGGGGAAATTTACAAAAGGAAATTCGTAACGCAATAGCACTCAATTTGAAATGTGTTTCCCCAAATTCAAAATATTTCTGTCAGTTCTATAAATAGTCCACAAATGCTACTAAAGATAGACGCTTTGGTAAAGCTAGAGTAGCAAAGTAGTAAATAAAAACATACGATGCAAATGTAGGGAAAAATAGTTATTTCAGAATTTCGGTTTTAGGGCAAAAGTTTTGTAATACATACAAGGGAAAATATGGAAAAGCGTGTTACAGTTTCAAGCTTCACGACTTCACTACTTTTGTTAGCTAAACAGCTTTAGGAGATGACGAATTAAGTTCCATATTTTTATGTTGATCTGAAATGGCATTTGCAAATTTTTTGCTTGGTTTCAAAAATTGTTTTATATTTTTGGGGGGCAATCTCTGATCGTAAACGTAAGTTCAAAATACTCAACCATTTTGTGTTTAAAAAATTAAACCTGGAAAAAGGCCTTGGGTTTCAAATGAAAAGAACCGTTTTAACATCAGTTACTTAGAAGATATATATATATATATATATATATATATATATATACTGTGGAATCTCGATCTATCGTTATTCAAGGAACCGACTAAACTGAACGATAAATGTGGAAAAACGATACATGCGGGTACATAACAAAGAAATATGATCGTCGGGACTGAGTGAAATAAAGGACACATACGGGAAAACGATGATTCGAAGAACGAACGATCGAGATTCAACTATACATATATATATATATATATATATATATATATATATATATATATATATATATATACGCACACATTTTGATTGCCTTTTGAACAGATTGAACTGAGGGAATGAAATCAGGGTTCGCTGAAGCCTAATTTGAATATTGCTGTCCATCAGAGTGGACGCAGGTCAGTTTGTCCAATATATATATATATATATATATATATATATCACGTTGTGTCGAATTTGCAATATTTTGAGACAAAATTAATGCATTGGATTTAGTTTAATTATTTTTTTTAACGTATGGAAGGAAGACATTGATAAATTTGTATACCTTATTGTTACTAGTTATTAATCATCCAATCCTCTTTGTTTGTAACCACAAAAGAATTAACGTAATTATGTACGAAAATAGGACCTTTACAATAATCCATAGTTACAATTAAAGGAAGGCGTATAACTTAAAAATGTGATATCAATAAGGCAAAAAAAAAAAAAAATTCATCTTTATGTCCCTAAAGTTTAATTTTTCTTATAGATAAAGACATTTTTTAAACATTAATATTAACTTTAGCTGCATTTGAAACGCAAAAGGAAAACAAAATGATGGATTTTGGGGGGAATTAGCATTTTAAAATCAGTCTCTGAAGAACACATTTAAAATTCTCAAGATAGAAATATGTGTAGAGGAAAATATACGAGTACACAGCAATAGAACTATGTCTCGTTGTTTAATTATTTATTCTGACATCAAAACAAGTAATCAAATTAAAAGATAAATTTTATTTTCACAAACATCATTTGTGTTGCAAAGTATGCAAGTCTATTTTCGAACAAAGAAAGACCTCGATTCCTAAAATTCTTAAACACATTAATTATTTTATGCTAAATGGTCTATTTAGCCCTTGTGCAATGAAAAAATGACCAGTGCCAACGAACTAATCTTTACACTGTTCATACACACGAGAAATCCAAATCTCCTTTGTATATACAGAGTTACTGACCACTCTGGTAACATGGATGCTTAAAAAATTTTAAACTTAGAAAATTCTTTGAAAAAATAATTTGTTCGGAAATATTCAGCTTAAAGTTATTTGTTTAACTTTTGACAAAAATGAGGTTAATTATACCAAATTAAAGCATACAAAAAATGGCCTCTCTTATCAACGTTATCATTAATTTTAATGATAATAAAACAACTTATACTTTTGTATCTACATACAAGTGTTCAGCTTTTGTTACACTTACGTGTTTTTTCAGCCTCTATTGTTAGATTACTTGTTGTACGGCTGAAAAACTATAAACAAGCAGTGAGGGAAAAGGTTAATTAATCTTTCTTACTAATGAAGGAAACCTTTTGGGATTTCTAAAAGCTAAGAGCGTACAGCAGCTTTTAAAGAAAACAAGAATGTTTTAGCTCTTGCCTTTCACACATCCTTGTTCATTCAGGAAGTTTTTTAAAAGCCTTAAAAGTGTTGAATACTAACTTACGGCAGACAATGTTGTTGTCTGTAAATTGTGTCATTTAATTTCTTATAAGGCTTAATGCTTTATGTGCATACAATAATTTTTTTTTGTTTGTTTATATTTGACAAATACGTTTCTTCAAGTTAAGATAAAAACAAATATAAAGTGTAATGCTTTATAAAATTCAACTAAGATTTAGTAATAATTCATAATAAGATTTGAATTATAAATTATAAAAGATCATTTCACAAGAAATTATTTTTTAATCAGATCCCTAACTTTTAGAGAATGTGGGGATATTGTATGACGTAAAATACACAGAACATTTAACTATGTGTTTGCGGGCTATACGTTTAATGGATTAGCCATGCAGCTATAATGAAAAAGAGATAAATTGTTCTAAAGTAAAAATAAAATGCAGACTTTGCGAAAGAAGTCTACGTGGCACATACATTAAGGAATATAATGTAACTTTTCCAGGAGATAAACTGAAAAATTATGTTAGTTTTATTATTATTATAGTTAAAACCTGAATTAATTCACTATGTTTATTACATTTAAAATCTCCTGAATAGTCAATTTTTTTTATGGTTTAATAGGCCTTGTTTGGATTATCAACGCTTTACAATTTTCTATGCACACCTGCATGTTAATATAGCAGGAATAATCAGTGCAATGCTAAAGGGACGTTAGAGTTACCTTATTTATGAGGGGGTGTTGCAGTTCATCTTTGGTGGCGCTACGAGCGCCGTACCGCGAATCACCCCCCGTTTCAAACTGTTTGAATCAGAATGCATTGTGCATAAGAACCGGCCAGTTCGGTAATAATGGAACTCTCGCTGGAGAGTAATTTCTTAGTACCTTTTATGTAAATACTGTAACTAATCTTAAATTGTAAATAAATTATGTTAATTTAAACCTGATCGTCATAATTGAAAGAGAAGTGTGCAGTATCATCACTCAAGACAAATCCTTTGAACATCTCCCAGCGCAGAATTAGCATTTGGCGTCCGCGTGACAGGACTCATTTGAAACTGAAGGTAAGCGCATGCTTACTTAATTTATATTTGCATAATGAGTAAAGATAATGTAGAAAAACTAAAGCGGCAGCGTGCTGTTTTGCGCTCCGCTACAACGAAGATTTTAACGAAAATCTCAAATACATTTGATGATTCTGAAATGATATATGATGATAAGGTAGATGCTCTGGGAGTCCTAAAAGATCAGTTAATGGAAAAAGTTGAGAAACTTAAAGCTTCAAATTCTGAAATTTTTGAAAACATTCCTGATAATGAAATTGAAGATGAAATTGAAGGAGTTGAAATGATTGATGAAAAAATTATAGAATGGAAATACAAAATTTCAAAATTTTTAAATCAGAATATTAATGTTAGATCCCAACCGGTTGTAACCGAAATTCCAAGAAATGAAATTGCTGCTTCAGCAGTTACACAACTTAGTTCTTGTTCAAATTTAGTGAAACTTCCAAAACTGTGTATTGAAAAATTTTATGGTGATTCATCCACTTGGCTCGAATTTTGGAGCCAATTTTCTAATGCTATAGATGAAAATGAAAATTTGACAACAATTGATAAATTTTGTTATTTGAAATCTTTGTTAGGAGGTTCTGCTGCTAATGTTGTGACTGGATTTTCATTAACACATGAAAATTATAAATCAGCTATTGAACTTTTGAAAAATAGATTTGGACGACCTGACTTGACAATTAATTTACACGTAAGCAAACTTTTGAATTTGAATCCAGTTAAAAATTCTTCCAATGTAAAGGCCTTGAGAGACCTGTATGATAGCTGCGAAATTCAAATTCGTAATCTAAAATCCCTAGGTGTAGCATCTGGCAGTTATGGCCACTTATTATGCCCTATTTTACTTAAACTAATACCCTCAGATATCGCGTTGGAATATAATAGAAATCGAAAGAAAAAAACGGATTTTGATATAGATGAATTACTTACTTTTTTAAAAGATGAAATTGAGTCTCGCGAAGCTACTCAACAGTTTAGTAGTTCAGAAAAATACTTCAGCGTTAAAACCGAAACTTATCGTAATGTCAAACGAAATATTCCAACGGCATATGCTTTAACAACCTCTGTTAAAAATAATTGTATCTTTTGTGAAAATTCTAACCATTTTTCTGATAAATGTAAATCTCTTTCGATTCCCCAAAAATGTGAAAAACTTAAAAGAGAAGGGCGATGCTTGTTATGTTTCCGAAAATTCCATATTGCTTCTAAATGTAGAGCCGTAAAAGAAAGTTGTAAAAATTGTCAAAGTAAATTCCATAATGCGTCAGTATGCTTGAAAGCTAATGAAAATCCGGTAGAGCCAAAAAATGAAGCGGAAACTCTTGTTACTACTGTTTCCCAATGTAAAGTAAAAGTCCCCCAATCCAGTAACGAAGTTATACTTCAAACTTGTTGTGTACGAATTTCAACTGACAAAAGTACGGCAGAAGCCGTGTGTTTGTATGACAGTGGTAGCCAAAGAACGTTTATAACAAAGGACATTGCAATGGCCTTGAGACCCCCCGTAATTGGGAAGGAAAAGCTCCTTGTCTACTCTTTCGCGTCCCTTGAGGGGGAGCAGAAAATTTACGATGTGGTCAGCGTTAAACTCAGCCACGTTGAGGATTCCAGCAAAAGCCTTTGCATTAAAGCGTTAGTGGTTGAAGAAATCTCTAACGTATTGATTTCGAAGCCACGGGTAGATAAGAATGTTTCGCGGAAGTTAGCCAAATTCGAGTTGTCGAATTGGAGTAGGGAAGGGGAGGATTCGCGAATTCAACTACTTGTGGGAGCTGACTATCTATACCAAATTACGGGAGGGGGAAAAGTTGAACGAATCACAAAATCTCTGTTTGTAAGCGAGAGTTTATTTGGGTTTTCGCTTTGCGGAGCATTAAGCATTGACGAAAGGGGGAAAAAGGAATGTGCCTCAGTTTTAAAAATAGCTGTACAAACTAATGACAATGAACGCGAGGATTTAAGAAAATTATGGGAGCTTGAAGCTATTGGAATAAAAAATAATAATGATGTATTCTCTGAATCTGATAGAGAAATCATGGATAGATTTGAAAGCGGTTTAAGCTTTACAAATAATAGATATCAAACAAAGTTACTTTGGAAGGATAATAGGGAAAAGTTAGGAGATAACTTTAATATTTCAAAGGATCGTTTTGTACATCTAAAACGAAAACTAAAATGGGATGATGCTTTATTTGATAAGTATAAGAGTATTGTATCAGAGCAATTGAGAAATGGCATAGTAGAAGAATGCCCCGACAATGAAATAGAAAATGGATACTTTATGCCCCATAGGCCCATAGTAAGAAATGACAAATCTTCAACGCAGGTTAGGATGGTTTTTGATGCCTCCGCAAAAGATTGTAATAATAAATCCCTGAATGATTGTTTGTGGAGTGGACCCAATTTAAATCCTAATATATTAGATACCCTTATTAACTTCAGGAAAAATAAAGTTGCCTTCTGCGCAGATATAGAAAAGGCGTTTCTCCAAATTGGCATTGCAGAGGAAGACCGAAATTATTTAAAATTTTTGTGGTTCGATGATACCGTTGATAATTCCTTCAAAATTTTTAGATTTAAGCGCGTTCCTTTCGGTGTTACTTGTAGTCCGTTTATTTTGGCCGCAACAATTAAATATCATTAAAAATTTCAAAGAAAAACACCCTATAGTAGTTAAAATGTTAGATTCCTCATTATATGCAGATGACTTGATCGACGGATCAAATTGTGATGAAGAAGCCTTTTATCTGACATCAGCTGCTACAGAAATTCTTAAAGAAGCTGGTATGCATTTGAGAAAATTTAATTCTAATTCTAAAGTTTTAAAAGAAAAATGGGTGGTAAATAATCTCATCGAGAACCAGGATAATCCTAAAAATGTCGTGAAGCTCTTGGGATTAATATGGGATACAGATTCAGACCACTTACAGTTAGATATGCAACCTATTACTGAAAATTGGGACACTAAAATTACGAAAAGATACATACTAAAGACCATGCTGAAATTGTTTGATCCCTTAGGTTTTATTTCACCGTATGTTATCCGCATGAAAATTTTATTACAGGAAATTTGGGAAGGAGGTTTTGAATGGGACATTGAATTACCTACGAATTTAAAGAATAAATGGGATAGTTGGTATTCTGAAACTAAACACTTAAGGAAACTGGAAATTCCTAGGATATATTTCCCTGATGGATTAAATTTGTCCTATGATTGTATAGAAATTCATTTATTTTGTGATGCCAGTCCTAAGGCCTACGGTGCGGTAGCTTATATTAGATATAGAAATGAAGCTAACCAGATTAAGACTGCATTTCTCTGGTCTAAAGCCAGAGTATCCCCTTTAAAACGAGTGACCATTCCCCGTTTAGAGTTGTTAGGTGCATTAATTGCTGCCAGAATGTCTAAATATTTAAAAGGGGTATTAGATTTACGAAATTTGGAATTCAAGCTATGGACCGACTCTACAATAGCCTTATATTGGATTAAAGGATCTGCAGCAAACTGGAAGCCATTTGTTTCCAATCGGGTTACTGAAATTCAATCTTTGTCAGATCCGGAAAGTTGGAACTATTGTAGCGGTCAAGATAACCCTGCTGATTTACTTACACGTGGTGAACACTTAAGCTCTTTAATAGACAATAGTCTTTGGTGGCAAGGTCCTGTATGGTTATCCCTCCCTGAATCTATGTGGCCCCCGAAGGTAGGAGTTAAAGAAGACGAAGAAGTAGCAATTGAAAGAAAATCTAAGACAAAAATGACTCAGGTATGCTGTGCCGTAAATGTACGATCTGAAGCCCTTTTAAATGTAGACCGGTTCAGTAAGCTCTCTCAATTGTTTAATGTTACGGGGTGGATCCTGCGTTTCCTTCATAATTCAAATCCGAAAAATTGTAAAATATCCGGTCCATTAACAACTACAGAAGTAGAAAGGGCCGAGATTTATTGGATCAAGCAAATTCAAAGATCTGCTTTCTCAGAGGAAATTGAGCAGCTACAGCGAGGAAAATCGATTTTTAAGGAATCAAAGTTGTACCACCTTAATCCCGAACTCGACGAGAATAAACTACTTGTGATTAAAGGCAGACTACAATTTTCGGATTTATATGAGCGGGAAAAACATCCGTGGGTGCTTCCCGATAAAGGAAGGTTTGTAAACCTACTTATTATTGATGCTCATGCAAGAATGTATCATTTTGGTGTAGCTGCTACCCTAGCTCATCTACGAGAGCGATATTTCATCATGAAGAGCAGAAGAATAATAAAATCTGTCCTGAAAACCTGCATGCTGTGTAAAAAGTTCAATGCCACCTCTGGAAAAGAAATTACTGCACCCCTACCTAGAGATAGAATTATCGAAACACCACCTTTTGAGACCATCGGTATAGATTTTGCAGGGCCAATTTACACTAAAGGATCTTTGGGATCAGAAAAGGCTTACATTGTGCTGTTTACCTGTGCGGTTACAAGAGCTATTCATTTAGAGCTGGTGACGAATTTAAGCACGGCTAATTTCATTTTATCTCTTAAGCGATTCTTTGCTCGAAGAGGACTCTGTAAGGTGATATACAGTGACAATGCCAAAACATTTGTCAAAACCGACTTGCTTTTAAAAGAGATCTGGAAAAGAATTTCAAAGGAAGAAGTTAAAAACTATTTAACTATGAACAAAATAATATGGAAATTTATCATCCCAAGAGCAGCCTGGTGGGGAGGTTTTTGGGAGAGAATGGTTAGATCTGTGAAAACACCATTAAAGAAGATACTCGGTAGAACTTGCCTTACTTATGAAGAAACCGAAACTATACTCACTGAAGTGGAGGCAGTAATTAATTCTAGACCCTTATCGTATGTTTACGAAGAGCCTTCAGAACCGGAACCTCTAACTCCAGCTCATTTCTTGGTAGGAAAGAGGTTAACATCGTTGCCCTGTGGAATTCCAATTATCTTCGAAACGAAATCCGATAAATCCACGTTATTAAACAAATTAAAATATCGCCAACAAATAATTGATCATTTTTGGAAAAGGTGGAGAAAAGAATATCTTCTGGAGCTACGATCAGCAAATAAACTAGATCCCGTCAAATCTTCAGCCTTCAAAGTTGGTGATATAGTCCTGATTCATGATGAAAAGTTGCCAAAACATCTTTGGAAGTGTGGATATGTAAAAGAACTTTTGCCCGGACGAGACTCTAAAATAAGGTCATGTATCCTGAAAACTCCAACTGGACTGATTAAAAGACCGATACAACTACTGTATAAACTTGAATTAGATTCGTTGGAGAACTCAAATGAACAACAATCTTAGAACTTTAATCTTATATGATTTGTTATATTGTGCTTGATTTTAATATTTTTTATTCTCATTTTAGAATTCAACTTAATTTTACTAAACTTTAAAGTGTTTGAAAATTTGGTAATCTTTCTTAGTATGTAAGTATGTCTTTAACATTTATTGATTTGTATTCAAGAAGCTATCATCATTTAGGTAATGTTTTGTATTAATTTTTGTATGGTTCTTATTTATGTATTGTTTGATGAACAATTGTAATTGTTCATCCGGGGGCAGTGTGTTGCAGTTCATCTTTGGTGGCGCTACGAGCGCCGTACCGCGAATCACCCCCCGTTTCAAACTGTTTGAATCAGAATGCATTGTGCATAAGAACCGGCCAGTTCGGTAATAATGGAACTCTCGCTGGAGAGTAATTTCTTAGTACCTTTTATGTAAATACTGTAACTAATCTTAAATTGTAAATAAATTATGTTAATTTAAACCTGATCGTCATAATTGAAAGAGAAGTGTGCAGTATCATCACTCAAGACAAATCCTTTGAACATCTCCCAGCGCAGAATTAGCAGGGGGTGTCCAAACAGAATTTTCTGGGCATTGGTGATATAATTCTTTTCATTTCAAAGCTTGAAAGTTCAACGTTTTCCTTCGACAAATGCAAAAAAGTTGAGAGAACATACAGCATGTTTAAAGCTTTGTGATGTGTACTTTCAGCTTATATAGTCCCATGTTTGTAGGTGTACATACCACTAAAGACTTTGTGGAAAGGACATGAGTACTAGAGTCCTTTTTGGGACTGATTGTCCAGACAATCTTCATCTCATTCTGATGATAATAGAATTCACTCGTAATGACCACAGTTAGTTTGCTATACCTACATATAAGGACCCGAGGTAGCCTAGTTGTAGCACGTTGGCTTACAGAGCCAAGGGTGCTCGGTTCGAATTCCAACAAGCGCCATGCAAAATACTTGCGGGTGTAGGCCAGATAAGGGCATGTTAAATACGTAGATCGGAAAGTCCTTCTATGAGATCAGAGAGGGTGGTACAGGGTACGATCCCCCCAGATGTCTCCCCCCTGGGGGTTGCTCGGTCAAAATTGAGATGGCACGTAGTTAAGACGGACTCTACCCTTGTGGTATTATTGTAAACCGGAGCCGCACTCCTAAGCCCTCAAAACCTACGTGGACTTGGTCTGGAACATTTCCGGCCAGTGGACTTAAGCAACAACCTACATTTAACAGCTTATCAATAATAGCAAACACATAAGTAAAATATCTCTAAGGACTATGAACCCTCTCTTACCAGATTAACATTACAATTAAGGAGACAGACGGACATCCGTAATGGCACTCCATTTTCAGTGGTCTGGTGCCTGCCTTTCCACGTCCTTTTTCCTGGACCTTTTTAAGAAAATATTGCTTTTCAAATACTTCTAACCGATACTAACCTGTAATTGTTTTTGGAGCAAATTTCGTGTCCGAATCGTCGCCAAGTGGACAAAAGTATCTCGTCATCCAGAACCACGCTTACAGTTCTCTGTAAGTTTGTTTCCCAGTTTTAGCACTCTAGTTGATGGGAAACATTCATCCGGGGGAACTTGGTTTTGGTTTTGGTTTTGAGCGCTACGGTCAACTTTTTGCCAGGGCCCGATTTAGAAAATTCTTGACTATAGGCACAACTTGGAATGGGGGCCCCCTAAAACTGACGTGGGCGTAAAATTTCCAAAATTGACACACACAGAAAAAATAATCATGAATAATTGTGAAAGTACCATTTTACAAAGAAGTGGCGATTTCAAGCGTAGAAGCCTAGAACATTAGCAAATGACAAAAAGCAATACAACATATTAACTTTATCATTAAAACACCAATACAATGCAACCAGAAAAGCTTATTAACCCCTTATATGCACGATGGCATACATATGATACATATAACTATACATATAATGAACCAATCAATCAAATTTGAAAGGATATATAAAAAAAATTGCTATTAAAAAAAGTAAAATTAAAAAAAAATTTAATTGGGATTTTTTCTTTTAAAATAAAATTTTTTTGGAAAATCAGGGCCTGCTTTTTGCTACACGAGGGCTAAGACGAGACTAGGACCTACAGCTTAAAGCTAATTCCGAACGGCCACAAACATCCATGCCAACAGTGGGACTTAAATCCACAGGATCTGAACCAAATGCCAGCGCCCCGAACATTCGGCCATCGCCTGGCTCCGGGGGAACTCGGATAAATATAATAAATCGAGAAATAAGGCAGTTTGATGCGATTAGCAATGACTCTGTTGTTTAGTAATGTGTTTCAATATTAATTTCGCTAATTCATGCGTTTTACAAAAATTGTGTTGCTCTTAATTTTCGTAAGAGTTGAGACGGGACATGCAGTGTGCAACTGTCTTATAAAATACTAGCTGAAAACCCGTACTTCGCTACGGAGTACATTCAAATTAAATACAACGGTCAAATTATGCAATTAATGCCATATATATATATATATATATATATATATATATATATATATATATATATATATTTATAAAAAATTCGCAAGAGATATTTTTATACACAAAATAATGTAGAAGAAAACATTCAAATTAAATCTAATAGGATATACTAAAGAATAGTACAGTTTCAGGAACATTTCTTTTACTGTATTTTAATATTTTTTTGGATAATGTCCAATCGTCTGCCGCATTAGCAAGAAAAAAACCATTATTTGGTCTATTTAGTTTTTATGCACGTGACGATAAATTTATTTAAAGTACCAGAAAAAGAAATCACGTAATCCGTATTTAATAAATTAAATTCTAAAAATTAATCTTTAAAAATTCTTCAAAACTCATAAAAGGGAGGTAAAGATTCGAAAAAGATTTCATTTTAAAGGAATTTTCATGATCTTTCACGTGATATAAATTTTATAACCCTCAAATTATTATTTTGCATGCAAACTTTAAAAAAGTTACTAAAACAGCTTAAAATTTTAATTTTAAAAAATCTAAGAAGAATTTTTCAAAAATCTTTTTTAGTGCGCCCCTACACTATAAGAAGAATCGCCATGCAAAATGTCAGCCCTTTAGGTCCAGCGGTTTGGTCTGTGCGTTGTATGTCAGTCAGTGAGTCAATCAGTTACGGAACTGTTTTATATATATAGATAAAAGTTAAAATCGCTATTGAATTCAAAAGCAGATTCTTTTATTGCTTTCTGAACTGTGATCTATGCAACACTCTCTCACAGAAAATTATCCTGAACATAAGTCTCTTACCCTGTACATTCTTAATGCGCTAACAGTTCCAACAAATTAGCCAGCGGGAAATTTTTATTCACAACTGTATAAATTGCTAATTACAATCAATTTCAGTCACATTTTTAACTAAGTCAGAATTTTAACCAGTATTTAACTAGCCATCTTTTTTAAACTTCTATATATATATAGCAAATTACAGTCAATTCTAGGATCTTTTTATCTTCTCTAGCACTCTACACAACTTTTGACATGACAGGGCTGTGAATACACTATGGTAATTACCTTCATTGTCTAAATTATCAATATATTTTTTTATCTAGTTGAGTTAATTTGCTTCGCATTACATTGACCTTTTCAAATTATTTTTCAACATTTTCCTTTCAAAAGAAAATTTCTCATGTAACCGTTAATGTTTACACTCATTGTAAGGTTTGTGTAAAATGTCACACACTACAAATGTCAGGGTAAAATCAAACAATTTTAAAAAATCTTCACCGTGTGTGTACGTAAACCAATTATAGCCAAAAAAAAAAAAAAAAACAGTCTAATCAAACCGCTGACGAATTCTATAAAAAATGACGTCTTATTCAGCCGCGAAATTTCCAAAACTGTACAATGTAACACTTTAACTCGCATTATGAATAAATTATCAATCTAATTTTGTCTAAATTATCAATATAATTTCTTTTCCTATTAAGTTAAAGTGCTTCGCATTACATTGACCTTTTCAAAATATTTTTTCAAAATTTTCTTTTCAAAAGAAAATTTCTCATGTATCCGTTAATTTTTACACTCATTTTAAGGTTTGTGTAAAATGTCACACTATAAATGTCAGGGCAAAATTCAAATAATTTTTTTAAATATTCACTGAGTGTGTACAAACACCGGTTATAATATAAAAAAAGTCTAATCAAACCGCTGAAGAATTCTATTAAAAATGATGTCTTATTCAGGAGCGAATATTTCCAAAATTGTTCAATGTAACACTTTAACTCGCATTATGAATAAATTATCAATCTAATTTTGCCTAAATTATCAATATAATTTCTTTTCCTATTAAGTTAAAGTGCTTCGCATTACATTGACCTTTTCAAAATATTTTTTCAAAATTTTCTTTTCAAAAGAAAATTTCTCATGTATCCGTTAATTTTTACACTCATTTTAAGGTTTGTGTAAAATGTCACACTATAAATGTCAGGGCAAAATTCAAATAATTTTTTTAAATATTCACTGAGTGTGTACAAACACCGGTTATAATATAAAAAAAGTCTAATCAAACCGCTGAAGAATTCTATTAAAAATGATGTCTTATTCAGGAGCGAATATTTCCAAAATTGTTCAATGTAACACTTTAACTCGCATTATGAATAAATTATCAATCTAATTTTGCCTAAATTATCAATATAATTTCTTTTCTTATTAAGTTAAAGTGCTTCGCATTACATTGACCTTTTCAAAATATTTTTTCAAAATTTTCTTTTCAAAAGAAAATTTCTCATGTATCCGTTAATTTTTACACTCATTTTAAGGTTTGTGTAAAATGTCACACTATAAATGTCAGGGCAAAATTCAAATAATTTTTTTAAATATTCACTGAGTGTGTACAAACACCGGTTATAATATAAAAAAAGTCTAATCAAACCGCTGAAGAATTCTATTAAAAATGATGTCTTATTCAGGAGCGAATATTTCCAAAATTGTTCAATGTAACGCTTTAACTCGCATTATCAATAAATTATCAATATAATTTTGTCTAAATTATTAATATATTTTTTTTCCTATTGAGTTAAAGTGCTTCGCATTAAATTGACCTTTTCAAATTATTTTTCAAAATTTTCCTTTCGAAAGAAAATTTCTCATAAACCGTTAATTTTTACGCTCATTTCAAAGTTTGTGTAAAATGTCACGCACTATAAATGTCAGGGCAAAATTCAAAGAATTTTAAAAAATCTTCACCGAGTGTGTACGTACACCGGTTACAACATAAAAAAAAAGTCTAATCAAACCGCTGACGAATTCTATAAAAAATGACGTCTTATTCAGCAGCGAAATTTCCAAAGCTGTACAATGTAACACTTTAACCCGCATTGTCAGTCTGCGGAAGACTGAAGTGTTTTTCGATACGGTTTTTCCTCGAAACTTGCGAAGCACACAGCGAACAAAGAAAAATAAAACAAAATAAAATAAAATAAAATAAAATACAGGGAAGGAGGGGGGGGGGGAAATTCTATCTTTAAATAATCATCCATCTATATGCTTTTGTGGCCTGCGCAATAAATATCGACCGAAAGTCATCCTCCTGGCGGAAATCAAACGCAACACTAATTAATGAAAAAAAAGTTTCAAAAACGTAAAAAATCACGGGAATGAGAATAAAAAAAAAGCCTCCTCGTTACAAAAAAATCCAAGCATATTTATATAAATATATCGAACTGGGAGAACATGATAGATGAGGAACCAAATCCGACTTAAGACTCATGTAATAAAGCCCCCTCTCCACTAGAATGAACAGAAAAAAAAAGTATTACAGATAAGTAAAAAGCGAAAGAGACGGCGTACAGAGAAAAGAAAGGCAGCAAAAAAATGGAGGCCAGCGATTGGTTTGATGGATCACCAGTACTGTTATTTTCCCATCAGTCACCGCGAGAAAGTGATAAATGACTTCCTTCCCATCATCCGGGCACTCTAGGGGGTGGGGGAGGGAGCTATGTAACCCCTCTTTTCGAACATTCCCGATCTCCCCCCTCCCCCCTCCCCCAATCTGTAATTTTATTTTTTTATTTTCCTTCCACGCAACCCTTTTATTTCTGCCGGGTGTAATGGCGTAAATACAAATCGGTTTGGGGTTGGAAAGGGGTGTTCGAGAGTTGCTAGTGTCATATGTCTAATTGGTCGTTACAGGGTTAGACGGCGTGTCAAATTGATGGGCTGGGAGCCGGGCTTTAAAAGCCGGGAATATAAAATGCTGCCTCTCTACACGAATCCCATTTCTTCAGCACGGATTCGCCCCGGATCAAGGTTACAGCACTTAGAAGCTGGAAATGTTAAAGCTGCTGCGTAGTAACTCTACTGGATTAGCTCAACTCAATGTTAACCTATGGAGAAAATTTGCCTACTATTTACAGCTACATAATTGTACTGATAATCCAATAAAAATGGTAGTTTCAGATAGCCTGAAATTTTCTGCACCTTCCAACAGGATTCATTTTATAAATTTTGTCCACCAAAGGAATTTATGAGCAAATATCCCGAGGTGTAAAATTTCTTTCGCTATTACGCAACACCATTGTTTTTTTTTTAAATCTTTAATCTAAGTCAGCAATCCTTGGACAAATTTTCTCCAAGGGTAAACATTGAGGTGAACAAATCTAATAGGGTTAGTACACAACAGACTTAATCCTAGAGAAAATAATGATTTTTTTCATCAGTTCCCCAGCTTTACTACATTTTAATCCTAACTAACTAGGGTTTTCAACATAGGCTGGTCATGTGAGATTTGAAAGCAATTATAGTTACAGGGATCTGTAATGACTTGGTGCCTCTTTTCACACCCGGAATTTCTGGGAAGGCCTGGCGGCAAGACGGCCATTATTCCCCTACCGTATTCATCGGTGACAGTCGTTTTGTCACCGAGTTGTGGCAGACGCCGCGTCGCCATCGGACAATTAGGAAGCCGTCTTCTGTAAAGAATCCTCCCTCCATGCAGACAAAGCCTGTCCGGAGGAAAAACGTTTAGCCTTTAGCGGAAGACGCGGAATAGTTTGAAGACGGTTTACAGAAAGGAAATCAAGAGAGCCGCTTCAACCACCCACAGGCGTTTGTGAGGGTATATATTCGCCACCTTGATGTAAATGGGGGCAGATGACCTTTTTTTTACAGGTGTGAACAACCTCCATCGTCGGACGTGTGCCAGAGACGGAGAGCCTGCTGTATCCCTCTCATGATGTCCTGAACCCCGCGAAATAGCCTCAGATAGTGCTTATTTTTTTTGTAATTATTGTATAAAGCCTATATTTAGTCGGGATGCAAATAAAGCATTTTGTAAATATTAAAGGCTGTCAGTCTTAGTTTTAGGCGAAGTCCTTACAGACTGTTATTAACTGGTGTCAGAAGAGTCATAGGATATCAGTGATGAACAAAAGGATTACAGGTAGGCCGATTCTTTTTATCAGATTCTGGCTTTGATTTAAAAACTAAATAATGGTTTTGTATAAATGCAATAAGTAAAAATTATTTTATTGTTTTTTTAAATGGTATATGTACAAGTTAACCATTTAGTGTTCGTATTAAGAACTGATATTTTAGAAATTTTGATGAATTAAATCAATTTCTGTGTTTTTTAGATGGTATATGTATAAATAGCCATTTAGAGTTCGTATTAAGAACTGATATTTTATATTAGAAATTTGGATGATTTAAATCAATTTCTGTGTTTTAATGGTGTATGAGTTAACCATTTGAAGTTCTAAGTAGGAACTATTGTTTTAGGAATTGTGATAAGTAAAACCAATTTCTGTGTGTTTTTATGGTATATGAATGAGTAACCAGTTAGTGTTCAAGTAAAGAACCAATTTTTGTTTGTTAGGAATTGCAATAAGTTTAGCCAATTTCTGTGTTTTGTTAATTGCAAATACTGTATGTTTTTCTCTATTTTTAAAGAAAGTGAATTTTTTTTTTGCAGTGTTTATTTAGTATTTTTTTTCTTTTAATAGTAACAGATATATTTAAGTTTCTTATGCTTTGATATTAACAGTGATAATTTAGTATTTGTGTATTACTGTGTGAGAAATCTATATAGAGCATTGATTAATTTGAGAATTCTGTTTATGTGTATTCTGTGTAAGAGTTCGGTATTTTGATTTGATAGGTATTGAGTAAATTGTGAATGTTTATATTGTGCGGTGCTAGTTTGGTGTTCATAAGGGCTAAAATTATAGTTCGGTCTAAAATTGATCAGTTTTGAACTTGTTAGTTCCGGTTAGGACACATACCGTAGGAAGGTATTGCTAGTAGCTGAGGAAAACTTTATTGGTTATCATACAGTTAGTTACCCTAAAGTTAGAAAAATGTCCTTTTTAAATAAGGGTAAGAAAGGGGACCTTTTAGAACTTTTAGAAGAGTTAGGAGGACTAGCTGACGATACGCTTAAGATTTTCGAAATTAAGAAGATCATTACAGAAAACGAAAATTACGTCGAAGAAGACGCTAGACTCGCACTAGAGCGTATTATTGAAGATAGAAAGGAACGTGAAGAGAGACTTCGCCAAGAAGAAGCGAAACGAGAAGAGAGAGAGAGAGAAAGAGAAGCGAAACGAGAAGAGAGAGAGAGAGAAAGAGAAGACAAAATTCGTCAAGACCAACTTACTCTCGAAATAAGGAGACTGGAGTTAGGAATTAATGGAGACAATAGAGCCCGAAATGGGAGGGACAGAGATGCAGACGCAACTCAGAACATTCAGCTCCTTAAAACCATGCAGAAATTTGACGAGAAACGGGACGAAATGGGCCTGTATCTAATTAATTTTGAGAGAAGAGCAGAGATGGCGGGAGTCCCTAAACAAGATTGGGTGCCATATTTGTTAGGGGTACTAACCCCAGAAATTTCCAACATGATGGCCAGAGAATCGCCAGAACAGGCAAAAGATTATGACTACGTAAAAGAGATGATTCTCCAGAGATTTAGGATGAATACAGAAAAATTAAAACAACTGTTTTATCGCCATCCTAAACTCGCAGATAAGTCATGGAGGAATTATGCCCATGAGCTTAGTGGCTATTATGATGAATGGATAGCAGATTTAGAAATCACTACATTTAAGAAACTGAGAGACCTACACATAACGGAACAGATGAAGAGACGGGTACCTGCCGATATAAAAGATCATTTTTTGGAGCAGTGGATGCAGATTAATACTCCTTTAGAATTAGCGGAAAAAATAGATAAGTATGAAAGCTTGCAAGACAGTTTCCGAACAAGAGAATTCCCAAAGGATCAGAAGTCCACAGATAAAATTAATAAGACATTTAAAAATAATCATAAATTTAAGGAAGAGAAGAAAGAAAAAAAAGATGTGGAAAAAGAAGCTTCTAGTGGACAAAACAAGGAAAGAATTTTTGAGAAAAGAAAACAGCTCCGTTGCTACGAGTGTGGTTCTTATGACCATCTGCGACCACAGTGTCCTAAACTTAAAGAGACGGAAATTATCGCGGCAACAGAAACTAGTGGAGGAGACTCGAGTGGCGTGATGACTCCATATATCAGTCAGGGAGTCGTTAATGGAAAATCTACGTCTATTCTGAGAGACACAGGAGCGAGCATTGATCTGATTTCTAAAAATTTGGTACAACCCCATATGTACACAGGAGAGCACGTTTATGTCAGTGCACCTGTGTTAGATTCATCCGTTTGCTTACCTATAGCAGAGGTCGATTTAAAATGTGAATGGGGCCACACCAGAACTAGAGCAGCTGTCAGCAATACGGAATTCGAGCAGAAACACTATTTGTTAGGAAATAAAACGGCAGCCTTGCTTGAGAAGATCAACAGGAATGTTGAAGTTCCGGTGAAAAATACTGTGCAAACTCGGGCCGAAAAACTAAAATTTGATAGAGAAAGACGAGGCACGGGAGATGAAATAACGAGAATAGAGCAAGTGATTCCCGGATCAGAAGCGGTAGAAGAAATCACTTCGGAAGAGAGCGCGACTATCTTGCCTCTCCAGGAGAAACAAATAATTACTCCCGACTTATTAAAGACTTCACCCGAAGAATTTAGAGTTGCACAAAGTGAGGACGAAGAATTGAAAGTAATTTTTGATAGGGCGAAAAAGAAGACGCCCGAAGAAAATAAGTACGTGGTGGTAAACGAGATGTTATTTTACCAGAAAAAAAATAACGATGGAACCACTAGAAAACTGCTTATTGTGCCTCGAAAGTATCGAGAGAAATTAAAAAGACTCTGCCACGAACATACTAATGTTCATTTAGGCGTTGCTAAGATGAAAGAATCATTAACTCAGTATTTTTACTGGCCATATTGTCACTTAGATATAAATGATTACGTGTCGGCTTGTGACAAATGTCAAAATGGGAAATGCCCTAATGTTAAGAATTCTACGAAACGTCTTAACACTGTTAATTCCCGCCGAACACCAGGCTAAGCCGAAGTTTAGTCCTAAAAGTTTAAATGTATATTATAAGTATGTTGATTAATTGTAGTTTCAGTGTAAAAATGCGATCAGAAATTAATGTGTATTCGTTTGAGTAATGTTTTTTTATGAAGTGTAACATGTAATTGTTTGTAAATTTGAGCGACTCGACCATAGAAGTTGAGTTTTGCTTTAAAGGAAAATTCAGGTGAAATTCCTTTGACGTTATCATAATATAACGGTTTTGTAGTGGCAAACGCCATATGACGGTTTTATGTATGCCGTGTTGGAATGCCTCAGATAGGTTTTAATTAATGTTCAATTGTAACATTTTATGTTCTGTTTTGTTTGTTGCATAAGCCAGCAGAATGCCTCAGAAAGGTATGGGCTAACTTTTAAATGCAGATGTGTATGTTTTTGTGTATACCTAAGAAGGTAGTAATTGGAGTCAAAATGCACTCCGTACGGTGTTTGAATACCGCAATTGATTGATTTATTGTGAAATCGATAAGTTTTGTCTGAAGAGTTGTCACGACAACAGATAAATGTAAGTGTTGTCAAAGAAACAAAGTGATTAACAGGAATGTGAAGTTTGTGAGTTTTTTTGATAAGGAATGAGCCAATGAGCTATTTTGTTATAATTTTATGTCAGTCAGTACTGAAAAATTAGACCCTAAATCGATTGTGAATCCTATAGTAGGATAAAATGAATATTTAAATTTAGGTCACTGATGGCTGTCCACTTAAATGGAAAAGATTGGATCACAGGTAATCGTGAACGAATTAAGTTCCCTGATCCAGAATTTACGGAAAGCCGAGTATTAAATTGATTTATGACTATAAGTGTTAAATGTATTAAAAACATAAGTAAGAAAATTTAAAATTTTCATGTGTATTAGTAACCGTGATGATATGTTCTGTATGAAGTTTAAGTATCCATTTTGGATTTGTGTTTAATTTTATTTGTGTAAAGTTGTTTCATTGTAACTGTGTTTAATATCAATTTGAGTATTTATTTGTGTCATGTGATCACAATTAAGGTAAATTATGGGATCCCAGTTGAGTGATTTACTAGTTATAATGTTTTTTATGTAATGTCATGCGTATGTACTAGTGTTCTATGAATTTAAATTTTTTTGATTGACATGTATTAGTATACTGTTTTATTTAAATTTTTGCCATGACGTGTTATATTATTGTGTAATTTTATAATTTCTTTGCTACGGCATGTTCTCTTATTAGAGATTTTAAAGTGCGTAAATTTTAGGTATAAATTCCTTTTGTTGTGCTTTTAAAAATAATACTTTGAAGTACAGTTAAAAATTTTCTTTCATGAAGGTAAAGCCAGAGTTTGATCAAAATTAACGGTCTACTCGTAATGTCAATTGGGTGTGCATTTGCCTTCGGGAAAAGTTTTTATAATTGAAATTGTCCTGAGAAGGACCATGTTTTTGTTCTGTTTTTTGCAGGTGAAACTCTCTGCAGAAAAACATCTGGGGAGGGGAGGAATTTAGTCTGTAATGACTTGGTGCCTCTTTTCACACCCGGAATTTCTGGGAAGGCCTGGCGGCAAGACGGCCATTATTCCCCTACCGTATTCATCGGTGACAGTCGTTTTGTCACCGAGTTGTGGCAGACGCCGCGTCGCCATCGGACAATTAGGAAGCCGTCTTCTGTAAAGAATCCTCCCTCCATGCAGACAAAGCCTGTCCGGAGGAAAAACGTTTAGCCTTTAGCGGAAGACGCGGAATAGTTTGAAGACGGTTTACAGAAAGGAAATCAAGAGAGCCGCTTCAACCACCCACAGGCGTTTGTGAGGGTATATATTCGCCACCTTGATGTAAATGGGGGCAGATGACCTTTTTTTTACAGGTGTGAACAACCTCCATCGTCGGACGTGTGCCAGAGACGGAGAGCCTGCTGTATCCCTCTCATGATGTCCTGAACCCCGCGAAATAGCCTCAGATAGTGCTTATTTTTTTTGTAATTATTGTATAAAGCCTATATTTAGTCGGGATGCAAATAAAGCATTTTGTAAATATTAAAGGCTGTCAGTCTTAGTTTTAGGCGAAGTCCTTACAGGATCATTTCAAATTTCAGTAACACACTCAGTCTATGGCAAGATTATGACTTACATGACTTATGAAACACGTAATGAACACTTCCTCAGTTCCACAGTAAATTAAAAAGGATAGCTACATGTTTCGACAAGTTAGTAGTTCATCGACAGGCCGAGGAGCATTGGTGTAGTTGTCGCAATGAACAATTCACCAATACAAAGGTCATCGAACTGCGTAATGAACAGTTCCACAGTTCCACATTAAATTAAAAAGGATAACTACATGTTTCGACAAGTTAGTAGTTCATCGACAGGCCGAGGAGCATTGGTGTAGTTGTCGCAATGAACAATTCAAAGGCAAACCAATGCAAAGGTCATCGAAATGCGTAATGAACACTTCCTCAGTTCCACATTAAATTAAAAAGGATAGCTACATGTTTCGACAAGTTAGTAGTTCATCGACAGGCCGAGGAGCATTGGTGTAGTTGTCGCAATGAACAATTCAAAGGCAAACCAATGCAAAGGTCATCGAAATGCGTAATGAACACTTCCTCAGTTCCACAGTAAATTAAAAAGGATAGCTACATGTTTCGACAAGTTAGTAGTTCATCGACAGGCCGAGGAGCATTGGTGTAGTTGTCGCAATGAACAATTCACCAATACAAAGGTCATCGAACTGCGTAATGAACAGTTCCACAGTTCCACATTAAATTAAAAAGGATAACTACATGTTTCGACAAGTTAGTAGTTCATCGACAGGCCGAGGAGCATTGGTGTAGTTGTCGCAATGAACAATTCAAAGGCAAACCAATGCAAAGGTCATCGAAATGCGTAATGAACACTTCCTCAGTTCCACATTAAATTAAAAAGGATAGCTACATGTTTCGACAAGTTAGTAGTTCATCGACAGGCCGAGGAGCATTGGTGTAGTTGTCGCAATGAACAATTCAAAGGCAAACCAATGCAAAGGTCATCGAAATGCGTAATGAACACTTCCTCAGTTCCACAGTAAATTAAAAAGGATAGCTACATGTTTCGACAAGTTAGTAGTTCATCGACAGGCCGAGGAGCATTGGTGTAGTTGTCGCAATGAACAATTCACCAATGCAAAGGTCATCGAAATGCGTAATGAACACTTCCTCAGTTCCACATTAAATTAAAAAGGATAGCTACATGTTTCGACAAGTTAGTAGTTCATGGACAGGCCGAGGAGCATTGGTGTAGTTGTCGCAATGAACAATTCACCATTGTGAAGGTCATCGAAACTCTTTGGTGTAAATAGGGGTCTATTTTCCCACCTTTTCTCAATTTCCCTACTTTATCCATTGGCTTCTCTAACGGGTGTGTTTCGTAAGGGGGGCTGTGGTCATAAAACTCCCCCTTCCCCCGTTCCTCTACTTTTGATATCGCCCTCCCATACTGCTTTTTTTCTAAATTTTCTGTTGTCTTATTTATATCGAAAAGTTTCATTCACCCTCGAATTTGTGAAATGTTCGTTGAGACAATTCCATCAAAGCTCCTCGGCTTAGTGATAGACTAACTAGTTTGAAACATGTAGCCATCCTTTTTAGTTTATTCTTCATAATTATCCATTTTAATAATAATTATCTATTTTAATTTATTCTCATAAGATTCTTCATAATTAACTAGTTTTTATCAAATAGTGTTGCAGCTTAGTTTTAGAGGTTCCAGTGCATATAAGTTGTATATCGTGTACCTAAATATAGTCTAAGAGACTCTATATAAGCAGAGAGAAAATTATTTCAGTGTAAATAATCTTGAACCAGCACCCTTCACCGGCAAACGGGAATCCCAGTTGCATCCAACGGGAACGTGGTAAAAAATGGTTCAGGTTGTACCACTGGTTAGGTCTAAAAAATTAGATCGAACTGTTAGCTTTACGATCCTGAAAATGCTGTAAATAAATTTGCTTTTAAACCCATTTCGATCCAAAAGTAATTGTAGTAACTTCTTTGGAAAACTGAACATCAAAATATCTTTATAACGTTAAAAAATTAGTTAAATTTTTTTTTTCGAGAAAAAGTAAGAATGAGGATAACTTTCTTGTAAATTTAATTTTTAAAAATTTACCATTAGTTTTTTATGCGACATATAAACACAAAATCACACCAGTTGCCATACTGACTGTTCCTTTATTGCATAGATCTATCTATAAGTTAGGCTATGAAAAAAAGGTTCGTGTATTCCACAGGTTTAAGATGTTTTTAACTTCATTTTTATGGATTTTTATCCCTATACTTTTTTTTAAAATTTGGACCGAACTATTGAAAATAAAGTATAGATTGACAATTCTTAGCACTAAGGTGCTATTGAATATCCCTTTGACAGATTTGCGTTTCTGCCTTTGTCAAGTTTGCCAAAATTTCCAATAAATCAAGTAATATAGCAATGCCATGCCGGCTTTCAATAAGAAAAAAATTATGAATTTAATCAATTACACCTTGGTACGTATTTTAAAGCCCGAACCTAGTACAGGTAGCCCTCCTACAGCACGGTATCTTATAACACGGTTTCGCTCTAACACGATAAGATAAATTGCGGGAACCCTCATGTAACACTGCAATCTGTAACAAGGTTTCCGTCTAACACGATAAAATAATTGCGAAAACCTTTGTACAACACTGTACCTCTACAGCACTAGATAGCATGATTTTTGTTTAACACATTTAAAAAATAAATTACCTTAAAAGAATGACGGGAAGGAATAATGAACTATAGTGGCTTTACATGAAAATGTATAAACAAATTATAATTTATATATTTATAACTCAATAAAATTACAAAAAAGCCTAAGCTTAGCTGAAAATTTTGAATCATTTTTCCTGAACCGAAAGAAGCCGAAAATTAAAAAGGGAGCTGCAAAATTGCCTTATCTCCGTACCGTGAATCTTCAATGACCTTGTAAGAACCATCAGATAAACCAAAATTGCAGATTTTGTTTAAGATGATAGAAGGTGCAAAATATCTAAATAAAGAAAAGGGTTCTGAAAGTGAAGGTGATATCGTTCAATCGAAAAAACGTTCTCGTTTGTTTGTACTGATCAGTGATGAGGAAGAAATTTATTAAATTAAGGTCCAATTAAATGAAAATATTTTTTTGTTTCTTTTCGTTTTGTGTTATACACACATTCATATTTTTAATAAAAATTAAGTTGCTTATATGGAATTAAAATTTTTTTTTTGTCTTCAATAAGTTTTCAGAACGTAACTCCCCTTTTTGAACTGTCTGTGGGTCTCATATAACACGGTTTCACACAACACGGCATTTTCTAGGAACTTATCTACCGTGTTATAGGAGGGTTACCTGTGTATATATATATATATATATATATATATATATATATTATCTTTATTAAGTTAGAAATTTAAAATATCTTTATAAACCTAACTAAATACAAAATATTCTAAAAATCCTCCCATAAATTTGAGGTGTGTCTGATCGTCCGGTGCGTCTTAAGGTCCGAAAAATACAGTAATTTATACACTATGCACCTCGTATAACACGCTTCTTCATTTAAATATTTATATAAAGGTAGGTCCTCTGAAAATAAAAACAAAACGTTAATGTATTAGTAATTCTGTTCGGTTACAATACAATTCAATCGTAATTAGTTACCCTTTAATATTGACTTTAGGTACATGCATGGAATAGACTTAGAATGTCATTGATTTATAATATCGAGCAAGGAGAGTTAAACTGACAAGAACAGCTCTGTACTTTGTAAATATTGAGTCAAGAACGCTCTGAATGCTTATTTCATGTAGCAATAAGAAATTTTAGGCAGTAGTTTTAGTTCATCGGAATGCCGGGCTGTATGACTGGGAAAGTATACTTTGGCGACTTAACGACAAAATTTGGCCTAAAATATAAGTATTTGGTCTCGGTCTAAAGTTTCTAAAAGTAGTATTTTCTTGGAATCTGTGGAAGCTATATGAGGGGCATCATAACACCAAATATATTATAAATATCACTGCATAAAGTAATTAAAATTTGACTTTAATCATGGGCGTCGGTTAATTACTCTTTCACAAGGGCTTTGAAAAACCTTAGATTATTCCCTTCATATAACTGAAAATTAAACTCTATTCAATGAATTTCAATAGAAGCTTCATCTTTCTCCCCCAGTGGCAAAGCAGGAGAAAGTTAACAAGATAAAACAAGGTCAAATGAATAAAAATTAAAGTTTTTTTTTAAAGTATAAATTTCAGTTACTCATAGTGTATATTTTATGGTTTTTAAATAATCCTTCTCATTTAGTACTACACTTATTATGACCACTGATGTATTAAACTTTTTTTCTCAATAATTACCTGCTTTTTGGAAATTCTGTTTTGGAAATCTTCAGATGCACTACAGGACAATATACAGAGTGTCCAGGCTAAAAGTGTCCAAAAGTTATGGCTTATTTTTACGGAACTACCCATTAGAATTATAAAAAAAATTATTTAAATAGAAATATCATCTCACCAAGTTTTAATATCAATCATAGATTTCGATCAAAGTATCATAGCACCTTTTGCAGCACGACGGACGTCTAAATGGTAATCCAGTTCTCTCCAAGTATTTCGTAGCATATCAGGAGTTATTACACGAATTGCTTGAATGATACGCTTCTTCAACTCATCCACAGTTTCAAATTTTTGTTTATACACAATGGATTTAATGAATCCCCAAGCAAAAAAGTCTAATAACTCCTGATATGCTACGGAGCACTTGGAGAGAACCGGATTACCATTTAGACGTTAGTCGTGTTACAAAAAGTGCGCACATTGAAATCTATGATGCTATGACCAAAATTTATGATTGATATTAAAACTTGGTGAGATGTTCTTTCTATTTAAATAATTTTTTTTAAATTCTAATGGGTAGTTCCGTAAAAATAAGTCATAACTTTTGGATGCCTTTAGCCCAGGCACCCTGTATACTTAGACAAATGCTGTGAGAAGATATACTTACATCAAAGACAGAAGTGAAAAAGGTATGAGAGTAATCTGCCAGGTTAAAATACAAGTTTCTTTTTGCTAGATAAAATTATCCATAAATAATTGTAACCCCCTAATAGCAAAATTGACATATATATTTTGTACAATTACGAAAAATTAGAGTTGTACACATTTTTAATGACTACGAATTTGCCTTATGTAAGATTCCTTTGGTTACATAACCACTTCTGAATTTAAAACAAAAATTTAAATTATGAAAACTAAAGTTAGTGGTATTTATGATTACTAACTTTATAACACACTGCAAGACTCTTGATTCATTACATACAACTTTTAAAGGACAGAATGTATAATTACCAGGACCTCCAAGCGTGTAAGATCAGTGCTTGCCGATATCTACAATATTTTCAAAATATATTACCATTTACGTTTCGTTTTTTCGTTTAGTGACTACGAATTTGCCTTACGTAAAATTCCATTGGTTACATAACCACTGCTGAATTAAAAAAAAATTAAATTATAAAAACTAAATTTAGTGGTATTTATGATTACTTACTTAATAACACACTGCAAGACTCTTGATTCATTACATACAACTTTTAAAAGACGGAATGTATAATTACCAGGACCCCCCAAGCGTGTATGATCAATACTTGCCGATATATACAATATTTTCAAAATATATTACCATTTGCATAACTCACTAAACACACATATATAATTCCTTTATGAGTACAAAGAGGAATTTCAAGATAGTCAAGTCAAAGAATGAAGATATACATCCCATCATGTCCTGTTTAATTACATGTGTATGAAACATAAGTCCGAAATGTGCCAATTTAATTAATATAATAATTACAATAATTACAAGTCTTGATAAATTGACTTTGCAGGCATATAAAAACCCGAAGTTCCATTAATTGAGAGTAACCTGCAATTAAACCTGAAGGATTGTGCCATTAATTTCGGGCATTTAAAGTCTTATTCCCTGCGAAGGGCATCGTAAATGCGCCTCTTAATGACAATAATAATTATAATAACCATACAATGATGGAGTGACTTCGCATCTAAAGTTGTTTTTACAAGAGTGTGGTGTGGATTACTAAATACGACACAGCGTATCGTCGATGTTGTTTTTTTGGCACTCTGAGATAAACTGGGTTGTTAAAAAAGAGTACCAGTGTGCAAACAAACCCTAAAAGCTCACAAGCGATAAACTTCTTTTATTATTGCTGTCATAAAATCAAGAAGTCTTATACGAATAACTAAAAGCAATCTTAAAGTTAAGATTATCGCCAAGCCCTAACAAAAATACATGTACCGGAATTGATGTAAATGGAAAAATATGCAGGTTTTTGTGCAAGTTCGGTAGCCCTCTTTATTACATCTAAGGCTTCTAAATCCTGGAGGGCGTTAGCCACAATGTCTGGACCCATCCGATGCAATGGAGTCGCAATGGAGCTGACGCATCAGACATTTTGTTGCTGTTCTTGAGTCTATTGCTTATGATACGTCGAAAGATTAGAGTGCCATAAAATGGTAAAATATCTACGGATGTTTAGAGGTGAATTGTTCCAGTCTTGCAAGATATAGACTCTGGATGGGATTTTTTCCCATTTGATTAATTTATCCATTTGATTTGATTTTGTTCTCTCACGTAGCAAAGCGCTGTTTATTAAGGCTACGCTGTTTATTTTCCTAAATCCTGAGCTGACGTGTCAGACATTTTGTTGCTCTTCTTGAGTCTGTTGCTTATGATCCGTCAAAATTTTAGAGTGTCATAACATCGTAAAAAATGGATGGATGTTTAGAAGCGAATTGTTCCAATCCTTCAAGAAATAGGCTCTGGATGTGAATTTTTCCCCTTTGATTGATTAATCCATTTCATTTGATTATGTAATCCATTTGATCTGATTAAGTAATCCATTTGATCTGATTAAGTAATCCATTTGATTTGATTTTGTTCAGTCACGTAACGAAGCGTTGGTTTTTTAGGGCTATGGCTCCTAAATTCTGAGCTGATGCGTTAAACATTTTGTTTACTATTGAATTTTACTATTTGATTAGCCTTTAGCTTACGGGGCACATTTTTCCGATTCCTTTTTTATAACGGGAGATTTCGTACCTCCTTTCTAAGAACGGCCATTAATGGGGTTATATAATATAATATATATATATATATATATATATATATATATATATATATATACATTCTTGGGCGCGTATTTTTGGGATACATGCTATCCCACCCCGTAAGGAAAAGATTAAGATATTCTAAAGAAATGAACCATAAAGACCAGACCATTGTTTATGCTTAATCAAAGAGGATCGCCAGACAGCTCAGTATTTTGATATGTTTTTGTTCTATTAATATAAAATATCTTACTATAAACACTTTAAGCGTGCAAACAGATTCATATATTAAGAAATTTACAGAAAGAATTTCGTTGAGTGACGTTTCGTAAGTAACATTTTCCCCTCATGACCATGAGCAAACTGTAAACAGAAGATAAATGTGGATGTGCTAATATAATTTATTTGCACTCATATTTATAATTTAAATAATAGTCAAGAAAGTGGCATGCATTTTGCCCTTGCAAATTCCATTTCGTAATACACCAGGTTTAATTTCGAAATGAAGGAAAAATATGACAAAATGATGAAAATTCTCCGCAAGGTTGTCGTTAAAATGCTAATTGAACATTTTGGAGGAAGTTACTCGTATGTTATTTCTTCTCGGTTAGTTTTTATTTAAGTAATTAGTTTAGGTCTAGTGTAATAATTACCTTTTCAACTGCTTCATTATCATGTAGAGAAAAAACAACTCTATGCGACCCATTATCTAACTATGACTTTTTTTTTTCAGCAGTGTTATTCACATATAATCATTTCTTATATTTTGTCCAAGTTTTTTTTCTTAATCTTAATAGACCCTCCCCCCCCCTGTCGTATACAACGCCCCCTCCATCCTAAAAAAAAGATCGTGCAATTTTGGCGAAAATCAATCACGCCCATCCGAAAAATCAAACGTTGCTTTTAACTCCCTGTTCGCATTTATTTATTTAATTTTTTTTTTGTCGGTGGCACAATTATCATTGTATTTTCCCCTAATTATTTATATTTAGCAGACCGTGAATTTTCCGATTTTTCTGCATCCTTTTGTTGGGGGTTCCGTAAATTTCCGCTCGCCCAACAACAGCAGATATCTCTTCCCCTGATTAATTACACGTATAACAAAGTACAATTAATTTTTAGGGACACCTCCTCCCCTCTCAGAAAAACTGGCTCGGGCATCAGACGCAAATGTTCCCTCGCAATCAATAGACTAATTAAACGTGTATCACTAATTGCGTTCTTATGCAAAAATTAATCATCTGCTTAGTACTGGAAAGCGCATTGTTGTTGACTGCCTGGTTATTATTATTGATAACAATGAAAGAGGGGCACATTGTTTTTGGGATGAATCGGGACCCAAAGCTTGCTTGCCTGGTGTGGTTCAGGGAGGGATAGGGGGGGGGGGGGGCAAGGGCGATATCTGATTTTGCTAGGAATGTTTTGCCAGGGCTGTATTTTATTATCTTCAAAAGTCATTTGTAACATCAGATAGAACTGGATTCGTAATGCACTCTCGATGTTTTAAAGCCTTTTTGTTGGGTTGGGACAACCTCGTGAAACTTAAATAATAATTATGATTAAAGGCATATGTTTAGTTAATTGTTTTCTGTAACAGAAGAACATGTAACGGAATCGATTCCCGTGTCGTAAGGTTTATGTCGTAAAATGTAGTTATTGACTTACCGACTAATTTATCATTCTTCTGATTTATGACTGGAGCAGTGGTAAAGACAAAGAGCTCGGAAAAGAAGTTTTTTTTTTTATTTATTTCCATTGGCAAGAATTACAGGACAACAGATATCCAAAATACAAAAATTTAATATAGAAAAATGACATCAGTTAATCCACTAACTCATGTCTGGCAATTCAATAGCGGTCCCATAAAGAAACAGGAGGTAGAGCATGTCAAGAAGCAAGGTGAGACATGTCCATTTCTTCCTGGTTATCACACAGAAGACAAAGTGGGTCGGGAAATGCTGTAGATAATTTTGCCGTAACAGCCGTTGCCCAGAGTGCATCACCAGGAGGTAGATCTACGTTGCACTCCATCGGAAAAGAAAATATATATATATATATATATATATATATATATATATATATATATATATATATATATATAAATAAGGATAAGATGAAAGAGAAAACCAGTAATAGCTCTAAAGCTACTTGAAGCCAGGAACATCCAACATGTAAAGAAAAGTATGAATAAGGTTTTTGACAGCATTTCTTCATCAGCGGTGTCAATACTGTCTAAAAACCAATGGATTGTTTCTGATGAGTATGATCTATTAAATAAACACACTCAGACACCGTACAATCCATTATTAACAGAAGAATTGAATAATAAATGAATTAAGTTTGAATAAAAGTACTTAACCAAAGAACACCAAGCCTGGCGCTAGTCAGAGTGGAAGTTAAGAACTTGTAACCGCAAGATGACTGACGTCATAAAACTTGCAACCATTGAGGTAGTGGAAACTCAGTTACAGACTTACTTAGGTTACCATATTTTAAGACTATTTTTCCTTTTTTATTTAGTTTTTATTATTGTTACTACTATGAGTTAATTTTATTTTTATTTTATTTTTCTTATGATTTTTATTTTTGTTTCAAGTAGTTATTTTTATTTTAACCTATTGTTATGTTTAACTTATTAATGCAACAGAACAAACTATTCATTAAAACAAAAACAACCAATTATGTTTTTGGATAGCTTTACTGGGTAATTATTACGAGTTAGCATAGCTTTCAAGTCTCTCTCTCTCTCTCTCTCTCTCTCTCTCTATATATATATATATATATATATATATATATATATATATATATATATATATATATATATTTGTATATATATATATATATATATATATATATATATATATATGTATATATATATGTATATATATATATATATATGTATATATATATATATATATATATATAAATATTATATATCTATATTATTATTATATATCTATATATAAATATATATATATATTATATTATATATAATATATATATATATATATATATATATATATTATATATTATAATTATATATACATATATATATATATATATATAATATATATATTTATATGTATATATATACATTATATATATATATAAATAATAATAATTATATATATATATATTATATATATATATATAATATATAATATATATATATATATATTAGATTAATATATAAATATATATGTATATATATATATATATAATATATATATATATATATATATATATATATATCTATATATATATATATAATATATATATGTATATATAATTATCTATATCATATATATATAATATATATATATTATATTATAATATATATATATATATATATATATTATATATATAAACTAAGTAGAGAATAAGGCCAGAGGTAGATTAGTGGTAGCGTGTTCGCTACCACTAAGTGGTAGCACCATTAAATACCTTCGTGCCTAGGCCAGATATGGGCACGTTAAATCCGTAGACCGGAAAGTCCATCTTTTGGGACAGTGGTGGGGGGGAGGTACGATACCCCCAGATGTCACCCCCTGTGGGGGTGCTCAGTCACAATTGAGGTGGCACCTGACTAAGTCGGCCCCTGTGATGCCATTATAAACCGGAGTCGCACCCCTCTGCCCACTATGTGAACCTGGTCTGGAATACATTCCGGACTGGGAGTATAAGCAACTGCAACAACAACAACAAGTAGGAAATAAGACTGTCAAATTGATCAGTAGCCGTTTGTACAACTAACTACCCGAGATAACATATCTACATTTCCCACGATCTGTATAATACTCTAACTCTTTTTCTCTATAGCATCAATACAGAATAAAAAGGTTATACATAAGTGCTGTATATTTTAGAGCCCCCCCCCACCCCTAAATCGAATAAGAAAAGAATATAACCATTTCATTGATACAGCATGGTATGTACCTTAATGAAAGAGTCACTTATTCAAAGACAGACATCTCCAGCGTACCCCAAAACCACAGACCCTTGATCTGCCCCTGTTACGGACTCCTCTATAATAGCAATGGCAAGAGCGAACTGAGAGAAATATTTGTCTAATAAACACTGATTTACGGCACAAATTCCTAATTTTTCAATCTTTACATATAATTGGAAAAAGAAATTCATGTAGTCTCTTCTAACGAAACTACCAAGGGTCATTAACGTAGGATTAATTATCGTTGCTTACCTCTTCTGTACGTATATATGTATGTGTTATGCATATATATATATATATATATATATATATATATATATATATATATATATTTTATAGAGTTTCTACTATACTCACTTCTACCCAGACTTGGGTGTATATAATTTGAAGTGGCACTCTATTTGAATTTGAAGCAAACACAGTTTATACATGAAACAATGTTTATTGAATTCGTTGCACATATAATTGGCTTTTACAGTAATAAGCATGCGTACTACTTGTACGGAATGTATAAACACAGCTTTCAAGAACAATATATTTTTATACTCACGAACAGTAAGTCAAACCAGCAGTACTGCCATGAAAACTTCTGGCCCACTAAGCACTAGCGCAGGATAACACCTTTTCAACCTTAACAACCTCCTCTTTTCATTAATGACGCTGCGTGGTATTTATACTAAGCGCGTATGCCGAAATTAGCATATCTAAAGCAGCTTCTTTAATTCACTCAAAAGTTCGATTCTTGTGAATCGAATCTTGTGTATACCTTACACTGGCCTCCCTCGAAAAAAAATTAGGTAACTGAGGTCTGAACGGCTTCAGTTAACTAATTGAAAACGCGTGCTGGTCTGACTTTTTACATAATGTGTGGCAAAGTCAAAAAAACCTTCCACACGTTGTGTGGAGGAAAAACGCCACTACCATTTTACAAAACTAACCCCGAAGGGTCCAGGTGACACCATCAAACAGTGGATTTGCAGAGTTGCGGATACTGGGCTGCCAACTGCGCCCTAAAATATCTATTTTAAATAAAAGTGACAACACAATTGCACAGCATGACATTTCTTGACTGTATCTGCTCTTCCCCAATTAGTAATGCACATGTGTTATGATTTGTGAAGTTAGTACATTAGTGGTTAATTGGTATATTGTGCAGTATGTATTTTTTTCCTAGTCACTACATGTCCCCTTCAAAAATTTATAAAACAACAGTATGTCTTTTTTTTTTCAGTGCCTCACCACTTCCCCTCAAAATGTTTACAGTATATACACTGGGGGAACTGCAAACCAATTTGGTTCGGTTTTATTAAAGGGTGGGAGTTAGAATAAGAAAGTTGATACAAGACTTGTTCCTCATGAATGCAGCAACTTCCTTGCACCAGTCTGTCCAATCCGTGGAACCTCTCTTGATGGTCGCAGTCCTAGTAAAGGGGTTCGTTGACCGTGTGGGCATCCTTCGTGCAGCAGGTCGTAGGTCCTGAGGCGCTGGTCCGGCTTGACGATGGACAGGAGGTCTCTTGGGAGGAGGCCAACCTTGCTGGGCGGCAGAAATCTTGCGCTTCCTGTACTTATGCAAAGGAGCTTTAAAATTGTCATTCTTCCTTTTGATAACCTTGTGTACCTTATGTGTGCCACGTTCATCCTTAGATGGAGGTTTTGTAGTGCACACTTTACTGTGCTTCGTACTTTTGCTTGTATCGGTATTAGATTTTAATGCAGATTCTGTTTTGTCAAATTTATACGCCGCACCAACGTGTTTAGTTACTGGCTTTATCTCTCTACTTGTGCCATGTTTTTCAACAAACTGACTCTGTTTTTGGTATTTGTGCTTATACGACTTCTTGTTTACCGCCTTAATTACTTCAGTATTAGCAGTTTTAATGCTGGAACCTGAAGGCGCTTTTTCTCGTTTTTTATCCCCCTTAACTTTAGTTTTATCCTCTTTTGACGAAAAAGTCTCTTTGAAACTTGCGACATCAGAATCGTTATCATTTATATTCGTTAACACTGCTTCAGTTTTAGGAAGATTAAGCTTTTCGTACTGGTGCGTTTTAATACAACCAACGTCTATAACTTCCGAAGCATCAGCTAAACTACTTACAGTATAATTCTGTGTCAACTTTTCATCCTGACTCTCAGTATGGTTTTCATGTACTTTATTTAAAACCATATTATCAACCTGGCCTACACAATCCTCATTCGGATGGAAACTTGAAATAATATCATCATTACCTAGCGAGTTCCTACTATCGTTTAAAGAATTTTTATTGTCGTCAACTAATAAGTATTCACTAACTTCCGTAACGCATACTTCGTCATCTACTAAATTTCCTTCATTAACAGATGTGTGAATATCATCTAAAATATCTTGAGGGGCCGCCATTGAAGGTGGCTTCGAATGGCGCAAAATGCTGAACCATAATTACCCGAGGAAAATTTCCAGCAGGATTTTGTTCTACAACACTCATTTTTTAAATAGTATATAAGTACTTGCAACAATTTTATCAATATAAGTACACAGTACACAGTTTTTAATTTCAATTATGTTGTTCGTTACAAATGTAACGCTAACTACCAGGGTATATATATCTTTCGGGCGCCAGTATAGAGTTTCTACTATACTCACTTCTACCCAGACTTGGGTGTATATAATTTGAAGTGGCACTCTATTTGAATTTGAAGCAAACACAGTTTATACATGAAACAATGTTTATTGAATTCGTTGCACATATAATTGGCTTTTACAGCAATAAGCATGCGTACTACTTGTACGGAATGTATAAACACAGCTTTCAAGAACAATATATTTTTATACTCACGAACAGTAAGTCAAACCAGCAGTACTACCATGTAAACTTCTGGCCCACTAAGCACTAGCGCAGGATAACACCTTTTCAACCTTAACAACCTCCTCTTTTCATTAATGACGCTGCGTGGTATTTATACTAAGCGCGTATGCCGAAATTAGCATATCTAAAGCAGCTTCTTTAATTCACTCAAAAGTTCGATTCTTGTGAATCGAATCTTGTGTATACCTTACAATTTATATGAATGTCGAAATTTTGATGCATTTTGGTACTTTTCTGTTTAACTGTTTACTGCTGGTCCAAGCGGTACAGACTGGGTTTGGCGCGCTGCAAAAATTAAAACTAGCGAGGTACGGACGGACGGTTTTAACGTCTGAAATTTTGCTTTCCAGAGGACCGTTATGGAGGAACGCAATCCTACGTTAAAATTATCCTTATATAAATAAAGTTTTTTGTTTTTCAAGTATTTTTTAACTGTAATGCCCAATATAGAAAAATAACTGAAATTTATGCTTAACAAAATATGAAACTGTAAAAAAAAAACCAGGCTTTAGTAAGAAAAATTTCAATCCAGAAACCTTATCCAAATTTTCTTATTATTTTCGTTTTATCTAGACGTGTTTTATATCGGGTTTTTTTCTTTATATCTGGGCTTACGCATCCTAATCTGTTTTATAAATCTAATATTTGATTGCCACACAGTTTTGGCAGTATGTATTATCGGAGGATTTACGCTATCAAAAATATTCCTGAAAAAATAATATTAAACCCGTCTTTTTTAAACTATAGATGAAGCTACAGAAAGGTTGTAATTAAAAGTAACTTTATAAAACATGAAGACTACTGGTCCTAAATATTATATTGCTGGTTTTTAGAGTGACGGTTAGGCTTCAAGATTATATGTCCTATTTTTTAAGGACCAATAAAACATGCTTCATATAAATATCCTCTTATTAGAGTTTGTTGGTACATCTTTAAATCACTTTCATATTATTATACCGTATTTTTCGAACCATAAGACGCACCTTTTTACATTAAAAAAATCGACTTCAAATTGGAGTGCGTCTTACAGTCCGAAGGTAACATTAAAATAAGATTAATATTTTATTAATTATATATATATATATATATATATATATATATCTTATATTTTTATTAAGTAAGAAATTGAAAATATCGTTGTACACCTAAGAAAATACAAAATAAACTTTTCTAAAACTCCTTCCATAACTTTTAGGTGAGTCTTTTGGTCTAAAAAATACGGTAATTTATTGAACTTTTGGGAAATATAACTGTTTTTACATTTATTTTCTACTTTAGTTGAAGCTAATGGCGGATTTTCGACATTAATTTTATCTCGAGCCAAAGAAATTGCTAGAACGTTCTAACTGCAAATAGAGTCAACAACAGCCATACGGCAATGGTAACTGAATCTTTCTTCCTATGTGAATAGGAAGAACCTAATCTATGTGAATATTATGCACTATGCTTGATTATAATGCATAGTGCATAATATTCACATAGATTTAATGCGAATGGATTTTACTTTATTGAAACCAACATACAGTTCATAAATACACCTATATTATCACAATAATCACCTTTTCTACAGCAAAAGGAACATATTTTGAGGGTTTTCAATGATCGTTGAGTCTAATTTTTTCTGTACATGAAAATTTTAGAAAGTCTGATGATTGTTCTTATGCTTCAGCTCGTCAAAACAGTTTCCACAACAGCCACAATTTAGAGCTAGCATTTTTAGTCACACTTTTACATCCAAATCTCATTTTTAGAATCATTTAAATTATTTTATTTATAAATTTATGTTGTAAAAAAAATATTTCAAAAATTTAGATTCATTTTCAGTTAATTGAAAAATATAAAAAAAAAACACCTAACGCCTATGGAATACAACATATTTGAATTTAATTTAATCACGTTATACGGGTGTGTATGTTATGTGCCAACAAAATAAACGGAACATGTACAATCCCAAATAAAATTTCTAAGTCTTACGCAAGGCTGTAATATAAAACGTTAAATATGTTGCGTTAATCTCTGTTTTAATTTGTATAAAAACCTTTCCATATGCATAGCCGTAAAATAAATTTTAAATAAAAAATTTAAATACAAAAAAATGTATATAAAAATTTAGTTTAACTCTATTTTGACCCCCAACGAGCACTGTCAGTTTTGACAATTTTATGTTTTTTGAAAGTTGAAGTGGAGGCAGATAATAAAACTGAAGTGTAGAAACCCTATATATCGTTTCATATTTTGAAAACTGAGCCCTAAGTGTTAATCGTGAAACATAATCACGCAAGGTGTACATATATAGAACCGATTAAAGACTCCATGGAGTCAATGTTATGGAAGAAACCTCTTTTCGACGGCCACCCCTCAAAACGGCCACATTTTTTCGGTACCATTAGTGGCCGCCATAGAGAAGTTTCACTATATACATATTTATATATAAATTTCAGTTTTGCAGCTACTGCAAGGCACAGTAATTAATGGATAAAGAATTAAAACAGAAGTATATTGTAAGTGATTACTTTTTTTTCTTAGGAGTATCAAATAAATCACGCTCTGAAAGCTAGTTCTCGATACATTTCCAATTTCACCCCCCCCCCACACACACACCCCTCTTTAACTCTTAATATTCGAGTGATGGTTGTAGCTATGGCTTAAACAAAACTTCATCTGCGTACTGAATCGACATTCTGTCATCTGGGCTTTTCAGCATCGCTGAGAGCGGAATTCAGTCAATACAGGGAATGATGGTAAAAAGCATATGTTATCGGAAAAAATATTGAAACAAATCTGGAATATGGCATGCCATCTGCAGTGGGCTTTACATTTTCCCATAGTCTTCAATACACTGTCGAAACACTGTGGAAATACCCTTTGACGGTAAATTTTGAATAATGCTAGGAGGGGGAAAAATGTTTCTTCGATAGCCATATATTTCCACCTTTCCCTTTTCAATGGAATGTAGTGACATGTTATTATTGCACATATGATCAGTACAGGGAAATCTATGTAGTAGATTCTCATATCTGAAAAAAAAGAAATCTTAAATTTAACGTTAAAAGATGAGACTTAACGACCTCCAGTCACTCTGAAATACGCTCTTTTTTTCTATAGATTGGTTGTGTGTTATATACACTCACAAGCATTTGTTGATTATGTGTGTCTTTTTTCTATAAACAGGTTCATTTGCAAACAAGTTCGATACATAATCCATTATAAAGACTTCAGGGTGAGAGGACTAATGTTTTGGTGACCTTTTATTATAGAAATAACTAGAAGAGAATCTACATTTGGAAGTTAATTCTCTCTCTTGGCCCTCATTAACATTTTACACGAGAACCTTATATCACTATAGCAAATACAATTTTTAGAAAATTCCCAGAGAACAAAAATAACTCCACCAAACATAATTTGAAAGGGCTCTAATGATAATCAAAAGTTACTAATACAAAATATTATAGAGAGATACTGGTCATAAATTTTGGACCACAGAAAAATGAACAGTATCGGTCCCGAAGAATGTAAGCAATGAGTCCTAAACTCCCGTGAAGGTACCTTGAAATTATTTAGATCCTATAACTCTTTCCTTCCGTGTTCCAGTCATGAATCACCCAAAGGGACAGGTACTTTGCCCTGAGGACATTTACCCAATCACACAGCGATTTTGTTGGCTACTTTATCAAAGCAGCACAACGCCGTATAAGGAGACAGAAGAGGAGCTTAGACGAGATTCGAACGTGATCGTACACAAGGGGAGCTTGCGATACTAACCACTGGCTTTAGAGATCTGTTAAATCGGATAAAATCAACGCATTCAGTCCGGCATTTGTCATAAAGGGTAGGCAATGAGTTCCAAACTCTCAGGAAGGCGCCTTCAGTCTCGTAGATCACGTGACAGTTTCCTTCCTCACTACTATCATGCATCATGGCTTTGGTGATCTTGTGGACCGGATAATCTACACATTCATTCAACATGGCAATTGCCAATCTTCCGAGACCTTGGGAGCTTGTAGATCATGTGATGCTTTCTCTCTGCCTCTCTAATCATTCATCATGGCTTTCGTTACCTTGGGAAATCAAAATATGGACATATATTTAGCTCAGCCTCTCACCTAAGGGGCTGTTCAAGTATCACGTAAGCATTGAAGGGAGAAGGGGGAATCATAGCAACGCTTACGCAAGACAGAAAGTCACGCAAGACAGTGCGCTGCGATATGATCCTGATTACCCCAACTCCCCTACAAACCAGAACTGAAAATTAGTTGTTCTGTTTTTACTATAAATGATTTAATATCTATACATTTTAACTTAAAAATATACAATAACGTTATTCATTGATGAAAAAACCATTTGGCCTATGGGATAGACGATGGCCGAATGGCTAGGGCACTGGCATTTGGTACCAGAGTCCGTGGGTTCGAGTCACACTCTTCGCATGGATGTTTGTAGCCGTTCGAAATCGAATTTAAGCAGTAGGTCTCGGTCTAATTAGCCCTTATGTAGCAAAAAGTTGACTGTAGCTTTCCAAACCAAACCAAACCATTTGGCCTACGAAATAAGGACAAGATATTTGTCAAGTCTCACGTAACCAAAAGGGAGGAGGGGTCAGACATCTGCATATTTTTGCTTACAAGGGGCGGGAAGGGGGTCTAAAATGACTGTAAATGGGCTTATGCAATACTAGAATGGCCCCTAAAGGAAAATCCTGTAGCAAACAACCAGTAAACCTCGCGGCCGCTCTTGCAGCAGCTCTAGATTCTTGTCTTAGGAATCCAAGACGCGATGACAGAGAAGAGCAGAGAATCTAAAGATCTGTCATCCCAAACTGGATGGTTAAAAAGAAACTCATGGCAAATCAAAATAAACAGGGATGCTTGTAGCCAATGGTATAAACATATACTCAGTTTCTTCTTAAAGGAAGATAAAAGAGTAATCTGAAAATGTGTTTTCCTTGAAGGTAACTGACGCTCCAGTGAAACTATCTTGCTATACGAAGCAGCGCCAAGAATTAACCTAGCCCAAAACTGCATAATGTAAATTACCAATATAAATAATATTTGCAAAAGAAAGATGAGATACCCGGAATAATTAATTATAAATTAAAAAAAAGCTAACAAAAAATACTGTCACAGTCCGATGGTTTGTAAAAGATTTGCGACATGAAACAAAACGGCTCGTAAGAAAACTAGAAAAAATTAGAATGACTCAAATATGTAAGGCAAAGCCTCACAACAGATATTGTTAAAATGCTAGGTAATTTTCTATCTCTTTATAAATAACTAATTAGAAATTTTCTTTAAAACTTAATAAATGATATTTATTGCTTTTCTCAAAGATGCCAAATGAAAAATAAAAACAACAAACGATAGAAATACATTACTATTTCTCTTTATTGTGTCGTATACGTAGTTTTACAGCGGTGACAAAATTTAGCCTCGTTTGACATCATTGTTGAACAATCATGCGTGTTGGATATATTTGTGTATTATAGCTTTTTTATATCATAATGACAGCTGTTTGAAAATTTAAAAAATTTGGTTCACATATTAAAACTTTATTGATTTCATAACTGATGATAACTTATTGTGTACTCTTTTAATTAACAATCATATGCTATACATACACTTTGATTAGCTAATCTAGATTTGAAGGACATTTATCAAACCTAATATTTACTATAACACCCTTCACCCTTTAGGTTATATAACATTCATAGGTTATGAAGAATTCAATTTTGCACTGAGTAATAATTTAATTAAATATTTCAAATTTTCCCAGTTCAAGATTCGGAGTATTAATATTCCTTATAAAATGTATATTATTATTTCTAGCATCTCCAGTATTCAGCACAGAATACTTTTGAGGGTGGGTTTCGGTTGATAGACTATGATTTAATCTTTTTTCATTATTCAAAAGACAAACTACCCATCGGTTATTAATATTTTTTTAAATAGAATAAATTTGTCGTAAGCAAATTATTCAGTCGACAAATGGCAGCAGAGTAATTGGAAATGAACCAGCCATCCTTCAACTAAACTTAACAATGAATAAAACGACGTATATAATTTAAAGAAATCTATTTCGGAGATAATAGCCTTATTATCACGAAACTTCTTTCATTCTTTTCCATTTCATTTCAAGGAGCAATCAAACTTGAAACGATCCCGCCATATATCAATTGAACTTAAATAAAAACTGCGAATATAATTAAAAATACCTATATCTGTGAAACCGTAACTTGATTTTAGCAGAATTTGATTCTTATCCTACTCATTTAAAAAGTAATAAACTTAAAATGATCCACCATCTTTCAATAAAATTTAACAAGGAATAATTCTGTAAAGGTAATTAAAAAATACCTACATCGGGGTAACCATGGCCAGATTTTAACGAAATTTATTTCATATTTTCTAACTCGTTTCAAGCGACAGTGAAATTTGAAATGAACCCATCCTCTTTCAACTAAACTTAATAATGAATTATTCTATGAACATAATTAAAAATGCCTGGAATTGGGATGTCATGCCCTGATTTGATAAAACATTTTTCTTTTACAATCTTTTGCAAAGGTACCGTTATCGAATAAAGAGGGCAATACTGTCTATTCTTTTGCTATACATACTCCAAGTTTGTTTGTTTCACAAAAACGACGTGGGGTTTTAGCCTTATGTTACCGATCTATTTGGATTTATGCAGTCAATAATATACATATTCTAATTTTTAACTAACGTATGGAATGAAGAATACTTAAATACACATTTCTTTACGTATTTCAAACTTGTACATCCCCCTGTCATAACATTTATAAAACGAGTGACTTTCAATCCTTCTTACTTATTATATACTTCGAAACAGAAATTTATCATGTATTTTTATAAGACGAGAAATAACTTCTGTATTCGTATTTATATAACTCTAATAATAATAATAATAATAAAACTTTTCCTATCAAAAAGCGGAATAAATTTCAAAAATTCCATTCTTTAGGAATATATTAGTCACTAGTAATGGATGATATATTAAAAATAACCAGGCGATCTCTCGTTGGACTTTTTTATATAATAATTCTCCCCCACCCTCTATCGTCAAGTTCGGGCGTCCATTCCACATACTTGGACCATCCATCACTTTTTCCTCCGAAAAGATAGGATGGAAAAATGATGTGGAAGAGCAGGGATCGTGAGAGGCAGTCTCGTGATGGATGGATGATTGCTGGTGGTCCATGCGCGAGAAGGACTTCCAGGGAAAAAAAAAATTAGGGAGTAACTTTTACTGGGGGTATCTACTGGCTGAATTTGTTTGGTCTCCGTTCACGTTTCTGGGGGGTTTAATTAGCTGTTTAGATTCTCATCTGTTTCTTGCAACCAGTTTGGATATTTGTTAATGAGCTTTGCGCGTGAGTGAGTGAAAAAGAGAGAAAAGAAAGAGTTTATAAGAGAATGAGAGAAAAATGCAGGGTATTAAAGTATGACAGAAAAAAGCATAATATAAGAGATGGTTAATAAGTGAGAATGAAGAGAGGGAGCGTAAAAGGTGGTATCGGATGAATAAAAGTATGAAAGTGAAAAAGAGAGCATGAGAAAAGAGAGAGTTAATAAGAGAAGAAGAGGGAAAAACAACATAAAAGAGAGGTAAAGAGAAAGTTATAGTGTGAGATATGAGAGGGTTAATAGGTGAGAGTGAAGAGAAGGAGTATAGAATGAGGTATCGGGTGATTAAGAGTATGAGAGTGAGTGAAAAAGAGAGCATGAGAAAAGATAGAGTCAATGAGAGAGGGAAAGAGAAATACAGAATATAAGAGAGGGGAAGAGAAATTTATAAGAGAGGTTTAATAAGGGAGAGTGAAGAGAGTGAGCGATAGGGAGAGAGAGTATAAAATGAGTTATCGGATGATTAAGAGTATGAGAGTAAGTGAAAGAGAGCACGAGAAAAGAGAGACGTTTAGTAAGAGAGGGAGAGAGAAATACAGTATATAAAAAGTGGGAGAGTCATAATATAAGAGAAAAGAGAGTTTAAAAGAGAGTGAAGAGAGTGAGCGGAAGAGGGAGTGTAAAAGGTGGTATCAGAGGAATAAAAATATGAGAGTGAATCAGAAAGCATCAGAAAAGAGAGAGTTAATAAGAGAAGAAGAGAGAAAAACAGCATAAAAGAGAAGCAAAGAGAAAGTTTTAATATGAGAGATGAGAGTGTTAATAGTTGAGAGTGAAGAGAGGGAGTGAGAGAGGGAGTATAGAAGGAGTATCGGATGATTAGGAAAGTAAGTGAAAAAGAGAGCATGAGAAAAGATAGAGTCCATTAGAGAGGGAGAGATAAATGCAGAATATAAGAGAGGAGGAGAGAAAGTTATAATGTAAGAGAGGAGAGGGTTAATAAATGAGTGAAGGGAGAGTGAAGAGAGTGAGCGAGAGGGAGAGAGATTATAAATGGAGTTATCGGATGATTAAGAGTATGAGAGTAAATTAAATAGAGAACATGAGAAAAGAGAGATTTAGTAAGAGAGAGAGAGAAATACAGTATATAAGAAAGTGGGAGAGAAAGTCATAATATGAGAGAGGAGAGAGTGAGCGTGGGAGACAGTTTAAAAAGGAGGTATAAGATGAATAATAGCATGAGAGTAAGAAAGTAGAGAATTTGAGTGGAAGGGAAATGGAGTGAACAAAAGAGTGAATGGAGGAGAGATATAATGGTAGAGAGAGTGTGTGAATACGAGTGCGCATTGAGAGAGAGAGGGAGAGCGACAGAGAGTTAGCGTCGAAGAAGGAAGGTACAAATAAGAGCAAAAGTTGCTGAGATGAAGAAAACTTTACTGTGAAAAGAGGGCATACGCATAAGTGTACGAGTGAGAGTAATGAAATGACATTCTGTATGAGAAGAGAAGTCTAATGAATAATAATGCATCGAGATGGAAAGAATTGGTTGGATGGTTCAGAGCAAAACAAGAGCTAAAAGAACAAATAAAAAGGTTATTAGCATATAAGGAGTGAGTGATTGAGTAAGGTTAGTGTGGGAATGGAAGAAAGAGAATGATCAGGGAATAATACGAAATCAGAGAAAACACAACAGTAAAAGGGCGAATGAAAGGAAGGATATAAATAAAAGTCCCAAATCTGCATATCCGTAAATATGTTATTATATATCTACTCCCTAGGTTAAAAATTTAAATTTGATATTAGAGACTATTTTCTGAATTGGAATTTTTCTATAGTATATTTCTTTGAGATGCCAGGAAAGCGTAAAAATATTTAATAAGTGCACGAAATATTTGTATCATTTACCTTTAATTAGTGAGTCAGCCCGAAGTTCAATTCCCATAAAAAATTAGGCTTAAATCAGAAATAGACTTTTAGTTTTCAGTAACCATGGGAAGGATACAAAAAACTTTGAAGGGTATTTCTGTGGGTAAAAATATAGATGATGCTTGGATTGTAAAATATAATAGTAGGTTTTCGTGCCGAAACGAATGAAATAATTTTTGATTTTAGAGCCGTATTATATCGTTTACCAGTAATTAGCTTTTTTCTTTTGGTACTTTCAGATTTTTCACCGTCCAATTCGTCAAATGGGTATAAATTTAATACTATCCGTGAAACCTATTAGGAAATGTGTTGATTTTAAGCAGCTATCTTTAAAGTTGAAAATTTATTGTTTAGCTATTCCTTTAGGTAAGACGTTACGATTTTATTGCCATCAAGTGTTAAAGTAAGTAAAATACAGATTTGTCAGACATTCCTTCACTCGAGACAGCATTAAGAGATTTTATCGTGACTTATTTTTTCTAAATTTAATATTTTATGAATATAATTTCTAAATAAATCTTATTACACCTTTATAGTGTGAATAAATTCTCAGATGAAGAAAAGAAGATGGTCAAAGAATATAATGCAGATAAATTACACTTTGTTTGGAACTTATACTTCACTGGAGGTTAAATTAGTCAAGACTTAAAAACATCACAGAATTTGGAGTGATTCATTAAAACGTTTAAAAACATTTGCGAATTCAGAGGTTGTAAAATTGATATTTCACTTGATATCCCTCCTTTAAATTAGTTTTATTTTCAAAGTCACGGATTCGATTCTTGCTGGGAAAAGTCACTAAAGGAACCATGTCTATACACAGTAAGCCGTCTTATGGCTTTACATCCGTTGCCATCACAGGACATCATCAATCCCAGTGTTATTCAATGAGGATTTTTTTCTGTCAACTTTTTTCTAATCACAGATTAGGAAATGCGTATTTTTGAATTAAGTATTTTGAATATGAAAGTAGATGTTCCAGTAAAAAGCACTTAGTTTATAAAATTTTAAACCTCTTGGTAATTAATTTTTTACAGAACATCAAATGATTCATTTCTATCACTACAAAATTTATATTTTTTTGTGAAAAAAAAACTAAATAAAGAATAAAAGATTTTTCAAAAATTAGCGCATTGCAATTAACGATCTATTCTTAAATGCAGATTTTATTTTTAAAAATACATATTTTCAAGTCTGTGATCACCAAAAAAAAAAAAAAAACACTCAGTGGAAAATTTCCCTGAAACAAATAGTCTTCGTTAAGACTGCTTTGTACTAACCCTATTGGATTAGTAAGCATTAAAGAGAGTTTCACATTAACTTTTAAGTGTAGTCATAAGTGTAGTTAAGACAATTTTCATTTAAGGCTGCTGTGTACTAATCCTATTGGATTCGCTCCCCTCAATGTTTACCTATGGAAAAAAATTGTCTTCTATTTACAGCTACATAAATGGTGATAAAATCAAATAAAAACGATATTTTCAGATAGGCAGAACTTTTCTGCACCCTGCAACAGGATTCATTTTATAAATTTCCTCTCCCAAAGGAATTTATGAGTGCTTAAAACACACTACACCAAATTTTTCCCCCGAATAATTTTAATTTAAAAATATTATTAAATTCTTTAAGAAAAGAAAGAAAAAAAATTATGTAGTCTCTTCTAACGAAACTACCACGGGTTATTAATGCAGGATTACTTATCGTTGATTACCTCTTTTGTGTGTATATATGTATGTATGTGTTATGTTTATATGTATCTACATATATGTACGTATATATAAAAAAATAAATATATATATATATATATATATATATATATATATATATATATATATATATACTGCTTGTCCAAGCGATACAGACTGGGTTTGGCACGCTGCCAAAATTATAACTCGTGGAGTATGGACGGACGGCTTTTGTGTCTGAAATTTTGCTTTCCGGAGGACCGTTATGGAGGAACGTAATCCTACGTTAAAATGTCCCAAGGTGTAAAATTTCTTTCTCTTTTACGGGGTACAATTTAAAAAAAAAGCAACATTAAAAATCCAAGTCGTCAATCCTCGGACAAATTTTCTCCATAGGTTAACAATGAGGTGAACGAACCCAGTAGGGTTTGTATACAGTAATCTTAAGGAACTGGGTTAAGTTTGTATTAAAAATTATTCATATGAAACAGATATAGTGCGACAAAGTAACAGTTTTTGAAATACCCCACACAGACACATACACAAACACACATCTCAATTCATCAAAATTTCCCTTCTCTTTGACCGCCAACCTTCATCCATCCATTACGTGCCGGCCGCGGACGGTTTTTGCAATTCCCATCATTTTCTATCCAACCCACCCCCTCTTCCTCTCTCTGATGAGTGATGGATCGACGAAGTCAAAGAATCAGGCTCCCTTTACATCCCCGCATGAAAGGGGAAGGAAAAAAAATGTTTATTATGAGATAAGAAGACAAATTGAATCTTACTCCTAACAACTGGATCTTAAAACTTTCAACTCCTTTTCAGATTTTCGGCAGATAAATTATATTTAAACTGATAAATCTATATATACGAAGGGGGAGAACCGAGTGGATTATTCGTCAGAAATGTTCAGAAAATCGATAAATTCATTCACTTAGTCACACTGAATACAGAGGGACGATACTGAGTGGGGTTAATCTGTCTCTCCTTATGAATTGTTAGTGCATCATTTATACTGCTTGACGTCATTAAGTACATAAGATGGGGTTAAGAGTTACTTATCATGATAATTCGCCGGTTTTGCTAATACCTCTTATTTTACTTAACTGGTATCTGATATTATAAAGAGAAGAATCTAATAGGTTAGTTAAGAAATATTAAATTAATTGACTTCGAATTATTTTAAAAACAGAGCTAGGATTCATTAAACTTACCATCTAACTACTACTTCAGAATTTTCCTCAAATTGTTTTGTTGTTGTTGTTTCTGATGTCCACTAGCTGGAAGTTCCAGACCAGAACCGTATAGGCTTAGAAGTGTGGTCTAGTAGAAGTGTGCGGCTCCGGTTTATATAGCACCACAAGAATCAGAGTCCGTCTTAGCTAGTTGCCACCTCAATTTTGACCCAGCACCCCTCGAAGTGACATCTGGGGGATCGTACTCTCTCTCACCATCTCTGACCTCATAGAGGGACTTTCCGATCTACGGATTTAACGTGTCCATATCCGGCCTAGGCACGGTCCTTAAATTGTATACTTGACGTAGTCAGCAGTGGTATAAAAATATTGACACTCACCCATCATTGACACTCACCCTCTGACACTCACCCATCATTGTTAGTTATCTCACTGGCGTGGCAAATCGAGTGTCATTTCCTGCCATTTCATTTACGTTTATCGTCTAAAATGTTCTTTAAGGTGATTGAACTGTTTCCTTCTTTTTCTTTCATACCGTCATTTTGAATTCAAATGTTGTTTAACTATCATCGGAAATGAACTATATTTAACGAGTCATAGAATGGAATCACCTTAAAAAGAAGCATATATAAGAGTTCCAAGTAATAACATGGACAGTTTGCTGAAAATGCAGGCTGAAGATGAATCGGTCTAAAATTTGATAAACGGAGGCATTGTTTGCACGCTAATATTTTCAGCTGGTTTAATAAAGAAAATTTTTGCTTCAATTCGAAAACATTTAAATTTTTTTTTTACTCATAGCCAAAGAGTTTTGAAAAATAGTGCCATTTTTTCAAGCAGCGTGATATATTTAACTTCCTGTTAAAATAGCAGGTTTGGTTAATGTACTCTATTGATAACATTTCTCGTTTCTTCCCTCAACATTGTCCTCAGTTAAAAGCACAAAGGTCCCAAGACGTAACACATGTTTTGGAATGTTTGATGAGATTTTGATCGAAAAACGTGTACACCATACCATCCGTACAATGCTCTGATGCGATGAAATGTCCCCGCTATTCAACGGCAAGTAAATAGCTACAATACAATGAGGACTGACTTAAGCGTTTACAAATATGAACTCTTAAGCCTCGAAACAGAAGCACTTTGGGGAACAATTACTTGTTTACACTACTCACTTGTTACACTGCTTTCTTTGGCATCTGGAGTTCAGTATGTTCATCCTAAAGAATACCTCCCAAACAAGAACACCTCTACCTCTGTATCATACCTTTCAGTGGTTCTAGCGTGTTCCGAACTTTCCTTAGATTATCCTTAGATTATTCCTTAGATTATGCCTTAGATTATCCTTAGAATAAGATACTAAATCCATTCTCATTCATAAACATTGGTCGATTACTCGCTGTCAGACTCACGTCTGACATTCTTAATTGGGACCATGGAAACATCATTTAGAATGATTAGTGAAGACTGTTAGCGGCATTCAACAAAGCGAAAGCCAGCGGCGGTGAAATTCGTCATAGGTGGTCCACGTAGAATGGAACCGGAAGACGGGGATATGAGGTGTGGAAAGGTCTAGATTGTTCCAGAAATACATAAAAAGGGATAAATAGAGGTGACCGCGAGGAAAAGAATAGACTATGCCGAAACGACAAGGGCGAGCGGAGAGAATGGAGAGACAGGGTCTCTATATCGAACTGATTTATGAACTCCGCGCCTTTGAATCGATGTATGATGGTTCTTCTGAACAAACGTATATATATTAATATTAATCTATATACTGATTTTATTATAAACAAAATGTAAATAGACATGTATTAGTGTCCACATTAATATTACGAGTGGCTTATACATCGGATCACGACGATTATGTTACACTCGCATTTTGATCCGTTCCTGAAACCGTTCCTTCACTGCAAGTCATTTCCTGCTCTATATTAGGAGCATCGTTCCGACTAATTTTTAAATTTTCCCTCCGTTATTATTTCTTTGAACTCATGACGCATTTTTTTAATGTCCCACTATCTATTCTCTTTCCTATGTTCGTGTTTACTTTTGATCCCTGGAGTTTTGCTTGCATTGCTAAATTATCCTACAATGGATGTCTCAGTCCATGGATTGTAGTTCCCATCATACATCCTGAAGCTCATTTATAAAGAGTGCCTTATCACATTAATCTGTTCTCTCGATCACATGTCCATTGACCCACTGTAAAAGGTTTTTCCTATCGGCAGGTGTTAAAGGTTCATAGCGTACTGGCCATCGGGCTCGCAGCCCTCCATTGTTTAACCCCACTGCCGGGATATCTTACAATCTGAGCAGATGATTCGCAAAGTTACCCGTCACCTGGTTATCCTTTGATACCTCTTCCCTTGACGGAGTATAAAGCGACTAGCACTGGGTGTTGGTTTTCTTGGACGGCCATCAATAGTCCTTCGAACAGCATGCAAAATCTACCGTTCTGAAAGCCACAACGAACGTAATGCAATATAGAATCGGAGACCAACTTGGCATCTTATACTACATAGACCAAGCGTTTGAAACTGTTTGCGATAATTCAGTAGAATAATTTGCTGGCCACGGCATACGTTTAACACGTCTATACACAAATATGAGACCTGAGCAAGATTTAAGGACACAGTAGGCCGAAAAACTGTGACTAAAGCTCAGAGATACCGAAAACACATGGGGAGGCTGTCTTATTCTTAAAAAAAAATTAGTGCCTGTCAGTTGTGATTGTGGTGCCATTACTGTACGTTGTAAGATTTCATTAACTTATTGCTGAACGGTCAGGTTTAATCCATTTAGATATACGAGAGTATCATACATACAGTAAGCATAGCTGCTTATACCATTATTTCAGAGGTATTCAAAATGTTTCTCTACAACAAAAGTATAGTTATCCCGTTCATTGGATCTCATGGTGCTTAACTTCCTTACTCCTAGCGTTGCGTCCTCCCTTGATCCTAAACAATATCTGTGACAAAATTTGTATTATAATTGGGCAAGTAGGGACATGGCTCTGCATCATATCAGGGAATAAATATTTGACTTAAGCTATGAAACTTCAATGACTCACTTGGAATCAGTCTCACGCCGTAAAATTAAAGAAACTATACATGATACAAACACATCCTTATTGGAGCTTGCCGTAGAAAGGTTCATTGAACGTATAGAAATAAAGGCTACAGATGTGCTGTGTAAAAAACATATCGTCCAGGATGAAAAATAATTATATGGATAGCAGCAAGGTGAAGTTAAACATAAGGCCTCACGAGTTTGGTGACTGTATATTTGGTGGTCATTGCTGTTGAATTTTCAACCATTTAAAATCTTGATCTAGAGTATTTAATTTGCATATTTCTAACAACATCACTGTTTTTCTAATATATATATATACATATATACACATATATATATATACAAATATACACATATATATATATATATATAAATAATATATATATATTATATATATATATATATATACACAGTGGAATCTTGATCGATCGTTTTCGGATTCATCGTTTTTCCGTATGTGTCGTTCATTTTATCCAGTCCCAACAATCATATTGCTTTGTTATGTTTCCGTATCTATCGTTTTCCCGCATTTATCGTTCATTTCAATCGGTCCCTTGAAAAACGATATATCGAGATTCCACTGTATATACACTCATGGACAAAAAAATTAGCGCACCAAGAAATAATTGCGGGATCGTAACGAAACTTGCAATGAAGGTACATGTCGGGGAGATATGCAAATGATTAGAAATGCAGCGTGATTGCTCATTACGTATAGCCGGTAGAGGGCGTTGAACATCGTTCTCTGTGGAGTATAAAACAGGTAACCAAAGCTTGTTTGAGTATGCTGAATCATTTACAAAGGAAGAGCTGAGATAGACATGCCATTACGCCGTGTTCGAAGACAATATAAGCAGTTGTCGCAGTTTGAGAGGGGGAGAATCGTCGGGATGATGGAAGCTGGGTGGTCAGCTAGGCGAGTAGCTCGTCAATTAGGTCTCTCTGATTGTGTTGTGAGGAGGTGTTGGGACCAGTGGACCAGAGAGATGTCATGTACACGAAGACCAGGCTCAGGACGCCCTCTACAAACCAGTCGTCGAGAAGACCGCTACATCGTAAAAAATGCACACGTACAGCCAACTGCTTCATCGGCCGCCATCCAGGCACAGGTAGCACCTTCACTAGGGGCCTCTGTGTCTTCTGGAACCATACGAAGGCGCCTGGCTAAAGGACAGTTGGTATCGCGGCGCCCATTACGTATGCTGCCCTTGACGCCCACCCATCGACGCCTCCGTTTGGAGTTTTGCCGCGCACGAGGAAACTGGACTGCAGCGGAATGGAACCAGGTCGTCTTTAGCGACGAATCCAGATTCAATCTCGGCAGTGATGACAATCGTGTTCGTGTGTGGAGAGCCCGTGGTGAACGCTTCAATCCTGCCTTTGCTGTACAGCGACACATCGCTCCCACAGCTGGTGTGATGGTATGGGGTGCCATTGCCTACAATACACGGTCACCCCTAGTATTGTTCCGTGGCACCATGACAGCACAGCGGTATGTTCATGAACTCCTGCAACCACATGTGTTGCCACTCATGCAACAGCTCCCAGGAGCCAATTTTCAACAAGACAATGCTCGGCCTCATACGGTAAGGGTGTCACAAGACTGTCTCCGCACTGTTACTACCCTTCTTTGGCCTGCCCGATCCCCAGATTTTTCTCCAATCGAGCATATCTGGGATCATTTGGGACGACGAGTTGGGCATCCTACGAGTTTGAACGAACTAGAGGCAAGGTTACAGCAAATATGGAACGAAATGTCTCAAGACATCATACAGAACTTGTATGACTCAATGCGCGATCGTATCGCATCGTGCATTCGCGCTAGAGGGGGTCCAACGGAGTATTAACTCCTCCGTTCTTTTGCCTTTTTCTCTGAAATAAATTATCCTTTTTCTTTGATTTTCTTATCATTTACTTATATCAAAGTAGTCATTACGTATGCAAAATTTCGTTTCATTTTGACGACTCCTTCTTGGTGAGCTAATTTTTTTGTCCATGAGTGTATATATATATATATATAAACACACCGGGTGGACATAAAGAAACTTTGCCGATATATGGACCTCTAGCGGTCGTTCCGTTCAACCTATTGAGATGAGATTTCAGATATATTTATTCAGAGGTATGTCTTCAGAGGATTCTGAGAACGGCAACACAGTGACGCTCACAGTTACGATTATAGGTATAGAAACTCGAAATTTTCAAATGGCAACGCACACTTTTTCCCTTCGCAAAATGCTCAGCGCATGCGAAAACCCTAATAAGCGTTGGAACAGTACGTGTATCACAAAAATACGGACGCGTTATGCACAAGCAATGCTTGCAAAAAGATTATGCTTGCAAAAGGTTATGCTTGCAAAAAGATTGTATGTGCTGTATCTAGACAAAGGAGAGTGATTATCACTTATTTATTGCAAGGGCCAGTGTGTGGATAAAATATAACAGGTATAATAAGTATATAGGTAAATAGGTATATACACTGAAGAGCCAAAACATTATGACCACTCCTACATTTTGCAATGAATTCGCCTGGATGACGTGGAAGGCACGTGATCAGGTGGAAGTGGTATTTAACTGCTGCTGGAGAGTCTGAAGAATCATTCTTTCTCTTACTTCTGTGTGTGATGGGAAAGGCTGCGGATCTAAGCGACTTTGATAGAAGGCAGATTGTAATGGCTCGAAGGCTGGGAACAAGTATTTTTGAAACTGCACGACTCGTGGGTTGTTCGCGACCTACAGTTGTTAGTACTTATGCAAAGTGGATAAATGACGGTGAAACCAGCAGTAGACGACATGGTGTTGGACGTCCACACGCTATCAAAGAAAAAGGTCGTCGGAGACTGTCTCGCATGGTGAAGCAAAACCGGGGCCAGACAGTGGCTCAGCTGACAGTCCAATACAATGCAGGGCCAAGTAGAATAGTATCGCAGCACACTGTTCAGCGGACACTGTTGGATATGGGGCTACGCAGCAAACGTCCCACTCGTGTGCCTTTGCTGACCAAGCGTCATCGCCAACAGCGCCTGCGCTGTGCCTGGGAACATCGCTACTGGTCCATGGATCAGTGGGAGAGAGTTGCCTGGTCAGATGAATCACGGTTTGTCATTCATCACGCCGATGGCCGTGTCAGGATACGCCGTCTTCAAGGCGAGCTGTTGCTCCCTCAATGTACAGTAGGTCATACACAGGCCGGTGGTGGCGGTATTATCCTTTGGGGGACGTTCTCTTGGACGTCTCTGGGACCCGTGGTTGTGGTAGAGCAGACCATGAATGCTACAGGGTATCTGAACATCATTGCGGACCAGTTGCATCCTTACATGGCCTCTGTTTTTCCAGCTGGAAATGGAATGTTCCAACAGGACAACGCCCCGTGTCACAAGGCTAAAATTGTGTTGGAGTGGTTCCAGGAACATGATGCTGAATTCCAGTTTATGTCCTGGCCGCCTAACTCACCGGATCTCAATCCGATAGAACACATTTGGGCATTTGGGATGTCATGTGACGGCAGCTCAGAGTTCAAAGACCATCAATTCGCAATATCTCGGATTTGCGTGACCGTTGCTTAAACATCTGGTACAATCTGTCTCCGGCCATCTACCAAGGACTTGTGGCATCCATGCCAAGGCGGGTTGAAGCTGTGTTGCGCGCGAAAGGTGGGCCAACTCGTTATTGACAGGTGGTCGTAATGTTTTGGCTCTTGAGTGTAGGTATATTATAATAGGTTTTTTGGCCAAAGTTACCTGCAAAGGGCAAAGTTACCCCTGTTGACGGTACATCAATTTTATTGAAGTTTCGAAATTCCACTATAAAATGTGTAATAGAGCCTATAATAACTCCAGTTTCATATTCTGGTACTGCTCAAGTCATGCGTTTAACGCTTGCAATAGAAATACTAATGTGCAACGTATATATGATGCATTTTCCTTTTTTTAAAGTCTTATGTGCATGCCATCACACACACGTTCGAATCCCTCGTTTGAATAAATATCATACGCCAGCTGTAAGTAGTCGGTACTTGATACCCACACACGAAAAACTGAAATCGGAGTGATACATGTGTCATGTAAAACCCACGAAAGTAATAAATCTGAAATCTTGAATATCCATTTACAAGGAAAAAATTCCACGAGTGACATATTTTCAAAACTGAACAGCAAGAAAATAACAATTTAATACATTATAAACGTTATTTATGATAGATATATATCTGATGACAAACCGAAATAAATCTGATTTTTTTTTCTTCATAGAAAATGCTTTATCAAGGAGGGGGAAAAAAGCAACATTGGATTATCCAGTATACTAGTGTCTGCAGCTTTCGCCAGCTTTTCAGCGGGGGAAAAACCGAGGACAGAAAAATGACACAAGAGAACAAAGATTGTCTGAGGCAGAAACATGATAGATGGCTGACGTTTCGGCACAAGAAAGACAAAGACATCTTTTTTTTTATATATATAATAAATTGGTAGCATTGGGAAGATAAATGGCTGGAATGTGTTAAGTTAAAATTATGCGTCTTCCCTCCGATGTATATTAATACTTTTCATGTATATGTATTATATTCTTTCCCGTATACATTGAATTTGAATGAACTTCTGTTATATATCTTTGAATACAGACTTATATATAGATGAGTAATGTTTGTTTCACACGTGGTCTGAGTAAATAGTACATAAGGTTCTCATTATAATGAATTTCCATTAAACAAAGTTAAGTGACACCTCGTTTATCCGGACTAACTGGGACCATAGGCAATCCGGGCAATCGAAAATCCGGATAATCTGGGTAATATGGGTAATAAGCAAAACAAAATCCTTAACCAAGCAGACTTGCCGTTTATTATGATAAAAAGCTATGTTTTATAACAAAATTACATAGTTTTGTTTACAAGACATTAAAATTTTTTAAAAAATTCAGGTAGTCTCTTTTAACGAAACTACCGTGGGTTATTAAAGTACGATTACTTATCGTTGCTTACCTCTTTTGTATGCATATATGTATGTATGTGTTATGTATATTGTATGTATCTATATATTTGTACGTATGTATATATATATGCATATATGTGTGTAAAAATTTTGACGCATCTTGGTAATTTTCTGTTACTGTTTACTGCTTATCCAAGCGATAAACTGGGTTTGGCGCGCTGACAAAATTAAAACTCGCGAGGACGGATGGACGGGCGGTTTTACCGTCTGAAATTTTCCTTTCCGCAGGACCATTATGGAGGAACGTAATCCTACGTTAAAATAACTTTTCTGATTCAATCCACGTCATTGCTCTGTAACACTCTAGTACAGCTTTCTTAAACTAAACAAAAAGCATTTTATTACAACAATTTATTGTACATTCGATGCAGGAACTGTACATTGAATCAAACTAAAAAAGGAATATTTGGCGTACTTATTATAGTTACGTTCTTGCTGTCATAGTTAAAAATTATTATTTAATGTGAACATTAAATAAAAACAGTCTACAAATCTGATCCGGATTATCCGGATATCTGAATCAACGAGAGCCGGATAAACGAGGTTTTTCTGTATACAATTTAACGAATTTTTTGCTGAACCTTGACTTTGATTACTATTTATGCGCCAATTAATCCGCATATTACAAAAGACAGTTTCTACATGACGAGATTTCTTTTTTTCCATTTAATTAATTTTTTTTTAGATAAAATCATTCGATATTATTATGCTTTTAAACGTAGCTCTATGTAACGAATTCCCATTTAACGACATATACAAAAATTTTATTGCTGTATTACGAAATAGAAATTCTTCATGACGAAATATTTCTTTTATATAAAAGCATTTCATATTATTATGCGAGTAATATAATTACACAAAAGGGTTGCAGTTGACGTGTTCAGGTATTTAGAAATATGAGAATTTTTTTTATAAACCATATCTTTTATAGTAACCATTCAGGTAATAGATTTTCTTTTCTGTTTTAAAAAAAGAGATGTAAGCAAAAGGAGTAGCATATGAATCTTTACAATTTAGACAGAAACAGAATTATGACTGAAACTTTGTAGAATTATGTGCTTGTGTGTCGCTTGTGTGTCGTAATTCGCTTGTGTGTCGCTGTTTATTGTCATAGAACTCAACTGATTACTCGCTAAAAGTTAATTGTTGAATGTAGGTGATGGTACAAGATATTTCCTTTTGAAAAGAGTTCCCGGTCATATTCAGAGTATATGACCAACTTTTAGATCAGCGGTCGGCAACCTTTTTTACTATGAGGGCATATTTCAGAAATGCGGTAGTTCGGCAGGCACCACTGGATGAAAAAGGAGGAGGGGTTGTTATTATTTAAACAGGAAAATATTAATGTGACATAAATTTTTAATACATAAATTAAAATTTCAATTTAATCAAAATAATCTTAAAATTGATAATAAATGCAATATTTGACATTACAAATCTCCGGCCAACTCGTTGAATAAGTCGAATTACCAGTTCTCAGGCAATGGTCCAAATGAATATCAGTGAGGCTTGATATCGGTTCTTTGATTTTAAGTATTTCATATTGGAAAACAAATATTCACAAGTATTTGTCAATGCGCAAAGAGAGTTCAGTTTCAGAGCACATTTTCTTAACAATGGTAAGCTATTTCCATCCAATAAATTCCAGAATTTTTCTTCATTATGATGTAATTTGATTCAATGTCCTTTCTTATATTTATAATTTCAAATTCTCAGTCCTCCGTATTGGAAATATCAAAATATGTTGCGATTTTATGAGTCACATCGTCCTCTGTATAAGAGATAGAATTTAAAAAAATTTCAAGAATGCCTCCAATTCGTAGAATTCTGCAAATCTGGTATTAAATTCTTCCTATAAGAAATCAAAATGTTTGGCAAACTCACAGGTTGTAGAATTTCCATCGAATAATTTTTATCATCATTTTTAAATTTGGGAAATGTGATAAATTATATTTCTCCATATGCGATTTCCAGAGCGCCATTTAGCTTTAAATGCATTTATACATGTCATAGAAGCAATATGATTATTTCTACCCTGCAGTTTCATATTTAGTTTCTTAATTTTACAGTTACATCAGTTAGAAATCCTATCTCAATTAACCAAGATTTTTCTCTAATTCTAAACAAATTTCATTCCTGGGTAATACGAATTCTTTCACCTAATAAATTTGTTAATAAATTTAAAAACCGCTCATAGACCTTTCCTCTACTAATCTATCTCAATCAAATATCTAAACTCAAACAATCAAAAATATCTAAAATCAAATTTCTTAACTCATACCTAAAATTTAGATATTTGAAAGGTGGACACTTTAAAATTGTTTCGCGGGCACCTCGTAGCCGACCGATGTTTTAAATCATTACAGATACAAAGACCAGAAACTTCTATCTATACATCAGATTTCTCCATGTGTAGAATCCCCTTCAAAGTTCAGATTGTTTCATAAATTAAAAGCAATTATCTTTCCTTTATTTAACATTTGCATATTTTTTCAAAAATCCGAGACCTAACGAAGGGGAAAATATAGACCATTCCATCCATCTATCAATAACTCGAAAGGTGGAGCCACCCCGAAATAGATAGATTACGACGTGTGTAATTTAAAGGCTAGCACTCCTGTTACCGTGAAACCTTGACATTAATCACTCCTAATTTGATTTCGGTTTTATTCAGCTCGCCGTCTACTGTTATCGCTTATGTATAATTGAAAGCATGCCTAAAACGCACGATTATTCACAATTTATCCTGAAGACATACGTGTGCTTGTAGCTATCATCTCAGCCTGAACGTGCTTACCTTCTTGCAGACACGTCCAGTTTGAGATTTTGAATTTCCTTAGGTGTTGATCTTCGGAGATCAAATTTCCCCAGCGTGAAGGTTGAAACTAAGAAAACAATTTTTTTTTTAAATTATGCGTTTTTAAATATTCCCTTTTTCAACAACCCTGTAAAAATAATTTAGTGTATAAAGTTTTTAGTCTTAATGCAATCGGTAAGAGATTGGTATAATGACATTTTATGTCAATACTAAATTCAAGACATATTATAAAATTACTTTTATTAAAGATATTTTGTTTTTAATTATCATTTTAAAATGCTTTTAGCATCGTAAAGTTTTACCCATAGGTTTCATTTTGGGGCAAACATTGGAATGAAGGGGGGGCATCTTCTTTATTTTAGATATTTTAGTTTTTGTGGAGGGGGGGGGGGGGGGGTAATGTTATACGCGTCCGTAGCATACTTTAGGCTACACGTGCCTCCTGGGTAGTGCTAAATGAGTAACAATTTTTGCAAGATTGGAGCTATGTTTTCAACAATGGAAGCTTTGTGTGTTTTGCATTGTAATCCTTGTGGGATGTCACAGACAAAGAGAGTAGAACTTGAGAATATTTGTCCTGAATGGAAACTGTTCATCGTTTAATGAAGAAAACCTCTACAGTCGTTAACGGCAGGCTAGAGAGTTGACATCCTGTTCTTAAATTTAGTTTTCAGTTTTCATGTAACGCAATTCCTGTTCTGTTCTATCGTAATTTCATTGTTATTCTTCTGTTATTAGCTTCAATCTCATGCATCTTCGAAGCATGGAGGCCAATGATGTATAATCAAGTGCCTGTGCAATTAAAAAAAAGTTTTTGTTGGGGGTAAAAATTAACTCTCACCAAAGTCCTATATCCAATTTGACTACTACTTTTTCAGGTCAAGTGCGAGCTCTATACATATAATCAATGCCATTGGATACACTACTGATCACCTCTTAATCTTCCATTTTTGTGGCAGTAGCACAGTTTGGGAGTTCTATTAAATGGTCTGTAGGTAAGTGTCAAGTGAAATTGAGTCCTAAAGTTTGAAATCGTCTGGCTTGTTTTCAATTACCAGTTTTCTTAATAATTATACTTCAAAATACCTCACAGAGGAAAGCGAAATGTGTTTTATAATATAACTAACTGAATACCCGTGCTTCGCTATGGAGTACATTCAAATTAAATACAACGGCCAATGTATGCAATTAATGCCGAAAAAATATTTATAATAAATACAACGGTCAATGTAAGCAATAATGCCAAAAAAATTTATAGAAAAATTATAGACAAAATCATGCAGAAGAAAATATTCAAATTAAATACAACGGTCAATGTATGCAATTAATTTATATGTTTAATATCCATAAAACATACTAATTTGAATTAAAAAACTTCCATCTCAATTGGTCTAGTGGTAAAATTTTATCTTTTACCGTATTTTAATATTTTTTTGTCAATTTATTTTGTTGTTATGTACGTGAAGCAAAATTAATTTAAAGTATCACAAAAAGTAAAGGAACCACGCTATCAGCCTTTAATGAATTAAATTCTAAAAATTAATCTTTAAAAATTCACCAAAAATCAAAAAACGGAGGTAAAGGTTCAAAAAAGATTTCATTTTAAAAGGGATTTTTATGATCTTTCTCGTGATATAAATTTTATAACCCTCGGATTATTATTTTAAATTCAAACTTTAAAAATTGTTACAAAAACAGTTTAAAAATTTAATTTTAAGAAATTTAAGAAGAATTTTTCAAAAATCTTTCTTAGTGCACCCCTACACTATAAGAATAATCGCCATGCAAAATTTTAGTCTTTAGGTCCAGCAGTTTGATTTGTGCGTTATCTGTCAGTCAGTCAGTCAGTTACGGAAGTGTTTAAATATCTAGATTATTCTTTTACTTTTCTTTGCCTTTGGCTCGGTAATGCAAATATCTAACAAGCACAATGCATGTGCCCATCTTAAGGAAAGAAGCATTAAACAACTCAGCTCATCACTACGCCGTGTGTCATTATTGGTATACGGTTTAAAAAAGTGATACAAACGTCTTCATGTAATAGTGATATCACCAATTGCTTTCTTGCACTTTTTCAACTAACGGCAAAAATATCTCTTGGCCTGAAAAGAGTGCAGAACTCGTGTGTATATGTGAGTCATGATGTAATCATGATGTAGTAATGGTGTGAAGTGTTAACATGGATTAAAAGAGTGGAAAATCCCAGATGATATACTCCTTGTTTAAGCTTGGTTACATTATAATCGATTCAAAGGGATAGAGCAAAGGGCAATAATGAGCCAATAGCTCATGATAATAAAAGAATGATAATAAAAGCAACAGCAATCATTGCAGCAATAATGCTTAGTAAATAATCTATCTATATATATATATAAAACGATTCCGTGTCTGACAGACTGACGGACAGATAACGCACAGACCAAATCGCTGGACCTAAAGGGCTGAAATTTTGCATGGCGATTCTTCTTATAGTGTAGGGGTGCACTAAAAAAGATTTTTGAAAAATTCTTCTTAGATTTTTTTAAATTAAATTTTTAAGCTGTTTTTGTAACTTATTTTAAGTTTGCATTTAAAATACGTAATAATCTGAGGGTTATAAAATTTATATCACAAGAAAGATCATAAAAATTCCTTTAAAATGAAATCTTTTTCGAATCTTTACCTTCATTTTCTGATTTTTTGGTGAATTTTTAAAGATTAATTTTTAGCATTTAATTTATTAAATGCTGATCATGTGGTTTCTTTTCTTTTTCTGATACTTTAAATTAATTTTGCATCACGTGCATAGCAACAAAATAAATTGACTAAAAATATTAAAATACGGTAAAAGATAAAATTTAACCACTAGACTAATTGAGTGAGATGGTAGTTTTTTAATTATTTAATTCAAATTAGTATGTTTTATGGATATTAAGCATACAAATTAATTTCATACATTGACCATTGTATTTAATTCGAATATTTTCTTCTACTTTATTTTGTCTATAAAAATATCCGTTACGATTTTTTTTTAAATATATATATTTTCTTTTTGGCATTAACTGCATACATTGACCGTTGTATTTAATTTGAATATACTCGAAGCACTCGTAGCGAAGCACGGGTATTCAGATTTTATACATATGTTTTCAAAATAATCTGTTTCTAAATTTAAAAAGAACGGAACAAGTACAAAATTGGGAAACATTTTACATTCACGATGCAGATTGCTCTCGTAGTATACAATTTCCTAAATGTTTCTAGATGAAATTCGGGAAGTAACTGTGTATACCTGTTTCGTGCTATGATTTATATACATGTCATAAGGTGTAATAGGCTTAAAATAACATTGTGTTTAATAAGATTTTTAAAAAAACTTGGAGAATGCTATACACGGAGTTCATTAACATCAGAAATCATTTAATAAGGGAAAAATACCTTCAACCCCGTTCAAAAAAAAAAAAAAAGCGTGATTCATTTATATGTATATCACTTACAAAATTCTCAGAGAACTTTCAGTTGTTTTAAATTTATTCAAAACTCTTTTAACATTATTAAACGTTGATATGAATTGGGAAAATAAATGTTTGATTTCAGACCAAGTTAAATATAGACGAAAAGGAAACGTGAGTTATAAAGATAAAAAAGAACAGTACCAAAGGCAAAAAGCACATTAATCATCCATTTGAAACCTTTTTTTTTGGCCATGTACAAAACTCTTCTGTTTCACTAATAAATAACACCCAGGGCGGGGTCCCTGTAAAGAGATGGATTGCCGTTACGTGTGCAATCGAAGGTTTGAATCTTGTTAAACGCTGACATTAATCACTCCTAATTCGATTTCAATTTGACTTTTTCGCAATTTCTTCCCCGAAGGCACGTTGTTAGGAGGAGGAAAAATGGGGTTTATGTTTAAATAGAATTTAAGACTTTTAATGCAAATTACAGACTTGCTTTGAAAAACACAGATGCAGTATGCATATATATGGGTGGGTTTTTTTTTGTCTCTGGTGAAACAGTTAATCAAAAGGTATTTATATTCCAAGCTTTACGTAACAGTTGGCAGCAACAAATTATTAATCTTTTCAATTTTTCTTTGAATAAATTTCTGTAGGAATTAGCTTCTTACTCAGGAATACAGAAATTTATTTTATTTTATATACATTTTTTTTAAACAGAGAAAATTTAATTTAGATCCGTATATGCTGAGAGATGCAGATATTGACATCTATATTCCTATTATATTTAAAACCCTAAATATGGTAGAAATACTTGTAGTTAGGAATTTGATACATGTCTTTTATAGCAGCTGCACGATGAGAGACATGAGTGTTTATTTATTTATTTATTTTGACCCTCCAAAAATTTCCATTTGGTTCTTGTAATTACTAATGATCTGCCATTAACAGGAATCGGACCTCATGCCTCTGGATTTCGAATCAGTGTTTGGACCTCTAAACCATCTCGACAGTGTAAAGTATCGTATATCATTAGGCTCTTAGCAATGTATATTATTATATGAATGGTCGTTTTGTTGCCAAAGGCGATGACTCTCTGCACTAACGATGTGAGTTTTTGGCGTTTTTAACATTGGATTACGTTCCTCCATAACGGTCCACGGTAAAGCAAAGATTCAGACGTCCGTCGTTGCAAGTTATAATTTTAGCAGCGTGCCAAACTCAGTCTTCATCGCTTGGGCAAGCAGTAAACAGTTAAAAAGAAAAGTACAAAATTCGCCCCCCCCCAAAAAAAAAGAAAAGTGGTAAGCAACGATAAGTAATTCTGCGTTAATAACCCGCGGTAGCTTCGTTAGAACAGACTACCTGAATTTTTTTTTATATTTATTTTTGACGATTCGATTGTTTTTCCTGTATAATTGCTTGTTCTAAACTTCCCACTCCAATGTTCTTTTCCAGTTGAGTGCTATTGGAACAACTATTTACCAGAGATCTCTTGCCTCTAGACTTCAAAGCAAGTCTACTGACACCTAGACCAACCCAACGATAAGAAGAAATCTGATATTGTAATTACCATTCTAAACAACATCGTGCGTACAGTTAATTTTTTCGCAAGCAGATCATTTGAAGCATAATTTGCAAAGCTGTTAAAATCAAGATTCCCCAAAAACTTAGCCAAAAGGTATTTTCCTGGGTCTTTGAAGGCTTTTCTAAGTCTTTGTAAATATTTGAATAGCGTTCTGATTTCTTTTTTCCTATGATTGATATGTAAAAAATTAAATTACTTTAACTTTTCTTCAATTATTAAACAAATTAATAGAATAAACAATTAAGTCCGACCAATAATTAAAAAAAATGAAATAAGGAAACAGCAGATGTTTTGATCTGTCAATTGACAATTTCTCTAAATTTAATTTACTCACAGTTTAAAACTTTAGACAACAAGTCACTACAACAAGTTACAGAGATAAAAGTTATCTTATGTAAGAGGGTCTAGATAGAAGAAAATAAGCATTCACTATAACTTTACCTTTCTCTTTTCACATAGCTTATTTAGATTCTGCTTATTTCCTTTCATCCAACTTAAGAATCTTACAATAATGCCCAATCATGATGATAGCTGAAAAAATATTTGTGGAGTATACAAAGTTATTCAAGATTAGAATGATACCGAAGCTCTTTGCCAGCATGGTTAAGAGGTGACTGTTAGTAAAAAGGATTGAATTCCCTTTGCAAAATCGAAATGGTTCAGTGGTAAATCAAAATAAAATAGTCAAAAGAAATCTGATGCACGGCTGAACCTGACAAAAACGTTTAATGACACTCACAAACAACATAAAAAAACATAAAGGGAAATTAAGGGTTTAAAAACCCAATCAAATATACGAGCATAAAACTTTCAAAGTAGGACCTATCGTCTCGTATCAAAATCTATCTAACTAGTTTTAATCATAATCTAAACCTAATGTTTCAGGTAGAGAGGGTACGAGATTATCTCAGTCAAGCAACGCAACCATGGAGTCTCTAAATATTTAAGTACAGTAGCGCTACCCAACTGAAACTTTCTCAACATCCCACCCGAAAACGTGCAGCAAGGGAAAATATCTGATCATTGCATGTATGTCTTCATCTGCTTAGCATATCCATCAAAAAACGTGATTTTTCTGATTTTGATGATATTTTTACCAAACTCGACAAGAATACACACTTAAATAAAATTCCAAAATGTTGAAATCTTAAAACCTCAAGTTCTAGTTTTTTGTGATTACGACAAAAGAATAAAACAGCATAGATCAAATAAAGCAACATTTTTATTTTATTCACCAAACATACCATTTAGTGTGGTTAACTTGATTCTATGTCTTAGGAGATTCTATGTCTAAGTTATATTACATTAAAATTCGGTATACGCGATGAAAATGCCTCAAAAGCAAGTTTTAGAATTAATACTCTGATAGAACATTGATTATTTTGTGTCCAGATTCAATTGTCGAATTAGGTACGCTTTTTTTATTAGGTTCGAATTCTGTCGGTAAGAAAATGGAATCAAAGTAAAGGCTATCTTGATAGCACTGACCCGATTGTTTGACAAGACTCCGCGATGCTCTCTCAATTAGGCCAATTAGGTTTATCAATTGGTTAGAATTCGGAAGCCATTTAAGTGGCATAGTTGACTGCCGGTTCGATTCCCGCTCATCTAAATTACGTATGTTAGTGAAGATCTGATGTTTCGAGTTCTTGATTTATCTTTCTCTTAGCTTCATTGTAATCTAATCCTACTGAATCTTCCTTTTACTAAAGTTTTTTTTTCTTTCTTTTTTTACAATATCTACAGTCTAATGACAATGGTGCAATTGACTGAGGTCGGACTGGTTCTCAAAAGTTAGCTTCTGTAAGAACCACCGTACTGAGTGGTCCTGTGCTGCGCATCTGTTGACATCGTAGATCTACAGTCCCCACGGGGAATATTTCTTTCAGAGTATTTCTCATTGCAGATCAACAAATAAACATTTTTTAATCCTTTTATTTTCGTATGAAAGTACAAATTTACACAAAGCTTTTTATATTTTTCGTTACTTTATATTTTTAAATATTTTCGCAGTGAATTTTTTGTAAGGCTTTAAAGTATTGATATCTAACTCTACAAAATTAAAATAGCTTTTTGGAAAAGTTTATTTAACTTTTTACAAAAAGCAATTTAAATTTTGAGTAAATTTTTTAAACCTGCACTTTGCATTTAAAAATCAATTTTCAAAATGCAGAAAACAGAAATAAAAACATCATTTGTTAATCTGTAATAATAAAAAAATGCTAAGGGAAAAACGTGATTAATTTTTCAAATAGCTTAACATGGGAAGTAAAGACGTGATGTCAACTTACGTGACGCTTTAACAGCTCGATCAAGCAAGCACCATACTACCCTTTACTTTCTGATATATGCATATCTAATTCATGTTACGATTACAATACAAATGAACAGGCTAATCAGTCAGCATATCTCTTCTATCTTAAGAAATTCTATCCAAAATTCCAAAACATCTCTTAACTTGACACCGGAAAAATATCTGTCCTGTAGAAAGCTCACCCAAAACTCTGCTCCTAACTTTTGAATCAGATATATTTGAGCGATGCTTGAGTCAGGCATGGAGCCCAAATATAGTCAGTTCAAGATATTTTTTAACTATAGATGAAGCCAAAATCTTTAGATAAGATACTGGCTGAAAAGAACGCAGTTTCTTAACCTAGATCTTTGCTATGCTATATTTCGAATTTCGGGTCAATACTGTACTAAAAATTGAGAAAATTGTTCAAGCAAAGTAGAAATTCACTTTAATTGAGAGGGGAAATGTTTATAATGTAGCTTAAATTATGCTCAAAGGATATTAATAACTGAATCCATATGGGGTTTTGAAACAATGCAAGGCTTTATAAAAAAAGACTGGGAGACTCCTAAGTTTAAAATATAAGACAATTAAGCCATTATTTAAAGCATGGGTTCCAGCATAGATCATGGCAGATGTTTTTACACAGTTTATTTTATTTTTTCAAGCTGCAATGTCTTCAAATTTTATATTCATCCCTTTCAAATAACTATGGTGTGGTTTATTTTTTAAAACAAATCATAAATCATACTTTTCAATTCATTTCCAATTTAATCCTTTGAAAAATTTTTATACATAGAGATTTCATTCTTTAAAATTATAAATAGCTGCACAAAAAACATTTTCCTTTAAAGTTTCCATATTCTGTCACAAAAGGAGAAAAAAAGAAATGTAGATACAATTCCTGAGCTGATAAACCTGGACAGTATAATTACATCTTTAGTCACCGCTTTTGTTGTATTATATTTTCCACTGTTTCTCTTACTGGTTTTACTACGCTCACCATTAACGCAATATGTAATTCTCTTATTTATATACATTTTATATATATATGTGTGTACAATGGCTACTAGTAACACACTAACAAAACTCATATACCGAAGGACGAATTCAAGACAGTGAAAGTTCCGGAAATCGTTGGAAAAAATGCTGGTTCTGACATCAAATTAGACCATCAATATCCACAAATTTTTTCATTCAAGGACGCGATTTTGGACGCGATACCTCTAGAACAGGGGTGTCGGAACTTCGTGGTTCAGTAGCTTGTTTATGGTTTCCATGGACACAGAAACTACTGCTTCCTTACATATATACATAGATCTTGATTTATTCATATATATTTACAGAATCAAAAATACAAAATTTCAATTATTAATCAATCATTATCAATCATCAATCCGTCGATAACCAGAGAGAGAGTCGTAATTCTGTTCACTCAAAAGTTCAGCATAGAGACGGGAAGCACGTTCCATAGTTACCTCTTTTCCTTCTCTCTCCCTTTTTTATATCACATCTTTCAGAAAATCCAGATCATTCTAGAAGCTTCTGGATCGGCGTGGGAAAGCTCCCGCGGCTTCCGGTCAGTTAGTGTGTCAGAGCATCTGGTCCCCCTTGGTGGCTGTAATTACCTTCCTTCCCTTAACGACTTGTTTAACGACCACTCTCAATCTTTTCTTAAATCGGTCGCATATGGAAAGGCTTTTCCCAATTAGGAATGTGCTCAGCACCACCATGTGTGCATGCCTCTGACAAGGGGTACTCAAACTGAGGCCCACCAAGCTCTTATGTGAGGCCCGAAACACTCACACTCATTATCATGCAGGTGAATTTATAAACATAATTTTGGAAATTTGGGCCTGATAAATACAAAACTGTGCAAAAATATGCCACCTGCTTCTCACGTCGTTCGCATCAACGTATCTTTGTGAATCTTCCTGTTCCAAAATGAAATATGCGAAGAACGCATATAGAAATCGGCCTACAAATCCTTACCTTGATGAGGTATTGAGAGTATCATGTAGCAAATATATAGCTGATTTGTTTAAAATAGTCAAAAGTGTGTCTCAACGTAAAAAAAAAAAAAAAAAAAATCACAATCATTTTTAAATAAACGCTTGAATATATTTAGGTTTTGCGTTTTATTTTTTAAATAAATATATTGTGAAGTATAGTGTACTGTGTGAGGTATAGTGTACACTACAGTCGAATCCCTTTATAGCGAACCCGGTATATAACGAACTCACGGATATAACGAACGAAAATTTTCCTACTGTACGTAATTTAGTTTGTATTGTGTCAGTTTAATGTAATTGATTTTAGTCGATTTAATTCATTAATGATCATTTTTAATATATTTTATCATTTTTTTAAATACATCATTATTGAATACACATTGCAACTAATGAGTTATACATTTTGGGAGTTCTAGCATTTTTCTTAACAGTTCGGATATAGCGAACCACCGGATAAAGCGAAACCTTTGGTTCCTTGAAGTTCGTTACAATGGAGTTCGACTGTATTAAATTATGAGGTATGTTGCGCCTGCGTAGCTTAGCAAACATATGCATTTGGCCCGCGCGAAAAAAAAAAAGATTGAGTACAGCTGATCTAGAACAACAGTACGTAAACTGCGGTTTTACTAGCACTGTGAAACGGGGAAAAGCAAAATCAACAAATCTGTTAAGTCCGCGTTGTCGTCTTCAACCCAAATGAGCCAATTTCAGTTTACAAGAGGTATAAGCACTGCATTCAGGAATTACCTCAACACGGCATGAATGAGATAGTTCCGTAACGTAGATTAAGCGTCTTCTGTTACATTCAACTGTAACCCGGAACGCAGTTACTTTAATGTTACCAATTCGCGAATCCTAAGTGAGTCTTCACCGAGAACACGGTTGAGTATAAATTCGAATGATCTGTGCTAAATGTTCCTTTGTGTCCGAGGGATGTCAATAAATTCACGTATTTCATGTATTTGAGATTTAAGTGACCTGTGACATAAGCGTAGCATCGGAGGGGGGGGGGTACCCCTCGATTCTACGCCTATGTCATAGCATCGCCCCCCCCCCCCCCAACTTAACTTGAAATAAATTAAAACGTTAATAGACGTTCAGTTCAAATCGGAAAATTGTAGATAACTTTTAAGAAAGTTTATTTTTTTCTTCCTTTTTCAAACTGTGAAACTGAAGATTCCGATTATGTCTTTAGCCTTAACATAGTTTTTAGCAATGATATGATCCATAACAAAAATTCGATGCTATATTTTTTTTCTCATTTTATTTATATTATATTCATTTTTTCATTGTATAACTTTTGAATACTACTCAAACATTAATTCTGTTGTTATTCAGTTAAAAAAGAATCATAATATTTCATATTTTAAGGACCGTCCGGCAGTCAATGCGCTGAGGAGGGTCCAAACTAAATTCTATTCGTGCCCTCCCCCCCCCCCCTCAAAAAAAAAAGTTTGAAGCATGCTACGCCTATGATCTGTGATCATAACTATATCTGAGAATAATTTCAGAATGAATTTTTTTCAGAAAATGTTCCTGTTAATATTTTTTTCAGGGTCATTTGTTTTTATCAAGAAAACTTTTTTCTGGTCTTCATAATAGTACTTAGATTCTGTTGGGAAACAAAAAAATCTCTGTTAAAGCATCGAAAATCAATGTTTAGAAGGAATTTTTACAACTGTGCTGTAATTGAGATTAAAAAAAAAATCTTTGTATCCCAGAAGTGAAACAGGATAAGTAAAGGTAATTCATAACTGTGTTTCAAGTTTACGTTTGCAATCAGAAGGGCGGACAAATTTGGAATTCAGAAACAGTATGGTTAATGCTTTTTAAAAAATAATTTTCGTATTACATGTAGGAAATTTATTCTTATCTGTTAGGTTCATTTTTTTTTCATTTAAATAAAATATGGATTCTTATTTATTCTACTACACACATTTGAATATCTGGACAATATCGCGAATAAAACGATAATATTTCCAGGCAGCTCTAAGCGTGGTTTATGCACTTTATATTTGCTACCAATTCCCAGACATATGAGGACTCATGTTAGACATCTAACGTACGAATTTTTTGAAAGCAAGAAATAGCATATCCACCATATTGTATGTGTGATAGAGAGTTTCTTTACCTTGACCTAGATTTACGAATAACGACGAAAATTTTTTGCCTATTTTACACCCCCCCCCCATTTAGCTCATCTCCTATGCACTGCAACAATTGCAGTGATAGCCAAATGATTTCTAGTAAGAATCGCTCTTTTTGTGCACGCTGGGAATCATTCATACCTCAGAACTAACATCAGCGTGAATGCTAGATTTTTTTCCCCTTATTTTCATTAGCGCTCATCTTGGTGTGATGACCTCCATGCCATAAAAAGTATATTATCACGTATTCATCTTTTGCCCCTGCTTCATGACCAGATATTCTGTTGAACGTTTGTGAGCTCAAATGTTGAATGACTTTTTCTCTTCGATGAGTGAGGAAGACGACGCGTTCATTTATAAGATGGCAGCCATTTCCGCAGCTTTGATAAGTATTACGGCTACCATCACAACTAAGCCTTTCCACTCCTATGCCAGATCTTTGCATTTTTAGTCTAGAGTTATCTATCAACAGCACATTGGAAGTGCAAACTTAATTATGGTAATGTATTTTGTAGAGTGCTTCATAATTTAAATTTTTTTTTTAATCAGTGTAGTTTGAAGAAATTTTGGGCCCTTTAAAAATGTATAGCACATTATTATGTTTTAAGCATTTGTAAAGTTAAAATGTTGTGTATGCACTGAAACTCTTTTGTCTTTACACATAAATAGAGGTATAACTGGTTTTATAGGAGAATTACAAAGAGAATTTCGGGATATTTTGTTCGTCCCGTTTATTTGTGTTTCAATGTAATGAAGAAACTACGTTTGAAACAACAGAATAGTATAATACATGTCATATTTGTTAAACTCCATAAGTACACATTTTTCGATTGCTCGTTAATCAAATTCAAGATTGCCACGAACAGGAATATTGTCAGTTTTCATACATGTCTAGTTTTGCAGTAGTAATTATCTCTCCAACAAGGGTGTGTTACATGCAACTTTATCAAACTGTAGAAAATTCTTATTCCTCATTTCAGTGGCACAAAAATGAATTTGTTGTCAATTCACATCCCAAAAGCATTGGTCCAATGATAACATAACTGCACTCTTTTCTTACTCTCCTGATGCCGTGTATAAACAAGCAGATTGATGAATTATGTATGAAATGGTAAAATACCCTAAAGGGAGAAATTCTGTGGGTGAGAAGAATAATAAAGCATTCAAGAAGCAATTATAAAGCTGAATCAATCTCTCAATGATATTCTCACATAGCAATCCAAAGTAGTCGATGCATAATCAGTGAAAGAAGACAAAGTGGTCAATGCGTAGATTTGGGTAACATATCACTCTAAGAAAGTCGATAATGCTGGGAGGATCTCCGCCTCAGGTCTCAGGCATAAACTAAAGAATTAACCATCTGTTAACAATTATATTTAACCATAGTTAACGGCAATGAAGCATAAGCTTATGCCTTCTGTAGAACAAAGGAACACATTTCAGAGAATTAAGCAGCATTCCTAGAGAAGTAACAAGAACAATTTGATTTTACTATAATATTATATTTAAATCAACGGAATAGAAGTGGCTGTGAACACTAAATGTGATTAGTTCGCCAATCTTTGACGCGAGAACAAAATACTGATTTTCCTATTATTTAATATGGTGTTCTTTGCAAGAACTGATGAGCATAGCTGTCCATCGCAAAAAGCTTACAAGAGTATTTACAGATGTTTTTCAAGCACTCTACAGAGAGGGCCCTTACCTGCAACAAATACAGTTTGTAATAAGTAAGGTTACAGCGTATAGAAGGGTGTGGTATGCTGAGACAAAGGCTTAGCGAGCATAACTGGCGCCCGGGGCACGATACCTTTTTGGCGCCCTCCCCCCCCCATGGTCTTGGGGACCAAATGTCCAATGGTCTTGAGGACCATTTGGTGCCCCTCTGCGAGTGGTGCCCGGGGTATGATAGACCCCCTTGCCCCCCTTCGCTACGCCACTGGACTGAGAATGAACTACTGACCTAGTGAAGTGTTTAGAGCTATAAGTTTCACCTGATAATGCCACTGATTTAATCATGAACTGGATCTGATCACATTATCTAGTCTCCAGAACTTAGATCGCCTTGCATGGCTCTTCTATTGCCAAATCTCATGTCTAGTTTAAATGATTGTCATCTTGCAAGGTTCCCCCGGTTGTCTACATAGAGAAATCACATAAATGTATTTTAGCTAGAATAGTGGTGGATTTAACCGGAGGTTTTAGGAGATTAGTAACAAAGTAATAAAAGGTTGTTAAGAACAGAGGAAGATATTCCGATAGGAGAAAGTGATTACTTACTATAGCTATAAAAAAGATTTAAGGCGTTCTTATGATAGCATCTTCATTTTGTCTCGACCAGATCCAGATTTATGTTTTTCCTTGGTATTTTTTTTTTGTCTCATTATACTTACTCCCCATACGCCCGGTGGTGTAGTGGTTAAAAGCGTCAAGCTGTCACACTACAGGTCCAGGGTTCGATCCTGCGACTGGGCAAGTTGGACTCAACCTTTCATCCTCTTGAGTGGGTCGATGAAATGAAGACCAAGCATGCTTGAGAACTTAACTCTGGGGGTCCCACATCAGGTTGACCACCTGACAGAGACATGTTTTATGGCACCCCAAGCTCATGGTCAAGAAAGCGGAGATGGGCACCGCCAGCCTTGGTCCACAGCGGACTGTTGTACCAAGAGTTTAGTTTTAGTTTTACTATCTCCCCAAATTTGCCCATAGCCTTCCTCTGGAAATTTAAGGAGCATTTGGTATAGATGGATGAATTATTCTAAAAAGTGAATGGAAAATATTATGAATACAATGAAAGGTGCTAGCTTTTGTTATAAAGAGGAAGTATCGTTTAAATCGGGACGAAATGTCCAAACTTTTCTTTCATATATAAATAATTATTAAGGAGAGCTCCCATGCAAAATACCCATATGAATAGAGACACGCTGGCAAAAGAGGATTGATAAACATGCTAAAATAGATATAAATATGTCATACTTATCGGGAAAATGCCATGCACGTACGTTCGGGCGGCGTAAGTTGCAGAGGAATTTACAATTTCCACGCACATAATTTACTTTTATTAGGATTAATGCGAACGAAACTCCTCACACACATTAGACATAAAATATCCCTCGAGCGAAATTTACTACACACCTCAAATACTTCGATACCCTTTAAATCCCCTTTTAGAAAAACCACGTCAACCCCTCGTTTGAAGTGGGGGTGCCGGAAACCGCGGCTATCGTCTGCGCGTAGGCCGTCCATCACTGTGGAGGGTGCTAACGATACGGAGTCACGCTCGCAAGACGTGATCTCATAAAGACGGGATTTCCGGCGGCAATAAAGTTGGCACCATTGCGCTCCCCCCTCCCCTTAAAAACCGTTCCTGGAAAGACTAATGAAGAGAAATGGCGGAAAGGGACGATATCTATCTATCGCAGGCACCCACGTTTCGAGAGAGAAAGAGAGACGCATGGGCCAAGGGTATATTGATGCTCGGTTTGATTGATTTCGGGCATTTGCGCTAAGTTATCCGCGTACTTGGATCACTTGGATGGGTACCAACTATTCAGGGTATTCTGAAGCTCGTAAAGTATGAAATGTTTTCATTTAATCGCATGCAAGCCGCACTCAGCTGGGAAATATGGAGGAACAGCGTCAAACAGATTTCGACAATTGTTACTCACTGGGTGCTCGTGAATGGACAGTGCAGAAGGACATCCATATGACTCAAGTTGTTCGAACATGAAGGATTAATACATGACTTTTAGACATTTGAAGTGTATATATCTATGTAAGAGGATCAATTAATTCGGGTAGATAAAGTAAATATCTACCCTAATTGAACAAATTACCCTAAATTAAATTATAATAAAAATTACTCATTAAAAAAATATATAAAGTATAATTGAGAAATCTCCTGTAATTCCTGCTTCACGAGAACATAAATGTAATCAGTGCCCAAAAATTTCACAATTTTAAAAATATCCAGAAGTTCTCAGTTAAAACCTAAAATGTATTAACTGAACTACAACTGGCACTAGCCTCCGGTTCTAGAGTCTGAGGGTTCAAATCTCGCTTTTTGCATTGGTGCTTGTAGACGTTTGGAATCGGCCTTAAATTGAAGGCTTTTGTGTTTTTATAGGGAATTGAAGGCTTGATTAAAAGTACTAGCATATGAATAAGCAAATGACAAACCAAGTAGAATATCGTGTATTCCGTTATTGTTGTTGTTGTTGTTTAGTAATAAGGAAATTTATAAATCTCTGAAACATTCTAGTTAAAAACTAAGATACTTCCGTATTTTGTTACTAAGCTCAGCTTAAATTTCATTTAAATCTTTTATTATCATTTTTATTAGTGATATAAAGCTGCCACACCTCAAGTCCAGGGTTCGACCCTGCGACTGGACAAAGTCGACTCATGCCTTTCATCCCTTTAGTGGGTCGATAAAATAAGGATCAAGCATGCTTGGGAACTAACTCTGGGAGTCCCGCGTCCAGTTGACCACCTGACCGAGACATATGCTGTATGGCACCCTAAGCCCAAGGTCATGAAAGCGGAGATGGGCACTGAAGGTCTTGGTCCAAAATGCTGAAAAGCGATTCGGACTGTTGTGCCATGAGTTAGTTTATCATTATTATTTGGGAAAAGAGAAAAAAAAGAGTATTCCAGCGGATTATTGATTTTGTTATTGACTAACTATGAACCTTACCAAGTAATATTTACACTGTAACATATTCCGTGCTTGGTGTCAAAGCCGACACGCTAGGTAGCGTCGCACCGGTTATGTATAGTGATAAAACAGCTTACTAATAATAAGAACTTGTTACACTAATATCAATTTATTAGGGATTCTGGATTAAAATATTTCACTATTATGTCGTATTCTGGAACATCAATTTACACTAGTAATGTCCGTTGAAGTCTGCGACGCACGTTAAAGATTGTCCGTTCGCGGCTGGCTGGATGCTCTGTTGCTACGGATCGTCGATCGGGCCTTCAGGAAATAAAGCTCTAATCGAGGAAGTCTCAGCTGCTAGGAACGGATTTCACTCGTCGGAACCGGCTGGAATGAGGCTAACTCGAACTCCAAACGCAATTTGATCTAATTATCGCAGAGTAGTGGACGGCTCGTCCCACACTCTCATCAAAGAAGCTAGCTGCTTCGAAACTAGGGAAGATCAAGCTTTGATCTCTAAACGACCCTTCTCAGCGAGAAAGAGGTCTTCCCCTTCGGAAACAGGATCGGGATCGGCCTAGGATCTGGATCAGATCCAACAGCAAAAACAGTCTCCGACTCTCCTCTCCTCTCGTCTCCTCCGTAAAAATCTCCTGCATCCGCTTTTAAAACTTTTTTCCCTGGCGGGATCTGTAACAACCCCACTCTTTGATATTGGCCTATCATAGGCCATTGGCCCTGGCCCGTGTGCAAAACGATACTTGTTCTTTATATCGTTATCGCACGGTGGATCATTACGGCCTCTCATCAGGGGGATGGTCTGCCTTTGTTAGTCTTTTGTGTTACAGTGTCTTCGCTTTAGACATCGAGGCGCCTCGCTATTGTAAGTCGCTCCTCACTTGCGAGTCGAAAAGCTGACCCTTTTGTAAGCCACCCCTCGGCCGGGGAAAACTATTGCATCTTCGCAGTTCGCCGATGGTCTTACTCTGTTTCAAGCCGAGGTTAATAAATTTTCTGGGCCATGAAGAGGGGAAACGTCATAACACAGACAGACAACGATGGTACATAATGATGAAGATAAAGATGAAGGCGATTCACAGTTTCCGACATGATAGTAAGTAACTATCAGTGTCTCAAAATACAGTAGTCCAATTGTTTTTATACAGGTAAAGTCTCATTAAAAACTTTTACTTGGAATTGCTGATTACAAAAAAAAATTTGTCATATCCTTGAAATCCGTATCAAATTCTCAATTTTTCAAAAGAATTAAATCTTTCAGTTGAGTTTTAATCATCGTATGATTAATCCGCTTACATTTCCTGATTTTTCTTTCTGATGCATACCACAAGGAAATAAACTGGACGAGCCGAAGAACAGTGATTTACTTGAATTTTGTTTTCTTACCATTTGGGTCAATTTTGATCTTTGCGCTAATATGTAGTCATACGGATGAGTGATAAAATTAATTGATCATAATACATGAAAGCAGTCGTAATAAAATAGCTGGCAGAGAGATTTAGTATATGAGTCAAAGCTACTTAAAGGCTGTAATTTAACAGTTATGCCTTTAAATAACACTTAAAATTTTGATTGATATTGTTCAAATACGAGTAATTGCTGTAAACAACATCTCATTAATATTTTTTCAAGCATATTCTGAGTTAATGGCGCAACTCATCTCTTTGATCTAAATATTAAGCAAACGAAGCAGACAGAGAGAGTTCAAGAAGTCTACCACAAAAAAACCGCGAGAAAAAAAATGAAATTCTGTTATGAATCACTTCTTGGATTGTATAAAATCGCTTCGCAGACGTCATCTATCACAAGTTGAATCTTCTCATGTATTCGAACACAGTTTGTGTGATTTATTGACAGAACAAAGAAATCTGTCTAACATCAACTGAGTTGTTCTGACCGCTGAAGAAAAATTACTTCCGTAGCCGTCCCTCTCTTTTGATTGGATTCGTTATTGTTGACTGAATTTTTGAAGCCTTGAAAGCATCATGTTTCTCACTTATGGCTGTCTGAAAGAAAACTGTATTCCGTTTGTTCATTCGAGCACTAATGCAGCAAATATCACACTTTTATTTCTGCGAGAGCCGCGTAGAAATTACTCGGGACTCTGATGAACAATGTGATAGGAGAAAATAAATAAAACCCGAGAGAAAAACTTATTTTATGTATTATTTTTTTAATGTTTTGCAGCCCCCAATCCGTCAATTCCATTTGAACAGGAGTATGTACAGGAGGATGGTTGCAATAATTTGCCTTAAAAGGTATTTAAGTTTACTCTCTCTCTCTCTCTCTTTCTCTCTGAGTATTGCAGTGATTTTGCTTAAAAATGATTTTAAATAAGAAAAAATATTGCAGTTAATCGCTGAAATCATCAAAACAGGTTGTGAGAAAAGTGCATATGAAATGACACAACAAGGTCGTAAGAATTCTCACAGTTTTATTACCTGTAGTTGTACAACTTTGGTAGACTACCTACGTTCCACTTTAAAAATCATGTTTGATGAAGTATATCAAAAGAGCACTGTGATGTAACGGAAACGCAACGTTACATTGCTGGTGTGATCCTTTTAGAGACATACATGCACGACGTTAGTATACCACGATGCCTTCCTGTTGCAAGAAGAAATGCCGCTTTACGCTCGTTTTTCAATACGTCATGCACTCTGTAAGATTCTGTGTTGTCGCACAGTGACAATAATATAAAAGACGCAATTAGAGAAAAAAAGAAAAGGGACTCCCATTAAGGCTGCTGTGTACTAACCCTATTGGATTCGCTCACCTCAAAGTTAACCTATGGAGAAAATGTGTCCAAGGATTGCCGACTTGGATATAAAGATTTTCTTTTTTTGAATTGTACTCCGTAATAGAGAAAGAAATGTTACACCTTGGGGCATTTTTTTAAAATGAAATAATAGTTTAAAATTTAAATTATTCGGAGGAAAAATCTGGTATAGTGTGTTTTAAAAGCTCCAAAATTCCTTTGGTAGACGAAATTTATAAAATGAATCCTGTTGCGAAGTGCAGAAAAGTTCAGGCTAGCTGAAAATACCATTTATATTGGATTATCAGCATTTATGTAGCTGTAAATAGTAGACAAATTTTCTTCGTAGGCTAACACTGAGATGAGTAAATCCAATAGAGTTAGTACATAGCAGACTTAAGAAAAGAAATTTTTATCAAATGATATGCTTTGAAATGTTGTTCAGTCAGTATTGCAATCTATTAAACGCGCTTCATTCTCTGGTTATAATGTCAGTTGAATTTGAGCCGGCACATTCGTCACAATTATGACGTGACATTTGCGACGCGATTCAACAATACAGTTGTATTTCAGCCAAAAACGTTTTAAGTACATAACCCCCATTAATTTCGAGATAAGGCTGAACATTAAAGAATATCTAATGAGCAGTGCATCCTAAAAGATACTTGCCGTGGAAGGTATTTAATCCTGTTTTACCCTTGTCACGTCAATATTAAACCAGTTGAATTTCAGTTTCTTTAATCCAAATTGCTAAAAAAAAAACTCTAATGACCACTTATGTCATGTGATCCTATTTATTTCCCAGGGAAGAATTAAAATGCAAAATTCAGTGGGCATCAAATGCTCTTAGAGAGAATTCACTTACAAAAGTTTCCAAACGTTTGAAAGGCTTTTCAAATCATATCGAACCCCAAACCCCTCACAGAAATATATCTTAAATTGCAATATATCTGATACATATTTTCTCGGATCCCTAACATCCTTATACATTTAGGTAGCATATGGAGAAACAATAAAAAGAAAATGTTTTATATATATCGATATACATTCCTTTACAATATTCTTCCCGTCATCTATCACTGTCAGGCTTCTCTCTCTCTTTCTTCATTTCTCTCTCTCTCTCTGACCTGTACTTCGTACGATTTCTTATTGGGAACAAATCTGGTGAGTATCTTTTGACTGCCTCTGCCCATCAGAAGGATATACTTTTCATCCCTAGGTCCTTCATCTTTGTAATATTTACTGATAGCCGAAAATTCGGTGTTGTGGAAAAGAGGGCCGTATTCAAATAAAACCAGCGAAAGAGGTAACTTTTGAGAAGTTCAAAAAGCACTGTTTTATACGGGAACAATATGTTGTCACAGCATTCCGTGGGATAAGGAAGTTAAATGGAGAAGAGACAGACTAAAACTTTTAGATCTGGAATCGAACTGAAATGAAATCAAGCGAGCATAGTTTATAAAGGTTTCTTGTTTGTTCATGTTGGAATGATGCGGGGTTACAAAAATTGGAAGGAAGAAATTATGTTTTATACATTCAACATAATATGCATCATGTTGGAATGATGCGGGGTTACAGAAATTCAAGGGAATGATTATGTTTTGTACATTCGACATTATATGCATCATGTTGGAATGATGCGGGGTTACAGAAATTCAAGGGAATGATTATGTTTTGTACATTCGACATTATATGCATCATGTTGGAATGATGCGGGGTTACAGAAATTCAAGGGAATGATTATGTTTTGTACATTCGACATTATATGCATCATGTTGGAATGATGCGGGGTTACAGAAATTCAAGGGAATGATTATGTTTTGTACATTCGACATTATATGCATCATGTTGGAATGATGCGGGGTTACAGAAATTCAAGGGAATGATTATGTTTTGTACATTCGACATTATATGCATCATGTTGGAATGATGCGGGGTTACAGAAATTCAAGAGAAGGATTATGTTTTACACATTCGACATTATATGCATAATGTTGAAATGATGCGGGGTTACAAAAATTGAAGGGAAGGATTATATTTTATACACCCAACTACGCAATGTCTAAACTTAGCAATTATTGAAGATTTTTATAACAAGCTTTCTTAGAGTCATATTAATGCGGCATTAGATAAATATCTTTCGCATATTTACTCAGCAACTACGTAAGAAAAAAAAAATTGCGACAATGCAGCCCTGATGCTACTATACTCTTCAAGTATGGCAGGCTCTGCATGGATTTTGTATTTATGTTGCATTCTCTTAAAACAAAGGATTTTTAAAAACAACTGAAATTGCAAAATTTGACTGTAAGCGTAACTTTTCTTGGAAGCTGTAAGATTTTCATCATTTTTCCAGGAAATAACGCAAAACTTAATGTATTTCAAGGATCCTTTAATAATCTTCACTGATACCTTCCATTAATATCTATCAAAAATATGAACGGATGATATCAAACAGATTAGATATCTCTAAATCCTGTACGAGTGCCGCAAGCAAAGAATATCCGAAATACTCCTTTAAGTTTTGAAATAAATGTTATATTTCCTTGTTATATTTCCTTATTTTCCTTGAAAATGTTATATTTCCTTGTAAAAATGTAATTTCAATATCTAAATTTGAAATGTCACGACTCTCTTTAATCTTTAAGATGTTCTTCTACTTTCATGATGACCTGTATATACTGTATAGTATGGCATATTACTTTATACATCTAAAGGCTGGATTTTAGAAGAAAAAAAAAAGAAAAAAAATTCAATAGAATTTTCTTTTTATAACTGTGATTTTTAGAATTTCACTTGGCAATTCAATCTGGCAACAAATTAATGACGTTTAAGACCCGGATTTTTATGCTAATAATAACTCACGGATGTGCTAAAAAATAGGATCAAATGGATAATCCCAGCATATCCGCCTATACCTTAAAATGATCGGTTCCGTTTTTTTAAGGGGTCAGGTGCCTTTTAAAAACAAAGATATTCGATAAACTTATACCTATTTTCAATCATCAGTGGTTACGAAAATCATTTATTGAGACATAGGAAAATTTTACTGAGTTAAACACTCTTTCTTCTTTATCAATATGGCTCTCAAATTTTATAGCTTGAAGATAATTTTTTTTTTTTAAATTTCAACAGCGGTTTTTTTCAATTGTTATGTCATTGTGCACGTGATATCACCAGAACAGTCGGCTAGAACACTATGAAATTTTATGCACATGCAATATAAACATGTATTATTAAAATTACCAATTATTATATCTGTCCTTTTATAAAAATTTTAAATGTAGTTAAATTTATCAAAAACTGTTTTGAAATTTTTAAAATTTAAAAAACAAAACTTTTTTTCCTATGAAGAACTAAGAATTTTGATTTCAAAGTTGGTCATTTTAAAGATATATTATATAACTTAATTTTAAAAGTAAAAAAATGTGCCTATTTATACAGATGTAAGTCTGCGCTCAATGATATAGGAACATTGAAAAAAACAATTGTTGAAATTCTATATAATTAAAAAAATTTTCTTCAAGCTAGAAATGAAGAAACTGAGAGCCATATTTATAAAGAAGAAAGTGTTTAACCCACAGCAAAATTTTCAAATTTCTGAATACATTATTTTTATAACTACTGAGGATTGAAACTAGGGAAATGTTTGTCGAGTCTCTAAGCTTTTAAAAGGTACCCGAGCCCTTAAGTGAACTGCGTAAACTGCTTTATTTATTTTTTTTTAAACGCGGAGGCACTTGTCGCTAGACATTCGCCTGTATGTACACCGCGAGACTGCTGACCATTGATTAAGGGGGCACCGTATAAGTGGCCAGCACTACCCCCTACAATCCGGTACTGTAATTTAGAACCGAGTCAAGTGACGAGACCAGTACACTTGTCCCCGCACCTCCAGAGGTAAATATGAGAACTTGGAGGACATTGCAGCCACGACAGATTTTTCGTGCACCAGCCACCATTAGTGTGCACGGTGGGGGATTTGTCAGCGACAGGCATTGAACCAGTGACGTTCAGATCACTGGTTCGTTGCCTTGCGCAACTTGGCCACCGCGCCCATGCGTATGCACTGCTTTAAGGTGGTACATCAGCTGAATCGCTGATCTTCAGTACTCTGTTAAGCTTTAGGAAAATTTCCTCGTAGTATTTTGATTTTAAATTGGTTTCTTCAAAACACACTTTTCCTTCTATAGCGATAAGCAACAGTAAATTAATGCCGTGTAAAAAAAAAAAAAAAAAAATTAACTACGGAAAAATTTGAAATTTTGAAAACTACGCTCTCTTTAATTTGACGCCCACCTTCGTAAGCAAAAAGCAGAATTCAAACCTTTCTATTTGGTAGTTTTTGATAGAGAAAAAAAAATTCTCCTTCACTTAACATTGGAATCGGAGATGTGCTATGTCCACTGATGCAACGTCTCAAGATGCGTTTGAAAAAATAACACTAAAACTCGCCTTAATTTTCCTTTTTCTTACCCTGTAACAAATCTATGCTGTCTTAGCTTGCGAATCTTGAGATATTATCCTTCTAGACAATTGAATTTTATTTTTTCGTTTATTTATATTTATTTATATTTATTTATATTTATTTATTTATTTATTTATTATTATTGTTATTATTATTATTATCATTATTATTATTATTGTTATTATTATTATTATTATTATTATTATTATTATTATTATTATTTTACAATACTTTGCAATACGGGTAATACATTCCCAGATAACTTGGAATTCCGTTCATATAAGATTCTGGATATTACTATTAAATTGGTTAATCTATGCATGCAGACTCTTCTTGTTTTTATTTATGATCACACTCTGGAGATGCTGTAAGCAAGATTTATATCAATTACTCGGTATAGATATACCAAAAAAAAAACAATAAAAAGTGACTAATGTGATTCAAAGGAATAAAAACCTTTATATAATTGCTCATGCCTATTCGATATTCAGGGATAATGCTAATAATGAAAAAATTCTCAGACAAAATGGGATCATTGCCTATGAGCATCACTTTATCGCTCCTATAATCTGGGAGGTATCGTTTCTTCCCTCGACCTCAGTGCGTAGATATCGCTATCACGATTTTTCAACAGGATGCGAACTGCTATTTTCGTCCAGTGCCCCTCGGTAATGACAGGGGAATTCCTGTGAATTTTTTTTTATTATTATAAACTCTTAACAACATCAACCATAAAAATTCAAATTTTATTCTCTCTTCCACCTCTTCGGCTTACGCTTGATATCTAGAGCTCCAGTTAATGGTATGTCTGCAATTCCAAAACCACTTCCTAATTTTTATACACTTAAAAAATTAGGAAGAGATTTTCTGCAATTTCAAGAAACAAAACACTGATTGTGTCTGGTTTCCTTTCCCGTTAAATTTTTCTAGAGTCTTATGTGAAGCAGCCTATGGTATTTTTAATGATGAGATTGAAAATACTTTTGAATATAACTAAATCTAGACTTTCAAGCACAGTTATGGTCTTTTTCAATTTACATAACTAAACTTTTAATGTTAACTATTCAATGCGCCACAATTACATAAATCTTAGCATAAATTAAGATCATCAATCATCGCGTGTGAGTTGTGAACTTTTTTTTTCTTTGACTATTGAAAATCCCACCACATATTAATGCAAGGAGGAGAAAGGCTTTATGCAGTTTCTTTTAGGCGAGAAGGTAACAATGATTAGGGGATATGATACTCAGCAAGTAATTAGGAATTAGGATTTCATCTACATGGTTAAGTCTATCTCTCTCACTAATACACACACACGCACACACAAACAAACAAACACACACACACACACATATATATATATATATATATATATGTATATACAAGGACTTTCAGGTCTATGAATTTAACGTACGTATATCCCCATAGGCGTAGCGTGCTTCTAACTTTTTTTTTTTTGGAGGGGGGGGGGAAACAAATTGAATTCAGTTAGGTCCTCCTCAGCCCATTGACTGCCGGACGGTCCTTAAAATATGAAATTTTATGATTTTTTCAAAATTGAATAACAATAGAATTGATGATTGAGTAGTATTCAAAAGTTATAAATGAGAAAAATAAATATAACGTAAATAAAATGAGAAAAAATATAGCATCGAATTCTTGTTATGGATCATATCATTGATAAAAACTATTTTAAAGTTAAAGACATAATCGGAATCTTCAGTTTCACAGTTTGAAAAAAGCGGGAAAAAACCAACTTTCTTAAAAGTTTTCTACAATTTCCTGATTTTAACTGAACTTCTATTAACGTTTTAATTTATTTCAAATTAAGTTGGGGGGTCCCCTCCCAACGCTACGCCTATACATATCCAGCCTAGACACGGAGGTATTTAATGGTGCTTGTCGGGATTCGAACCTAGAACACTCAGTACCGGATGCCGACGCGATACCACTAGGCTACATTTGGTAGACAATATTATTTTCTCTTTTGGCAAAATTGCTTGACAATCTGGATGTGTATTCCTATCTGGATGTGTATTACTAATGTGTATTCCTGCATGTTTATGAGCTCTATACATCTTCCGTAAAATAACAACATATATTTCTCCCATATCATCATTCGTCAATCAATCAGCTACACAATCTAATAAAGTTTGGATTTGTTAAAACAAGGATAATATAACGCTGTCAGTTACGAGGAAATTAAAACATTTTCAGACTAGAATTTCAAAATGATCTCTGTCCTGCATTTCACAATAGCAACATTTTTCAACAATGTTTTGCCATTTCATTTTCCTCCAAATTAGTTCTGAATGGGGAAAATTGCTATTTCGATTCTCCCTTGCTGACAACATTTCCTTAAAATATTTTTATAGACTGTGAAATCGCATTGTGCAAAAGATTCCTGAAAGAAGAATAGATATAATGGATTGTATGAAATAAATATTAAAATACCATAAAGTGATTTATACTGTATCTCATTTCTATACAATTTTACATCTGATGAAGTTCTATTTCCTCTAATGATAAATTTTGTTTCGTTTTAACCCATTCTTTGCTACAGAAGTATTATTTATAAAAGATTGAGCATTGTTGATGAAATGTAAGATCTGACTTTTTGTTAAACAGAGACGGAGCAATTTAATAAAGTTTCTGTGAAACGACAAAGATTTATACATTTAGAAAATAATACTTCATTGTTGTCTTATTTATTTTTTATTTTTCATTTATTTTTCACTCTCTTTTCGCGTTTGTTCACTGCCATTGATGTGTAAGCGTGAATTTATTGTTACATGTATACAATTTGAGAATTAGTTATATCCAATGAGTTATATCAGTGACAATAAATACGAGACAGATTTTTAAAAATTCATGGGATAAGTCAGCTGTGTACTAAGCCTACTAGATTCACTCACCTCAATGTTAATCTATTGAGAAATGTGTCTACTATTTACAGATACATAAATGCTGATAATCCAATAAAAATGGCATTTGCGGATAGCCTGGACTTTTCTGTACCTTGCAACAGGATTCGCTTTATTAATTTCGTCCACAAAAGGAATTTATGAGTGTTTAAACACACATTACCAGATTTTAAATTATTTACCCTGAATCATTTAAATTTTAAAATATTAATTACATTTTTTTAAACGAAAAATGCTTCAAGGTGTAAACTTTCTTTATTATGGAGTACAATTTTTAAAAAAAATGTTTCAAGTCGGCAATCCTTGGACACATTTTAAAGTAGGATTACGTTCCTCTATAACGGTCCTTCGGAAAGCAAAATTTCAGTCGCTAAAACCGTCCGTCCGTCCGTCCTCGCGAGTTATAATTTCGTCAGCGTGCCAAACCCAGTCTACCGCTGCGACAAGCAGTAAACAGTTAAACAGAAAAGTACCAAAATGCGTTAACATTTTGACATGCATATATGTACATATATACATACGTACATATATATATATATATAGATACATATATACATAACACATACATACATATACGCATACAAAAGAGGTAAGCAACGATAAGTAATCCTACGTTAATAACCCGCAGTAGTTTTGTTAAAAGAGGCTACCTGAAATTTTTTGTTAACATTGAGGTGAACGAATACAATAGGGTTAGTACACAACAGCCTTAAGGATACCAAGGTTAAAGTGTTGACTACTTTCTCAACCATACACCCTCATCTCATTTGGTAAAAAAGGGCTAGGAATGAGGCCGCTACTGGCAAATTAGAAAGCATCGAATATTAGGTAAATTAACTCTTAAAAAACCATAAAAACAATAAACAAATATTCCATTTGTTTTCTTTTAAGATGTCATCTTCGTGATCACATTATGGCTTTTGGTGCGTTTGGTCCTTCTCTTTCATATGTGACTGTAATCCGGTGACCACCATTTTGAAATTTTTTAAAGGTACACTCAAATCGACGATACGAAGTTATACCTTAACGACGATACGAAGTTATATCTATACATTATAGGAGAGTGATGGGAGAGAGGGATGAACTGTATAGATTAACATTTATCAGACTATGGGATACTGCTGAAATTGGAAGAAGAGTGGTAATGTAAACGAGTAAGTTCCTATATTGATGCTTGGATAGTGGTTGAGTGAAGAGAAATATTAGCGAAGAGATAAATGGAACGAATGTTTTAATAAAATGCAATCTAAAATTGAGAGTAAAGTGAAGCAGAATGATAGATGCACAGGGCTTAGCCTGTTGTATCAACTAGGGTACCCTTGCTTGCGCTAGTGAAGGTCATCAGGCTTGCAGACGTCTTTTCTGACTTTGTTTGCTGGGTATATTATTTTATGGGCAGGGCAAATAAAACCTTGCATGGATAATATGCTTAAATGACCATTTTCGGCGTAAACATACCACCAAACGGTACAATACCCTGTTTTAATAATACTACGTAACGGACAACTCTCCCTGTTTTCCATTTTATATGCTTCAAACATTAATCACTACCTATCTCCTCCAGCTTCGATCTACCATCAGACACACACACCAATATTAGCACCATCTACATTACACTCTTCTCTCATCTCTGTTGCAAGTATTAGTAAAATTGATTTCTTGCTTCTACGCCAGTCGAGGTGGTTTCTTGACTTTATGCTATCCTGCATTAGGGTTAGGCTACCTTCGCATGAAGTTTAGAAATCAATTTCATCTCCTCGCACTCTAGATTTCTTGATACAGCGAAGACATGTCCAAGCAAAACAAGCCTTATAGATCAAGGCTAACTAATGTTATTTACATTTTATTTACATTTTATAAAGAATACAAAATATTATACACGAGCCTCTTAAAAACGCTCGCTTCCTAGTCACTAAATCTTCTTGTTCTTTTTTTCTCGGTTTCCACTCGTTCCTCACCAGAGGGCGTGAGACGCAACCTTTACAGAATTGTAAATACTTTTGAGAAAACATTGTGTCATCTCTTTTTTTAATCTTCCTCTTCCTGTCATATAATGTCAAAATATTACTTCTTTCGTAACACATATACATTTTTAAAAAATAATTGTGGTGATATAACGTTCACCAGATTACAGAGGTGTATGTATGCAAAATACTAAGGGGTTTTTTTTTCGTACCATTTCAAATGTGAAGCAAAATAACAACAAAAATACGAAATTAATAAAAATCACTTCAACTGTCTAAAATATTATTTTATGGGTTAAAGAAATATCTTTAACCCATAAAAATAGCCAAACAATTGACAGTTTCATTTGAGTTGTCCTAAATATTGTTAATTGCTTTTCATAAAAATGGGTTCTCACTTATAACAAAAGCATACTGAACAAACAAGATTGAAGGTCTTAGATAGTTGTCATTCGAAAACCATTAATTTATAATCCATGATCATATCTTAGTCTATGAATACTTAATGATTAGGGGTATGTAAATTTCGCATAAAAAATATCGAAATTTCGCCCCCCCCCTCCAAAAAAAAAATACAATATATAAAATTTCGCATTTATTCGCCAATAATATATATATATATATATATATATATATATATATATATATATATATATATATATATATATATATATATATACAGAGGCTGTTCACACATTTTTTAGACGATTTTGGTAAGCGGTAATAAAAAATCGTTTGCTGCAAAAGAAATAATTGCAATTGTACTATGTTTTTAAAAATCAAAATTATCGTCTGCGGCTTGAAAGTTTTGTTTTTATTCAAAATGGCGTTTTTAACAAAGCAGTGGTTCGAAGGCTACATTAATGCTCTTTCCGAAGGGAAATATGCATACTCTGTTATCCAAAAACGATGTGAGAGTCATGGTTTTGTCATATCTAAAGCGTCGATAGGTAATATCGTCAACAAGAAAGGAAAAAAACGTCAAATTGGAGCCTCAAGTGGGACAAAAATTCCAAACAAGTATTCAAGGAAAAAACGGACATCTTCGACTATTGCAAAGGTACGTTGTTTAATGTTAAAAGAAAATCCCCCTAGTCAAAGGACAGTTGCAAAATCATTAAAATGCTCGGTGTTCACTGTAAACAAAATGATAAACGTTGATTTAAATCTTAAGAAAGCGAAAAAACGCAATGTGCATCGTCTTCTTCCAAATCATATCGCTGAACGCAGGACACGCTGCAGAATTCTATATGAGAAACACTTATCCAAAGAAAAATGGAAAACAATTGTCACAATAGATGAATCATGGGTGTATTTAAATGATTGCAACAAAAAAAGAGCCATTTATTATCATAAAAGGGGAGAAAAAAATTTAAGTACATGGTTCAAAGAATCGAAAGAAAGTTTTTCTAAGGGATTCATGATTGTTGCTGGTTTTTCTTATAATGGCAAGTTAAAAATAAAGAGAGTGGAAAAAAAATGTTAAGATTAACTCCAAATACTATCAGGAACATATTTTATCGCCAATTTTTCTGAATGAAATGCCAACGCTTTACCCACAGTGCCATCAATCTGTGAGAGTCCATCAGGACAAAGCTAGCAGTCACACATCAAAATCCACTGTAAATTTCCTAAAAGAAATGGAACAAAAAACTGGTATCAAGGCCATACCCTTCACTGATATCCCTACTAAATTTCCCGATGTATCACCTATGGATTTTTGTGCTTTCGGACTTTTAAAATCTGCATTATCCAAACGTCGTCCCAAAACCCTTACAGGACTCTGGTAAGCTGTTCAGGAGGAATGGGAAAGAATTCCTCTTCTGACACTTCAAAAGGGATTATTATCCTGGAAATTGCGGTGTCGAAAGCTAGTTCAGAATAAGGGATGTCCAATAGAACATTTAAAACACAAGAATTTTATGTAATTTAGTTTTGTGAATACAATATACATCGTCTAAAAAATGTGTGAACAGCCTCTGTATATATATATATATATATATATATATATATATATACACAGTCGAACCTCCATATATCAAAGTAGAAAACTGCGCGAAAAAAATTCGATATATAGAAATTTCGATATATAGAATTGAGCTTAGTATTATCATAATTCTCCTAAAATAAAAATTAACGCTAATTTTCGTATACGAAATTCCATTTCTAATTTATATGCGAATCCCATTAAATGAAAGTTAATAACTAAAAAATGAATTAATATGAAAGATTTATAGATTACTACATATCTTTAAAAGAAAAACATTAATGCAGACAGTGGTTACAATGATCACGGTTACATTCTTCAAAAAAAGAAAACTACGAATATCTTGCTGAACAGTTAGTTTTCCGGAAAGTTCAAAGAAATGTTCGTATTTATTCATTCCACTAAAAACTTCATCAGGGACATTTTCCGCGAATAGAAGTCCACGACGTATTGTTTCAAATGCCAAAAATGGAGAAATTTTATTCTAAAGTGGAATAAAATCTCCCAATTTGTCATGAAAAAAATTTCGATGTATAGAGATTTTTCGATATATAGAAACAATTTTTCTATGTAATGAACATGGAGATTTGCTAAGAGTTCGATATATAGAACATTTCGATATAGGGAAGTTCGATATATGGAGGTTCGACTGTATATATATATATATAAATTCAAAAGTTTCGCATTTATTAAAAAATATCACAATTTTACTTGGTTGGGTAAGTATCAAAATTCCTAGTTAAAAGCTAACATTGTAGTAGTTTCCCCATTCGCTTTTAAGTCTTTAGCAATAAGTAATAAGGAAATTTCGAGAGTGAGATCTCATTTAAAGACCGTGGACGGTCTTGGCTAAACAATTATGTTAATAAATTATTACTATTATTACTTAATTTTGCTTAAAAAGCCGTTTATGACAGAGTTTTTACCTAAAAAAAGTTTTAAAAAAAATTCACATTTATTCGTATCTATTTCTTAAATACGGAAATTGCGTATCCCTGATAATGATTTTTAACTATAATAATTATGTCAGCATTAATTGAATATTTTTACTTAAAAAAGTAACTTCTTTTACTCATATTACTTAACATTTAATTATACTTCCCACGCACTCATAATTGTAGCTACTAGCTGTTTCATGCTTTACAAAGTTTTTACAACAATGTTTTATGTTTCATGATTTTCATCTCATAAGATAAAAATTTACTAAATTGCTTTTACAGACTGTGAAATCCTATTATAAGTGCTATTTCTAACACAAGAATGGACGTAATGGTGCGCATGGAAAAACATTAAAATACCATCATTTGTGATTTATGGCTTTGTTTCCGCGAATATATAACTTGAGAAATGCTACAGTGTGTTTGGATGATAAATTACCTTTCATTCCGATTATATCTGATCTAAATAGGAATATTATGAATGGATTTCTTTTACTGGATAAAAAATTCAAAACGCAGTTTCAAGAAACTGAAGGTTTTTGCGATAAATAAACCGCTGTAATGTGTCATATATTTTAAATTTATATCTATTTTTACGGATAAAGTTGTTCAAATAAATTAAATAAATAAAGTGGTAAATAATATTTAAAAACATTTGAAAAAGAACCCTAAGCATCAACGTGGATGAGGGCAAGCGGAAAAATTCCTTTGTATAATAATAATACGCATAAATTGCTACAATAAAAAGATCTAAATGTTAAGAAGGAACGAAATTTTCTTTCACATTTACCTCAGTGAAAAAATGGTTCACAGTGGTTTTATTAAAATTAATTGTATTACCTTGTTATCAATGAGCTTTGCATTATTATGGTAACCAATATTTTCCCCCAGCACTTTTCAGCTGTCTACACGGAGATGCTATGAAGGTGTCCAAAGTAGAAGAAACTCGTGTACCTAGGGCCGGCTATTTTCAAATGGCAGTATCTTTACTTATAACTAACTTACAATAATAAAAATAGTTTGTATACATTAAGTTCTTTATTATCTTTAAAGAAAAATAACTTAAAGTGTAGGAAAAAAATATTTGTAAATGATATTGAAAATTTTAAAAAATTACAAATGGCCCTAGGTACAATAACACTATTGTACCTAGGGCCAGTTATTTACAAAACCTGAAATTGTTGTTTACAATAAAAAAAAATTGTATGCATTATTTCTTTCATGCACAACTTCTAAAATCTTCGTAAGGAAAAAATAATGTTAATTGTAGGCAATGTCTTAAAGGAAGAAATGTTTATTATTCCACATTGAAATTCGCAAAACTGACACCAAAAATAAATAATAAGCACTGGCGTTCTGAGCCTCCAACAGTTTTTGGTTCAGGCAGTTCAAACACAACATTATCTCTGTTAATAACATAAGCTGTATCATTCTGATACAAACATTTATCTGAATCCTTACCGAGTGGTTTCAGGTATTTAGATCATCTGTAACGTCAACTACTTCTGTAATGTAAAAATGCTTTAGTTTTTCCCCCGTCTAATTTCGTCAAACAGAAGTCTCCCTTTTCAAGTTCATCACTAGGCCTTTCATCAGCTATTAGATAATCTCTGTTGCTCTGAATCTGAAGAGTCCATCACTTCAAGTGATTCCTCAGTTGTTTCATCATCACTTTCTGATGTACGTTTTTTCTCCATTGTCTTCTTAATGATACCACATAAATTTTCTGTTTCAAACGCAGATTTCGTAACTTTTTTTTAAAACAATTGTTTTCAATTTTTGTGCTTGAATTTCATTTTTCTCGGGGACATCAGGGAGAATTCTGCACTTGCCAGGTTTTCGTCCACCTCTCTTGTACCAGAGGCCATGGCCGTAGGTACAAGACAAGATTATGGCACTGGATACAAGATATTGTTTTTGGCAAAATGGCTTCCATAGCCAAAGACCTGCAAAAACCAAACTTTGTTTGCATTTCATTTTTTCCTTTAATGATAACAAAAATTATCTGCTATGCATTAAAACATAAGTTTGCACTTACTTTCACAAAATAAGTGTTCAAATTGATGTGAAAAAATTTAGTTTTGATGATCAAATCAAGACTTTCTTTTCTATTTAATTATAGCTTCTTCTTGCTTTCATTAAACATGGCTGTTATGATTTGAAACAGTGTTGTCACTCATTCCAATGAGTAAAAATGCTGTAAAATAATAATTATTTAAATAAAGCATGGTGGCCCTAGGTACACGATGGCCCTAGGTACAAGGGTTTCCCCTAATAATCATGAGTAACCTAATGTATTACAACAAATGAAAGTAAATGAGGAAAGAATGCAATGGCGGCTCTAATGGGGGAGCAGTAGGGGCAATTATTCCCCCCCCCAAAAAAAAAGCCCGGCGTATTTTTTTTTTATAGCCTAAAATTATATAATCGTAGACCTAATACAAAATGAGTTTAAATTTAAAATAAGAGGATGTTTATTATATATATATATATATATATATATATATATATATATATATATATATATATATATATATATATATATATATATATATACATACAGTAGAATCTCGATCGATCGTTCCCCGAATCATCGTTTTCCCGTATGTGTTGTTTAGTTCACCCAGTCCCGAGTATCACATTGCTTTGTGATACTCGGGACTTTAATTTTCCATCAACAAGGCATGGAAACCGGAACTGTCCACTGCTACTCGGGGACAATTGCGTTACATCAACAAAGCCGATTTAGAACAGCCACGAAACTTCCCACTTTATGCTTCCTCTGTGCTTCCAACATCTTAAATCATTTTCTCTGTCTGGATATAACCGAAGAAATAACTCCTGCGATACGCATTTCCACAATTTGTCGACATTCCCCTGCTGTCTGCCGTCATCATGCCACGGGAGCCGAGGGAGGAGGAGGAGGGGGGAGGGATTGCAGCGACGAGCAAGGCAAAGGAATGACAAATGACCCATCGGTAAGTGGTCAATAACATGTGATAGGTCATTAGTTTCCCGGAGCGAGGGGCCTCAACGCCGCTTGACGGATGGACCCGAGGTGCTCCGGCCCAGCTGACGTGCACACACACATACAGCGAGGCACTAGTCACTGATGGAATGAATGGGTGGGCGATAATCTGAACTCGATCCATTTATTTTGCTCGGATTAAAAGCCTTTCCCGTTTTTATTTTTTTATTTTTTAAAGGGGGGAAAAGGGAATGTGTCATTGGATCTGTGCGCGTCGGCGGGGGTTGCTGTTCGGTGGTATTTGCTGTAGTGTGAACGGGCGGGGAAATATCACGGGCAATGCAGAATTAAATGGCCCAGGGAAATGACTGGAAAAAGGTATTTTTGTGTTGTGAACGAAACAACAGAGATAAGCTTTTTTTTTAATTGAGTGAAAGGCTTGATTTTGGGTGAAATGCCATTTTTTGGTGCTATTCTCGATTCGGATAATTTTAGTTTCGTTGTAACGATGATCTGCCCAACAACCACTGTTTTGATTGTACTTTGAGAGGGATGGTTGCGACTGATGCACTTACACCCTTTTCATTAACCCAGGGGTTCTCAACCTTTTTCAACCCACGTACCCCTTTTTGTGTATCATTAATTATGTGTACCCCCCAACAAAAACGCTTTAGTTTTATTAAAATGTGTTAGTTTAGTTAAAGTTTAACTGTCAAACTGTTAAAGTTTAATTACGAATAGGTAATTTAAATTAAAAACAAGAAATTTTATCTCAATGGACATTTTATTACAAAGTTTTTTTTTTTTTTTTTTTTTTTGTAATTTTAAGACATTTTAATTCAAAGCCACAGAGTGTTGGTTTTCATCACACCTACTTTTCTTTTCAAAAGCAAGCCATTTATTTATCCATCGTCGTAAATTAATAAATATAAACACTTATCGTTAAATGTATAAACACTTTTAAAAGTATACGACCTTTAACTATTACTACTCTAATAGTTCGAAGCAGAAAAAGCCATTTATCCATCGTCGTAAATTAACCTTTTCCTTACGAGGTGGGGATAGTAGCATGTATCCCAAGAATATGGGCCCAACAATGAACACGAACACACACACGCACACACACACACACACACACACACACACACACACACATATATATATATATATATATATATATATATATATATATATATATATATATATACATATAAACACTGCGCAACTGGTTACAAACTCGTCGGACGAGTTTGTAACCAGTTGCGCCGTGTGCGTGGCTCCATTCAATTACATAGGTTACGACTCAACACGGACTGGTTTGTGATTCGAGTCAGTTATCAGTTTCTTTTGAGTTGCCCCGTGTGCAGACGGCCTTAATAATGACAAAACAGACACAGACAGAATGACGAAAGAGGGAAACGAATGCACGGTGGCCGAAAGCGCGGTGGAGGTGACTCGTCGTTGCGACTGTGTGCCGGTAGCCAGCGCTGCTCTCTCTGTGTTGCATACTTGCATACTACTGTTCCAATTTACTCAAGCCACAAATACAGTAGTAACGAGCGACATGCTTTCTTGCAGCTTTACTGATAGTTTTCAGTTTTAAATCATTAAACTTTTGTCACAATTAAATTCTAGCACGTATCAGTATAATTTTGCAAACTTTTTGGTAGTCAACTGCGTGTCCCTTACATATTTTCACGTACCCCCAAGTGGTACGCATACCACCGGTTGAGAACAAATGCTATAACCAAAGAAATTTCTTTAATAGAATTCTCTGAGTGCGATATGGGCTTTCAAGAGTATGTGTTTAACAGTAGCGTTGGCACAATAACGCTGTCACAAATTCTACTTCAACATTTAAATAAATAGATATTGTATCTTAAACGCTTTACTCCTTTGAAATCTTTAGGAATTTTTATATCTAAGAGGGGAGACCGCAATGGATAACATCACTTATATATCTGTGTTTGCACTGTAAAGACTGTCAAGTCCAAAATCGTAGTTTTGAGAAAAACGGGACTGAAAAAAAAAAAAAGGCTTTTCTAAAATTAGTTTTTTTAAGTTTAATTATTATTATTTTTTAAAGTAAATTTTTCCAATTTTATTTTTGTTCAGTAAAGAGTGTTAAGTCCTTGATTGGGGCATAACCCCTTTAACGCTAAAATGTTTGTGTTTTGTTTCACATATCCCAAATTTTCCCTGATGAATAAAAATATTTCGGAGTGGAATTGGACTTAGATTTCTGTACCCTGCAGTATCCCTTTATTTTTCAAACATGCCTGGTTTGATAATTCCTTTTAGCCCATTTTGGACTTAACACCTTTTGCACAGCAAACACAGATATTGATTAGTGTACCGTATTTTCCGGCGTACAACGCGCACTTTTAATACAAATAATGAGATTGAAATTTACGGGTGTGCGTTATATGCGGGATATAAAAATATGGAAAAGATGAATATAAAAAAATTATATTTCAAAATGTACCTAAATGCTGTTTATATAAAAGAAATGACATACCTTATGAACTTCAGCTTTAATTTCATTCCATGTTTTTATGAACCACTCACACACTATTTCCGGACTGACATGACGCATTTGGCCTCCTGTTGTAAATGCTCTATCACCCTCGAACATCCACGTGTTCCACTGTCGTTTTAAATTTCATTTGAATGGTTTATTGATACACACATCTAAAGGCTGAAGTAATGGCGTTAATTCGCCTGTAATAATTGCTATGTCTGTGCTACACTCTTTCAACAATTTCTTCGTATTACCCGTTAAATGGAATATGAACATGTCCCAAACTAAAAGACTTTCTGGATTCTTTAAAGGACCGGGAATTGTTTACTCCCTGAAGCATTTCCCACACACATACTGTTCCCCTTATCGCTTGCCGATTCAGCATACCATTGTTCGAAATGCCGGGAAAATCCTTCGAATGAATGACTTCAAAAGATACGAGCATCGCACATGTACATGTCATGGTGCATATACATTGGTACAGAGTTCTCTCCCCGACTCCTGTCATCACATTAGTCACGGTAACATTAGACACGGTATTTAGAACCACCCCCATTCCCGCTCTTTGATCTGGTGTCTCCCCCGACCCCGCTCGACACCATTTGACCCGCTGACCCCACTCTCTTTCTTTGATGGACCGCCAGAGGAGGCGATCCACGCATAGAACAGAGTACAGAGAGACATAAATCACTGGCAGATGCAGAGAACTCTGTACCAATCTGTATGCGCTATCAGGTTTCTTCGTCAAGAATAGGGTGCACGTTGTCTAAAACTTCTTTCATACTTATCTTTTCATGTTTTTAGTTCCTGGCTGCAAGTAGCTTCAGTGCTCATACTGGTTTTCTCTTTCAACTATCTCTTATATATATATATATATATATATATATATATATATATATATATATATATATATATATATATATATTGAAGTGCCACGGAATTAGGGATAGCAAAGCCTATGCAAATTGTGTAGCGTTGCGCATCAAGTATGCGCAAGTGAGGACGCTGTGGTAACTGCATATATAGCGCGTACTGTGGTTGTTCTGAATTAGTTGTTGGAATTGCCAGTATGGGTAAACTGCCTCATTTAGACGCCTTCGATCGCGGACAAATCGTAGGCCCATCGCGACGCATGGGCCATTCAATTTCCGAAATCGTCAGACAGCTAGGATTTTCAAGGTCGACAGTGTCAAGAGTATACCAAGAATACATGGATGGTGGAAAAAAAAACTAGCAATCGGGCAAACTGCAAAAGACAATTAGCCTTGACAGTGCGTGGTGAGAGACGGCTCAGGCGTATTGTACGTAGCCAGCAAAGCCAAACATTAGCTCAAATTACCACCCAGTTCAATGACGGTGCCAAGTCGTACAGTCAGTAAACGGACTGTGCAACGCTCGCTTCACCGTATGGGTTTCGGGAGCCGTCGACCTACGAGAGTACTATTGCTCTATACTCGCCATCGGGCTGCACGTCTTGCCTGGGCAAGAGAGCACAGAGACTGGAGTGTAGAGGACTGGAAACGAGTAGCATGGAGTGATGAGTCTCGATTCCAACTACTTAACGCCGAAGGGAGGCTGAGAATATGGCGTCAGGCTCATGAAGCCATGGATCCTGCATGCCTGGCTGGAACTGTACAAGGGCATGGTGGCTCAATCATGGTCTGGGGTGTTTTTTCGTGGCACAGTTTGGGATCTTTGGTGCGTGTACCAACCTCCCTCAATGCAATTCGGTACGTAGAGTTGCTGGGTGATCACCTCCATCCGTTTATGCTGTTCTGTTATCCGCACGGTAATGGAGTTTTCCAGAAAGACAACTGTACCTCTCACAAGTCCCGGTTGACTACTGGCTGGTTGGATGAGCATTCTTCTGACTTCGCTGTCATGAATTGGCCACCTAGAAGCCCAGACTTAAATCCTATTGAGCATCTTTGAGATGTTTTGGAACAAGGCGTGAAAGGCCATCACACAGCACCAAAGAACCTTACTGAATTATGGAAGATTCTATGGAAACTGTTTAAACATAAATTACTTTACATTCATGAAAATTATAAAAAGTATTTTGCTAGATCAAAAACATAAGTAGTGTCGAGAGAGAGAGAGAAAATTATTATTTTTCTTTTCTGTATTACATATTGTTTATTTTTTTATGAACTGCTTTCATTTACTTTTAAAAATAAATATAGAATTTACAACTGTTTACCTCTGGGAAGTAACAATATTAAAGCTATAAAAAATAAATTATTTACATCAGGTTTTAATAACAGACAAATATACCCTGACATCGATAAGGAACATTTTGAGAGGAAATTATAACAACTAATTTAAAATACTGCGTGACCTATGAGTATAGATATTTAAAACAACTTTAGACGAACAATCGAAAATTTATAAAAATTAAGCCTGATCCTATTATAAAGTGTTGTTTGCAAATGCCGAGCATAATGGCTTCAAAGATATTAGCCCCGTATTTTCCAATACCTTTGTGAAATACCATTAAAACTTCAAAGGCCCAATGCACGCATTCAAATGTTCTGCCGTTATTGGTTAATTAGATGAACATAAAACAAACACTGTTTGGTGAATCGACCACTCTACTGAGACGTAAATGAGCCTGATAATAGACTTGTCCCGTGAGGAGGTAAACTGATTATTAAGTAAATTCTTCCACAGAAAAATGACTAACGTCTGTTCACGTGTACACGTGTATGGTCTGGAGTGAACTATCATATCAAACGTATAGCACAGGCGCTCGCCTTCCCCCAAGTTCGTTACATCGTTATACTTTCGTAGTTCAACCAGAAGGCTTTCGATTCTCGACGGTACTTGCATGGAGTCGCTGATAAGTGAAACTTTTCCTTTATAATTTTTGCATGTTGTATGCCTGGTGCTGCCAGCGATAATGGCACAGGAGATTTAGTCAGCCCAGAGTAGAAATACCTACGAGTAAAGAAAAATTAGAGCTACGTGGACTGCATTAGACACCTTGCTAAAGTATCCTTGCAAAATTGCAAAGTGTCCCATTTGCTGCCAATTTGCTTTGAAGGAAGCGGGGAAACTGTGATGGCTAAATGAGTATTTAAGCATTGTGGGCTTGAGGTAGCCTTGAGGTACCGCGCTGGCTTTCGGCGCTGAGGGTGCTCGGATCGAATCCCGACGAGCGCCATTAAATGCGTTCGTGTCTAGGTCGGATATGGGCACGTTAAATCCGTAGACCGGAAAGTCCTTCTATGAAGTCAGAGAGGGGGGAGAGGGTACGATCCTCCCAGATGTCGCCCCTGGGAGTGCTCGGTCAAAATTGAGGTGTCAACTAGCTAAGACGGACTCCAACCCCTGCGGTGCTTTATAAACCAAAGCCGCACACTTCAGCCTGAAGCCTGCATGGACCAGGTCTAGAATTCCCAGCCAGGGAGCATAAGAAACAACGATATATCTGTATTTGCAGTGTAAAGAGTATCAGGTTCAAAATCGTATTTTTGAGAAAAACGGGATTGAAAATACAAACGGCTTTTGTAAAGTCAGTTTTTTCAGCTTAATTTTTAATTTTTTTAAAGTTAATTTTTCCAATATTTTGTTGAGTAAAGAGTGTTTAAGTCCTTGATTGGGGCATAACCCCTTCAACACTAGCATGTTTGTGTTTTGTTTCACATATCCCAAATTTTCCCTGATGAATAAAAATATTTAGGAGTGGAACTGGACTTAGCTTTTTGTACCCTGCAGTAGCCCTTGATTTTTCAAACATGCCTGGTTTGATAACTCATTTTAGCCCATTTTGGACATAACATCCTTCACACATATGTATGCTTTGTAGTTTTAATAGCTAAAATAAAAGCAGCACACTTGAATTTATTTAGCATGTTATTTATACCTGTGATATTTTGACGATATTTCCCCGGACACGTGATCCTTTCTCCAGCACTAGGCCATCAGCTGATTTTCAGATTGATCTAAATTTCCAGCAACTGGCTAATTCATAGCGTTTGTGACGAGGTAAACAGCGATAAGCGGTGTGACTTGTATTCTTAGTTGCAAATCATAGGGTGAAAAGCGATGTATCGGTTTGACGAAGATCCTTCTTTTGACTTTCTTCGACATACTACTCAAAGAGATTGCGTTGACGCAAAAACTTACCAATTCCACTGATTGTGTGTGTTATCCCCACAAGTCAAGTCTCGCTAAAGCGCATATCCTAACAAAATGCCATTCGTACAATACCTTCACTAAGGGAATGATTCACATATATAGGCAGCTTATGATTGGTTGTCAAATCAGCTCTTTGAAAAAGAAATCCGAGATTTTGTTCTCATGCCCTTTCAAATTGTGTGCTTGACAGATATCTGTAATAGCATGAACAGATCAAATTATTTATTATTTTTACGTGACATTCAAGCTTGTTATTTCGGTTGTTATGGGCACTAAATTGAAACTATTTTTTTTTTTTTAAGAAAGAAAAAAAATTCAGGTAGTCTGTTCTAACGAAACTACCGCAGGTTATTAACGCAGGATTAACTTTTCGTTGCTTACCTCTTTTGTATGTATATATGTATGTATGTGTTATGTATATATGTATCTCTCTCTATATATATATATGTAAATTGGTGTCCGTCGTTCTAAATTGAACACATCGGTTCACACTAACACCAATTTTATTCCTGACAGATCACAGGACAAAAAAAGATACAATTAACATATAAGGAACATGATTTTTTACGTCTTTTTGGTAGCCGTCTGCTACCACGTTACATCATAACCTCTTTCTATCGTGGCGGCTTTTCCTCTGTGTCGTCACGTGTTCCGCGTAGAACGCCGAAGATCTCCGTCAGGCGGCAATGCTTCTGATTCCTCACACGCCGTTGCCACAGCTTTCTCTCTATATCACACTCGGACATCCGGCACGACAGGTCCTTCTGTCGCCCAAGAAAACCAAAGGAACCAAACCTAAAAAAAACAAGAAAGGAGAGAAAACAAGGTGCCATAGTCTTTGCCGTCACTGAAACATTATGTAAAACAAAGAAAAGAAAAAAAGAAAGTCATTAAAAATAGTTCAGAATCATGATAGAATGTCCATTGTTCAAGTCCAAGTCGTCATCGTAAAGGAACTGGAGGTATAGGCACTAGGTGTTTGGCCAACTTTTGAGTTGATCAGCGGCTGTAGATGTCAAGTTGGGACCATCGTGCAGACCAACTTTTCCGACGTCATATCGGTCATGTGGTCGAACTTTTATGATTTCGTAAGGACCAAAGAATTTGGGGCGCAATTTGAGCCCAGAACCAAACTGGTTACGTTGAACTGCTACGTGATAGGTAGTTGTCTGTTTCCGACGTGTGTGATACTGCTTCTTGTTTAACTCTTGTAATTTCAAAATGTTTTTGGCGTCGTTGCGAAGGCGATTTGTGACTTGAAATGTCATGTTGATAAACTCGTCTTCTAGTTCAGAAACCTGCTTTATCAAAGCTAGTCGTTTTTCTTCATTTTGTTCATCTCGAGCTGGCAAATATTTTTCTAATTGAGTCTTTAGTTCTTGCATATTCACTTCTAAACGTAATTTGGAATCGTCAGTTAACTGTAATTCGTCTTCAAGTTCTTCAATTTGGTTGTCTAATTCGATGTTAAGATCTTCAAACTTTGATTGTAATTTTTTCTTTGATTTATCCAGTTTTTCGTGAACTATTTGCATATAATCTAATTTGTAGTGCTGTATACCAATATCTGGCAGCATCGTCTTCTTTTGTTCTTTTAACAAAGCGGAGGCATATTCTTCCTCTTCAGCTATCTTTTTATATTCTGCAATCTGGATTTTGGCAATAGCTAACTTTTTATCTAAGTTTTTCCTTGCTTCTACTTCTTCAAATACTTGGTCTTGTAAACTTTCACGTTCACGTTCAAGATTGTGCTTAGTCTCCTCTAAAGCAATTTTAGCTTTTTTCACTGAATCTAACTGTTCATTTAATTTTTCAGTGGCTACTGTATGTTTCTGCTTCAAATTACGAATTTGGTTTTGGTGTGCAGCAGTTTCGTCTTCCAAGTTTCTCTTTAAAATATTGAGTTCTTTCTCCATTTTAGTTCGCAAAGCTTGTTGTGTAGCTGTTGAATCCATATAATCAAGAAGTTTATTCCTCATAGCTTCTAACTCCTCATTTAAGTTTCTTTTCTACTTTTCAGACATTGCTAAATCTTCTTGTAACTGAATCAATTCAGATTCCAAAGCTTTTTGTTTCTTTTCAGCTTTTTTCGCTTGAGCATTCAGTGCATCTTTAACTAACTGAGATTCTTCCACTTCTCGCTGAAAATCTTTCAACTGACTCTGCATTGTTTCGAGTTGGTGGGTTTGGTCAGTAATCATTGTAGCCTCGCTACCCTGAATCGTGAAGCTCATGAAGATCAACATTGTTTATCTTTATTGGATAAGACATATAATTGGTTGGTGTAGAATCTTGTTAGGCGTCATTAGGTGGAGTAGCTTCCAACGAATTTGCTGGGATTGTCTGTCCAACGCGTTGCGAGCAAGTTGAGGATAAATGTCCAAAAGAATTGCGCGTAAAACATTTTGGTGTCGTATGCTGGCAACTGGAACTTTTGTGGCCCTTGGAACCGCAATTATAAGAAACGGGGGGTTTTGGAGAATTATTTGGGAGTTTTCTATCGTAGGTATAATTTCGTTGACGATTATCATGTGTGAATTTAATATCCTTAGAAGGTTTATTTAATTTGGACGTTGAAAGAAATTTTTGATAAACTGTTAATTTTTCTTTGAATTCTGGAACAGATTTAGCACCATATAACAAAATTTTATTAGATGTAGAATCGGGAATACCGTTGATAACATAATCAAAAATTGAAGAAATGTCAATTTGACCTCTTGAACCGATTTCTCGCATAGCTATGGAGTAGTCGTGTAAGGATTCATTAGGTTTTAACCGTCTTTGCAGCAACATCGTGTGAAGATCGGCGCTATTTAATTTGGAGGAAAATTCTTCTAGTAAGTTTTCTTTCAGCGAATTCGAAGTGGTTATGCCATGAAGAGAATTAATAAATGTTTTTGCGGAACCAACTAAGCATTTTTTCGCAAAGACAATTTTGTGGACATCATTTGTGATGCCATTAAGATCAAAAAGTTCTTCTAAATTCTGTATGAAAATTTCGACGCTGTAAGAATCGGACGAACCGTTAAAAATCTGATTGCCTTTGTTGACCCTGATTTAAGGGCTTTTGAAATATGCGGAATATCATTTAAAGTACTCATATTGAAAGTAAACAGCACTAAATATAAATATGCTAATATATCTTCTAAAACCAAACCAAAACACTTCTTGTATCGGAATTGAAAATGCACACATTCATTAGAAAAAGATAATTTTTTTTCTTAAATATGCTCATATATCTTCAAAAACAAAATCAAAACACTTCTTGTATTGGAATTAAAAATGCTCACATTCATCACAAAAGATAATTTCTGTTCTTAGATATTACACCAATGAAGTACAATTAAAGTCAAATACATGTAGGAAAACTATACCAGTAGAGTATATATTTCAATAACACATCGTACCATAGAACAATTGTTTTTGTTCTGGAATGTTACTTCTGGGAGATTTAATTTCAATTGTTCATTCTGAGTAACAACAAATAGACGATAGTAAAAATATCTTCATTTGACAAATTACATTAAACTCACCAGTTCGTCGTATAGGAGTAAAAGTAATCCAGTCCGGTAAGAACGTCGTAGGATGGCTTGCTAGGGGTTGGGGAATGGAGGCCCAGAACACACTTTGAGAAAAAATGCAGCGGCCGAGTCCACATGTAAATTGGTGTCCGTCGTTCTAAATTGAACACATCGGTTCAGACTAACACCAATTTTATTCTTGACAGGTCACAGGACAAAAAAAGATACAATTAACATATAAGGAACATGATTTTTTACGTCTTTTTGGTAGCCGTCTGCTACCACGTTACATCATAACCTCTTTCTATCGTGGCGGCTTTTCTTCTGTGTCCTCACGTGTTCCGCGTAGAACGCCGAAGATCTCCGTCAGGCGGGAACGCTTCTGATTCGTCACCCGCCGTTGCCACAGCTTTCTCTCTATATCACACACACACACACACACACACACACACACATATATATATATATATATATATATATGTATGTATGTATGTATGTCATAATTTTAACGCATTTTGGTACTTTTCTGTTTAACTCTTTACTGCTTGCCCAAGCGATACAGACTGGGTTTGGCTCGCTGCCAAAATTATAACTCGCGATGACGGACGGTTTTAGTGTCTGAAATTTTGCATTCCGGAGGACCGTTATGGAGGAACGTAATCTTACGTTAAAAGAAGAAAAGAAAGACAGAATTTTTAAATAGTAGACGCTAAGGAATAACAATAATTTGAACAGATCTACTAATCAAAATATAGTTGCAAATAATATTTTACAGTGCATCACTCCGGTTACTGCAGATATATTGCAAACAAATTCCAATTGCCTACGTTTTAAAGTAATTTGCTAGAGAATAAATTTATATTTATTTTTCTATTTTCTCTCTGGTAGCTGAACTTTGGACGGCTAGACACAAGGTTCAGTAAACATCGATCCCATGGATTGCATGAAAATTACAGTCATTCAATTAGAAATTCAAGAGTACATATTTCACAGTTTTCAACTGCAGAGAATAGGTTTTTCAGAAATAATCGCTATTTATAGAAAATATACTTTATAGAAAGAAAATGTTTTTGATAGAGCTCTCAAAGAGACGGAATTATTCATACTTTTGAATGCTTTATCAGACACAGCTAATGGTTTTCATGCTTAATACTTAATTCAACATTTGGTCAATGTTAAATTGAGCAATAAAAATATTTTTTCAATCACTTAATACTTGTATTGTTGTTCGTTTCAATAAAATTTTCTCTGTAAAAAATACTATAAACAAAAATAATTAAATGGGTTTTATACTAACGAGTTATTGGTTACAAAATATTTATATATTAATACTGCCGTAATGCTATAACTATGAATGCAGGTATTCAAGATAACTTTTACTGCAAAACTAAATTTGCTTTAAATAAATTCTGTACAAATTTGTGATTTTAGATATATTTGATTCAAGAATTTTTTTAAAACTGAGATTACAAAAATCTGCAGAATGATTGATTTATAATAATATCGACATTTTCATAATAAACCATTAAAACTATTCACAAGTACGGAGCCAAAATCTGTCCTATATGCAAGAAAATTACCGTCATTTTGGTACGTAATTGAAATAATTAATTATCTAAACAATAATTAATCAACAATGTAATATACTTAAGTACATATTTATGTTCTAATATTGAGATTTTCGCATAATATTAATGTGATTTATTCTAACAACGATATGTATGCATAATACTAATATATATTTATATACACTAATATTTAACTAAAATTTCGAACATACTCTTAGGAAAATTAAATGTGTTTGTAACACTAGTTTTTAACAAAATATTTACTAAAATTTTAGCCATTATTATGTTTTCGTTGCAGTACCAAGCCATATCTAAAATTTATAGAATTATTGATCAAAGTATTACCTATTACATTCTCAATATTTTTAAATTATCAGAGTTATCTCCAGTAGTTCTTCACAACTAGTTTTGATTCTACATGCTACATGTTAATCAGTGCTACATGTTAATCTCTCTCTCTCTCTCTCTCTCTCTCTCTATATATATATATATATATATATATATATATATATATATTCCCCTCCAAACACAAACTTCTTACATCACAGTCAGAATACTGATACACAATATCATAATTACTGAATTTTAAACTATTCGTAAGTGCTTATTCTACTTCAGTACTGTAGTGCTGTCTGTAAGTACTGTAGTTCAATACTGTAGTGTTCAGTACTGTAGTTCAATACTGTAGTGCTGGCTACGGTTCATCAAGGTAAGAACCAGTTTATACAATTCAATTTATCACTGTGATTCTTGATACGATCCTATATACTTTATTATTTCTATTCTTACAAAAAAATTTTACCTTGACTTCCATAGCAAGCATTAAAGAGAGTTTTACATTAACTTTTAAGTGTAGTCATAAGTGTAGTTAAGACAATTTTCGCTGCTGGCTGCTGTGTACTAACCCTATTGGATTCGCTCACCTATGGAGAAAATTTGTCTACTATTTACAGCTACATAAATGCTAATAATCAAATAATAGTGGTATTTACAGATAGCCTGAATTTTTCTGCACCTGCAACAGGGTTCATTTTATAAATTTCGTCCACCAAAGGAATTTATGAACGTTTGAAACACACTATACCCAAATTTTTCCCCAAAATACTTTAAATTTTAGAATATCATTAGTATTTAAAAAAAAAAAAATGCCCCAAGGTCTAAAACTTCTTTCTCTATTACGGTGTACAATTTTTTTTTTAAATCTTTAAATCCAAGTCGGCAATTCTTGACAAATTTTCTCCATATGTTAACATTGAGGTGAACGAATCAAATAGAATTAGTACACAGAGACTTAATGCATATTACTTAAAAATATATTCGTTTAAAAAGATAATTTAAAAAAAAATAAATGGTAATTAATAGTAAAAAGTTTAGAGACATTTTTAAACCCTTTATAAAGAAAATTTATAACTTTGACAATTTTAATTAGTAACTTACATTAATTTATTTAATTTTACACGTGCAGACTTATTGGAAAAAGGAAAAAAAAATAAGGCCAAAAAAGCCAAATTTTGTCTCCATAATACAATTTAATAAGGTTGAGTCAAGGTAGAACCAATTCTTGGGTAAACTAAAATACTGAATAACATGACCATTAAATTAAAAATTAAAAGAGGTTATACCTAATCACACGCATGTCTAACAACGCACAAATTTCTCATCAAAACGAGAAGAAAAGAACTCCCCAGAAAAACGATGCATTTCCAAGCGTAATTGCCTTCTTCTGGAACAGCCGCACTTTTACCATTAACATCGACAGCTAACACGCAAGACACTGGAAATAAAGCCTCCTCTTCAAAGCAGTGATTGAAATTCAACTAGGCTCATTAAAACGAGGGTGCGCGATTACAAAACATCCATTCGAATGTTCAATGGGAACGTAAATACTAAGAAAGAGGGGGAAAAATTGAATAAAAGCGAAAAACTACGGAAAACACCCCAAACTAGACCCTATTTTTTAAATCGCTGTCTGGCCTCTCTTCTGGGGGAAAAAAAATTAAAAGAAATTGAGAAGGGAAAAGTAGAAGGAAAAAAAAAGGCTCCTTTTAAAGAGGCTTTATCAGCTGTTTTAGAGTACAAACATAAGAGTTTGGGGGTTTCTCTTCTGTCCGAGTCCTTAACAAAAACTTAATTAGCCTGCATGGTTAAAAAAAAGAAAAAAAAACGGGAAAGAACATACAGATGAAGGGGGAGAGGTGCGGAATAAATTCTCCTTTTTAACATGCTCCCAGAAAGAAAAAAAAAGAAAGAAAAAAAGAGAGGGAAAATAGTAATTGGCAAATGCCTCGCCAAAGCAATAAATGCAAATGATTTAATTTAGAGTCTGTTCGAAGGAGTCTTTGCGATCCCCATGAGGAAGCGTCGTGTAAATGAGCTCGCCTGTTCAAAGAAAATGGAGGGCTGCTTTGCAAAATGCGAGCTGCTGTTGTGTTGAATCAGAGTGCGCGCAGTGGTACTCGATCGAGATCGCCGGGTTGTGTGGATAACATTGATTTGGTCCAGGTTCAAATTCATTTACCACTGCAACCCGTGCGAGGCTTGATGTTGAATGTAGAAAATGCATATTGTTAGAAAATGTGTAGATTATTTTTCTCGTAAGTTTTTCCAAAAATTCTTATAATAAGAATTCTTTTTTTTTTTTTTTTACGTAAAATGTTTCAATTGAACTATACCGAAAATTTCAAGAAATTAACCTTTTCCTTACGGGGTGGGATGGCATGTATCCCAAGAATACGGGCCCAAATATATATACATATATATATATATATATATATATATATATATATATATATATATATATATATATATATATATATATATATATATATATATATATATATATATATATAATATATATATCTGTATATTATATATGTATAAAAAAATAAATAAATAAATATATATATATATATATATATATATATATAACTCCCAAAATAACCGTCCTTGCAAAGGGGTATGAAATTTCCCGTTCTAAAGAGGGAATCGGAAAAATAGGCCCCGTAAGCTAAAGGTTAATACTAACACTATACCAGTTTATGATGGATTGAAAATTGTCTTTCCTATCTTTATTTTACAAGCCATAAGAGGCTTGACCATTGTGTGTAGCAAATGCATATTGTTGGAAAATATGTAGAGTATTTTTATTATAAGTTTTTTTTTTAAATTCCTCAAACGAAAAAAAAAATTGCCTTTAAACATGTAAAAAGTTTCATCTGAATTATATCGCAATTTTTCGGAAATTTATACTAACATTATACCAGTTTATGATGCCTTAAAAATTGCCTTTCCTCTCCTTTTTTTTTTTTTTACCACCCGCGTGATGCTTGACGTTGAATGTAGGAAATGCATATTGTTGGAAAATATGTAGAGTATTTTTCTTATAATTTTTTTTAAATTCCTGAAACAAACAAAAAAATGCCTTTAAACATGTAAAAAGTTTCATCGGAATTATACCGTAATTTTCCGGAAATTAATACTAACACTATACCCGTTTCTGATGCCTTAAAAATTTACTTTCCTCTCTTTATTTTACAACCCGTACAATGCTTGAAGTTCAGTGTAGCAAATGCATATTGTTGGAAAATATGTAGAGTATTTTTCTCATAAGTTTTTTTAATTCCTAAAATGAAAATAATTAAAAATTAAACATGTAAAATGTTTCAATCGAATTATACCAAATTTTTTCAGAAATTAATACTAACACTATTCCAGTTTATGATGGATTAAAAATTGCCTTTCCTCTCTTTATTTTACAACCGTACGATGCTTGACATTGAGAGAAGCAAAATCATATTGTTGGAAAATATGCAGAGTATTTTTCTTATAAGTTTTTTTTAAAAATTCCTGTAACGAAAAAAATTGCCTTTAAACATGTAAAAAGTTTCATCTAAATTATATCGCAATTTTCCGGAAATTAATACTAACATTATACCAGTTTATGATGCCCTAAACATTGCCTTTCCCCTCCTTTTTTTTTTTACAACCCGCTTGATGCTTGACGTTGAGTGCATAAAATGCATATTGTTAGAAAATATGAAGAGTATTTTTCTCATAAGGATTTTTTTATTTTTAATTCCTAAAGAGAACAAAACAAAAAAATTTTTAAACATGTAAAAAGTTTCATCTGAATTATACCGAAAATTTTCGTAAAAGAACACTAACATTTTAGCAGCTTATGACGTCTTAAAAATTTCCTTTCCGCCCTTTTTTTTACAACCCTCTTTATGCTTGACGTTGAGTGTAGCAAATGCATATTGTTCGAAAATATGTAGACTATTTTTCTTATAAGTTTTTTAAAAAATTCCTAAAACAAGAAAAAATTGTCTTTAAAAATGTAAAAAATTTTCATCTGAATTATATCGGAATTTTCGGGAAATTAATACTAACATTATACCAGTTTATGATACTTTTAAAATTGCCTTTCCTCCCTTTTTTCTTTTTTACAACCCGCGTGATGCTTGACGTTGAGTGTAGAAAATGCATATTGTTGGAAAATATGCAGAGTATTTTTCTTATAAGTTTTTTAAAAATTCCTGAAACCAAGACAAAGAATTGCCTATAAACATATAAAAAGTTTCATCTGAATTATACCGCAATTTTTGGAAAATTAATATTACTATTATAGCAGTTTATGATGTCTTAAAAATTGCCTTTCCTCTATTTTTTTTATAACCCGCGTGATGCTTGACGTTGAGTGTAGAAAATGCATATTGTTAAAAAATTCATAAAGTATGTTTCTCATGCTTTTTTTAAAAAAAAAATTCCCTAAATCGAAAAAAAAAAATTTTAAACATGCAAATTGTTTCATCGGAATTATACCGAAATTTTCCGAAATTAATATTACTATTATACCAGTTTATGATGCATTAAAAATTGCCTTTCCTCTGCTTTTTTTTTCAATTAATAAATAACGTGGCTATAAGTAAGTGACATAGCCAGATAAAACTTTTGGAAGAGTGGGGGGAACTAAAGTCTATTTGTGGCTAATAGAATTCTGATAATAAATGAAAGCCTCGAATGCTGGAGGATGAAGTCCCCCCCCCCCCCTTTGTATACGTCCCTGGTCATTTCTAAGATTTTTTGTTGTTGAACCGGTGGTCTGAACTTTGCAACAGCTGTTAAAAAATTGACTTCAATTTTCAAGTGTTTTACTCGATAACACTCATTTACGTTATTTAAATTCATCAGTGCCCGACAAATATTTATGGTAGAGATGTCTTTACTACAGAATAAAAAGAACGTATTTTATGTTAATAGGTAGTAATGGAAGTATATTCTACATTTCCTCGCGTAGTTACATTTCATTTAATTGCACAGTGTAAGATATTGCCCCCGGATTGATTCCAAATGGTAACTAATGGTACAGCATAAGATTGAAGACGTGTCAAAGATAAGATGTTTCGAGAGTATTGTTGACAGACCATATGACTCAAACATGTTCCTTATTCTTGGGTGCTCATGAACACACTTTTCATTGCTTCTTTAAATTACTTCCGTATTTTATGAATACGGATATATCTTATATTAATTATAGCTTGTAACGACCACATCACTCACATCACCCTCATACAATTTTTTTTCTCAATAAAAATAAAATTTTTCAGGGCAGAAATCAATTGCAGAATTTTTGATATTCCGAGAAGCTAAGCTGGCCGCTGCATTACTGGAGGCTCCAAACCCTTAGTCAGAATTACTTTATAATTTAGAGCTACTATACTGACACCATTACAAAAACCACACCCATTCATAAATTTTTTTTTCTGTTATTAAAATTAACTCCCACCTGACTAGTAATCGAACCCATCATCTTGGGTATATCTGGCAGATACTCTCACTACTAAACAAAAAGGTCATACTTTTGGTGACTAGGGCGCTGGCTTTTGATACCAGAGTCTGTGGGTTTGAGTTCCACTGTTGGCATGGATGTTTGTAGCAGTTTGGAATCGGCTTTAAGCTGTAGGTCTCGGTCTAATTAGCCCTCTTGTAGCAAAATATTGACCGTAGCGCTCCGAACCAAATCAAATCAAATCAAATCAAAACTTTTGGCTATCCCTACAACAGGTAACTAATGAAATCTGTTAGTCTGCCAACGATCTAAAAAGTGTTGAACGTTCAAATAACAATTCAATTCTCACACAATGGTATAAACCAATGTGCTCTGACACATTGGTATATACCAATGTGTGAACAACATTGGTTTGTTTTGTCTACAAAATTCTCACTTATCACAAGAGTGATACTTCAGACCATGTGCAAAAATCTCAAGGAAAAGAAATAAAATGCAATATGTTTCACTAAAGTACGTTCTCTTAAGTCAGGAATTTCCAATTCAAACAGCAAAGGAGTTTTTCCTTTCGAGCAAGAAGTTTTCAAGCTGAATTTTTGGTGCTGACACGTTTATCCGAAACGACATTGTTTAGATGACTTGAATCATAGCCGTACAATGAAAAATATTTAACATTTTAATATTGAAAACAAAAAATAATTAATTTGTATATTTAGGGATTCTGGAAACTTAAATGAATTAGAATCTAATGTGAGATTCCCTTTGTTATAAATGAAGAAAAATCCGGACCCAATCACAGAAGACTGAATGATGTAGTTAGGAATTCAAATAAAACTACACGAAAAGCATCGCAGTAATTTCGGTTCTTTATACAAAATACCACAAGAAAATCTCATAGTTTTATTTTTCTTCAAATTTGCATGTGATCAAATGACTAGTTAAAATTAAATGTACTTCTGCTTTTCTACTTTAAAAAAAGTAGTAAAACGAATGGAGTTTCACACCTTTGCCCACCAAAATTACCTTTACTTATCGATTGGTGATGCAGAACATTAAAATAAATCCAACGAGATTAAATAGCATTCAGAAGGAAATCGAAGTGTAGCACGAGATTTTAAAAAAATTCATCGCTAACAAACCGGAAAGATAAAGATTTAAAAAAACATCCTTTTAAATGTAATACAATACTTTGCATTTGTTTCACTGTTGATAGTTAATTGAGAAAATTAAGATATTTATTTAGTACACTATTCATTTTTTCTATGTGTGTGTAGAATTCTGACATAAGTAATTTTAAATTGCTTTGCATAAATTTAAATTTGTTACATTTGTAAACCTAAAATGAAAGAAAATCTCTCCAACCCTTTTGCTCTAAACGCGACTGAAGACGTTTATAAAAGGAAATATTTGTTAACGGCCGTTCACCCTAGTATATTTTTCTTTTCTTAGATTGAAAAGTGATACTGAGAAATCACAGGTTCCCACTGGAGTTTGCGTGAAATGTTATTATTAAATAAACTGCAATCACGAAACAGAAACCAGAAGAGTTTACTAAGGTAATTTTTTTTTACGAGTAAGCATGATTTATTTGTGTTCACATCCTTAACAAATCAAAATAAAATTGTATGCTTCCTGTTTGAGGATGACGAAAGGCGAATATTTAAGGCTGCCGTGTACTAACCCTATTGGATTCGCTCACCTCAATGTTAACCAATGGAGAAAATTTGTTCAAGGATTGCCGACTTGGATTTAAAGATTTTTTAAAAATTGTACTCCGTAATAGAGTAAGAAATTAACCTTGGAGCATTTTTCGTTTTTTATAAATGCATATAATATTTTAAATGCATATAATTATTCGGAGGAAAATTTTTGGTATAGTGTGCTTTAAACGCTCATAAATTCCATTAGTGGCCGAAATTTATAAAATGAGTCCTGTTGCAAGGAGCAGAACAGTTCAGGCTATCTGAAAATACTATTTTTATTTGATTATCAGCATTTATGTAGTTGTAAATAGTAGACAGATTTGCTCAATAGGTTAACACTGAGGTGAGCAAATCCAATAGGTTTAGCACACAACAGCCTGATATATACGAACTGCTGATGCGAATAAAAAGTAAAAAAGAAATATTTGTTAACAGCCGTTCACCCTGGTGTATTTTTCTTTTCTTACATCGAAAAGTGATACTGAGAAATCACCGGTTCCCACTGGAGTTTGCGTGAAATGTTATTATTAAATAAACTACAATCGCAAAACAGAAATCAGAAGAATTTACTAAGGTGTTTTTTATTTACGAGTAAGCTTGATTTATTTGTGTTCACGTCCTTAACAAATCAAAATAAAATTGTTGAAATTGAAACTTCGCCTTTTCAGGATTTTAATTGTTTTTATAGACATATAATAAATAAGAATAACATCTAACAGGCTAATTTAATAAAATTTCTATGTTTTAAATAAATTTAAGGTGTCTATGTGACTACCACTTTTTTTTAAGTCATTAAAGGTCATTTTTCTGATCAAAGGAGCCAATTATGATCTCACACAAGGCTTTAATATTATCTCTTTAATAAGAAAAAGGGCACGTGATGCAAAAACAATGACTTGTATGCCAGTCAGTGCAGGTTAAAGTTTAACGAAAGCATAAAGCTTATGAGCAAGCGTCATCATTCACTGTCATACATTAAGTTATTGAATAACAATGGATGAGAGAAAACAGGTTACGTGACACTAGAAAATTATTTTCAATTTTCCAGTCGGGATTGAAAATAGCTTAAACAAAGAGATCTTTCATTTACATCTTGAGTCATTTTTTTTCTTTCCCTCCAAATAACACAGCATTTCTCAGTGTTTGCAAAACACGTAAACAAAATTTCTGGATGAGTAGTTTACATAAACACACGTTCTGTAGATAAGAGCAAAAATTTGTAAATATGTTAGACTTGAAATGTGGACTTGAAAGAAGACGTTGCATTGTATGTTATTTCTTTTTCCTGACCTGACGCGACGATGAAACTCGCGTGAACTTGACTTGTTAAAATTAACTGTGAATGCGAATCGTAAAAACATCAAACCTGACAAGAATAGAAGTATATCACTTTTTTACTGATTTTTTTCTAAATATATGCGTGAGGAATATTTGGATATTTTTTTCAACATAAATGGCGATTTGCGACTAAGGGGGCACACTACCTTTGACTACACTGAAATGACCGTAAACATGATCAAATTCGAGCTACTAAAACTCCAATAATATTAATATACATATATAATTTTTTTTGTTTTATATCAAAATTACAATTCTTCAGTTATATTTTATGCAAAAACGTAACTTGTAAATCCGTAAATAATTTTTAGATTTTATTTTTAAATGTACACGTTACTAAAAAGGGAAAAAATCATTGTATGTTTCGCGCATCATAAAATTAAGAAATATGCATACAGAAACTATTTTTTGGTCAAATTAAATTAATAATATACTCAAGTTTAATGCAAAACCAAAAAATATACAAAAAATATAGTCTAAATTGAAAAATTTACATAAAATTTTAAAAAAATTAAAATTTAGCAATTTTTTAAAGCATTTTCGAGAGTAATTTTTTTTTTAAATTTATTTTTATTATTTTGGTTTTAGTAAGTAAAGAAACTTAAAATACAAATCGGATAACAATTTTGTGTGTCTAGCACACATAGTTTGGGAGTAGCAGTCCGCGTAATCCAAAAATTTACATATTTGAGAAAACTGAAGTTAAAGTTGGAATATACAGGGCCATGGCAATAGAGTGAGCTTTACATAAACTCTCATAATTCGAGAAATAATGCGAATTTTTTATGCGGTTTTTTCGATATTATTCAGAAGTGTCCCAAAATTCAGAATATAGCAAAAACCAAAAATCGATTTTTTGAAGTTTTAAAGGTAGTGTGCCCCTTTAAAATTCCTTATTTAATGCATTAAAAGATTAAAAAATTTCATGACCATGAAAAAATCAAAAAATTAAGTATAATTAATGTCGAAGAATACTTATTTCCTGTTTGATAATTATTTTTCGAGGGCAAAATTTAAGATATATTCTCTATAATCTTATTTTTATCGCAAAATAACGACATATTTGTAAATTACGAGAATTTCAAGACCAATGTTTGACTAAGTTCTCCGGACAAAAAAATCTTATAATCACACATATTTATGATGACTAATGTATCTAAGATTACTGACTTATTCTGTTATGATCCGATATCGAGTATTTTTTAGAGATTATTTGAGTATTTAAATGGTTACATTTCAGTCCCACAAATCTATACATCTAGCTTGCAAAAGGTTGCAGCTTTGCTACTGTATTACTTAAATTAATATCTTCAATCAATAGCACTCTTTTTACATCTGATATGATCTTAACATTCCAGGTACAAAAGTGGCATTTCTTAATGCTCATATAATTTCACTAAAGTTCTAGATAAATTACGAAATTCTCATAACTGTGAGCGTTGAAATACACGGATTTTGATAGTGGTATTGGCCTAAGAAATATATTTATAAAGTTTAGAATGGTTGCCTCACTATACTGCACTTGTTTATGGTTCAACGTCATATTTTTTTTTTTACTGCAGCTTTAGAGAAAGCTACTTGATATAGCTTTCTAACAAAATTTGCAAAAGGTTAAGTCTTACTTACAATAACCTTCCTCTACCAAAATATACACATTGAATGCTTTATTTTCTGTGTGTACTACGCTTGAAAAACCTAGTATTTTCGTTAAACTTGCCCAAGACATAAAAATTGCTTAAAGAAATCTACTTGCTCTTTAGACGAGCGCAGAATTCTGGCAAACCAAAACTCATTCTCCTAAAATCAACCTTAAATCATTCTGTTTCGGTGATTTCGCATTGACATCCCAATATCACATAAAATACCTCATTATAAAGTTACAATCCCAAAATGAACTTTGGCTTAGGTCATTGTATTAATAATAGTATGAAACATTCAATGCATGTCATGATCAAATGATAACATCTAATTGCTCCTTCTAATTACAGCATTTAATGGTACCGCTAGAGGTGGCTTTCCTAGCAATGGCTTTTTTTCAGCTGGTTTTGTTAGAAATCATACTTTTAAAGCTTAAGAATAATTAGTAGTAAATTATGAACACACTAGTTGGTACCAGTCAAAACATGACGGCGGGATAGTAAATAAATGTACTAATACACAAATTATACTCCTCACATCACTGCTAAATATTGAAAATCATAATATTAAGAATAGAGAAATACGCTTTAAAAAATTACTATTGAACCCAGTGAAAAGAAATATGGTTACTCAACAGCGAGAAATAAACAATTTCCATTAGGTTAAATTCTATATCTCACAAACATAATTAAAAACAAAAATGGCAGAGAGAGAGCTAGAGAGATTCCTCAGAATAAACAAATTAACGTGTTTATGTAGCCTCGTGCTTAGTTTCTAAATCCAGATTTAAACATGCCACTGAGCATGCGCAGAAACAAATCAATGTGTATATGCGGCCTCGTGCTTAGTAAGTATCTAAAGCCAAATTTAAACATGTCACTGAGCATGCGCAGAAAGCAACTTTTTAATTGTAAATTATTGCTAATTAATAGAAACTGGGGTAACAAAAACCAAATTCGACACATCTATAGATTAAAATCTTTCGTTTAAGACAAAAATTAAGTAAATTGATGCAGTAGTTTTCTCTTACGGACTGCCCGAAGAATCGGCTTAGCAACTTAAATACAGTCGGACCTCTATTTAACGAACCTTTATTTAGCGAATATCTCTATTTTGCGAACTTTTCCTTGGAACGAAGAACATTTTGCGAATTTCTTTGTAAAATAACCTCCAAATAGCGAAGTGCATTCTCTATTTAACGAACTTTTTCTTGTGATCCAATATTTTTTTCCTCCATATTTCTCAAAATATTTCTGAACATTTCAAACTTATTCTTTCTTTTAACACATTTAACACATTAACTCTCTTTTAACACATTCCGACGCGAATTACAGTTTGAAGAAAATACGCCTGAAGATCTTTTTAGTACATTGCAAAGATGCGAGACGTATTAAGAGAGAAAACATTTTTTCAAACAAAAAACTTAGACAAAATTAAGAGACTTTATCAGTAATTAAATTTAAGGACACATGAGGTAATGTATGCTTAAAATTACTTGTTATAATAAATGCGATAATGTCATTAAAATTCATTAATTTTAACATAATGTTTTTTAATCGAAAATATAGTGTATTCCCGGACAATGTTTTGTTTTGTTCATGTTTTCCTTACTGATTTCTGTTTGAGGGGTAAGATATATAAAAGAAATAGACATTAATTTACAAAATAAAGGTGTGATTAATTACTTTTATTAATAATATTTAGTGTTTATAAATATAAAATCTGTTTTGCGTACTTTAAAGTATTTTAAAAGGTGAAACTCTATTTAACGAATTTTCCATATAACGAACTTTTTTTCGGGATTTAGCGACTTCGTTAAATAGAGGTCCGACTGTATATAGATTCCCAGAGTACAATAAAAAGTAATTCCTGAGATACTTTAAGTTAAATGAGTCCCACAGTTTCAGATAGAGTAAGTTGATACTCATTTTAACACATCATGTTTCATTGTCTTTTAATCCTATTTGTAGTAATAAGTTTCGGAAAAAATATTCACCCACGCGAAAAGAAATAAAAAATTAATTTCCGTAGCTCGTTCATTAGGAATAAAATGACACCGCCTGACACAGATCCATGGTCAGACAATAAGCCCCCTACAATATGCGATGCAAAATACCCATCACTACGTTTACAGGGGATATCCATCATTCCCTTATCCCGCCTACACCCCTGACAACAAGCCAGACGATTTTTATCTGTCCACCACCCCAGCCCATACTCTAGGAATGATATATGGTTAACTACCGCGAAGGAATATTTTCCTCTATTTGATTAATCATCTGCTAATGCAGCGATAGCTCTCTTCCATTTCATTTGCATTCTCGCAGAGTGGGACGGAAAGAGAAATTTGTTGTTTGCTTCTGGCATACATTGAGATCAAAAGATAGATGATGAATTGCCGAAATGGAGAAACACGTTCTAGCGCCAATATGTGCATTCGAATACAAAGAAGGGCCCTTATGTTCAACATTAAATTCCCTCAATGGTCTTCGGTCTTCGGATGGAGAACATGACCCGTGTTTCAAGAACGGCATCAATCAGTTTTGCGAGAAGGTGCGTTTGTTTCACTTTTCTCCCATAAACTCTTCAAAACTGAAACGCGTTCGGTAACAGCGGGAAAAAGAAAAAATTCAAATCGATTTGCCTTGAAAAGACCTTTTTTTGGAAATCTGCTCAATGGGTGTCCTTTGTATTACTCTACAAGTTATAATGGACAATTTTTTTGTAAAGTCAAAATAATGTGTTCTTTTTTTCACAAACGTAAAGGATATATCCCTTACAGTAACACAAATAGTAAAAAGAAAGGCTTATTGATAAACACAATCAAATCAAAAGGATGGTGAGAATTGCTTCGATCAAATTAATAGATGATCATCAGTCCGAAGAGCATTGGTGTGATCATCACCAAGAGCATTTGTGAATTGTTCACAGTGACAATCACGCCAATGCTATTCGGTCTGATGACGATCTATTAATAAGATCGAAATAATTGTCGCCGTCTGTTTGATTTGGTTGTGGTTATTGAGAAGCCTTCTTCTTACTGTATCAGTGATATAATCTAATTTATTCAAAAAGATCGGTTTATTCCTTTCGCCTTTTCATATCTCTCTTAATATAAAAGATAAATCACCGGAAGTTATACAAAAAGTAGCATCTTTATGCTTACGGCCCTGCCCGAATACATTTTAAATCCTTTTGCTGTACATTAATTATTCCCAACTTTTTGGAATGTCCACTTTGCAAGTTTGCGGAAGACCTATATTAGTACTACTTCTCAAACTGAAAACCTAGGGAAAACTAGAAGGAAATTATCCACAGAAAACAAAGGTACTCTATATTTATAATGGAGCTGCTCTCATCTTTGGGATTTTTACATCCTACCGTCAAGCATTGTGATATATTGCCATTAAAAGAAGACCGGAGAGGATTTTTGCTTTTGAGGAAAAAGGCAGAGAGCGAAAGATGTTCAGGGTTTGTGATTACAGCGAGATTTTTTTTTCAGCTAAAAAGGGACAAATGTTATGGTTCCATCTGTTCTGACGTTTTAGGACATTTACGGATTTTTGTTTGTTTGTTTGTTTGTTTAAGGGCAGTGGTGCCCTGGTAATCACTTATTGGGAAAGGGATTTCTCGTGTCTAAAAGAAGGATTTGAATTCCTTGGGTTTGATAAAAATTATGACTAAAACCATCTTTCCGATGTAGGTTTTTGAACTTTTGGAGTGGAATTGACCCCAATTCCCCCCTCGCCACTAGATACAGGGTACTCCCCCTCCCTATCATATACCTCATCCTTTTGTACGTGTCACCAGTCCAACGAACAATGACTCAGTCTTTCAGACTATGATTTGACTATGATGACACTTCTCAATCTTCTGTTGGAATCGCCACGTTTCTGAATTACAGGTAGAGAAATGATGTTATGCATTCATTATTTTTGCTTTATTAATCTGTATATTTATTGTATTCAAAATTTTGCAATTTCTTAGTATAATTACGTTTAGTGCACCACTGTAAGATTAATTTCTCCCACACAGCAAGAATTCATATTTTATTATTCCATAAAAATAAACCATAACAAATGCAGAAATCAGAGTATCAACCATACTGTCGTTACCTTGTGGTTAAGTAGCTCGTTTATGGTTTCCATTGACATATAAACTACTCTTTCCTTACATATATACATACATCTTGCTTATTTATGTATATTTTACAGCATCTATGATACGAGATTTCCATTATCAATTGATCATTATCAATCCTCAAACAGAACAATCATCAATCGAAAATCAGCGAGGGAGAGTCTAAAGTCCAACATAGAGACGGGAAGCACGTCCCATAGTTCTCCCTTCTTCCTTCTTATATATATTCCTCTTTCAGAAAATTCCAGTACATTCTAGAGGACTGCGTCACCGCGTGGGAAACAGCCCTGTGGCCACCGGTCAGACCGTATGTCGGCGCATCTGGTTCCCCGGAAGCGGCCATAATTATCTTAAGTTGAACATTCCTTCCGTTAACGATGCATATGGGGAGGCTTTTTCCATTTAAAACTGTACACAGCACCACCTCGTGTGCTGTGTACAATTTTTGGTTCTGACGCATACCACACCGATTTTCTTAACATTGAACTACTGGGCGTTGACTAGTTTTAGAAACTCACGTTAGCCACCTAAAATTCAAACCATTATAAACTTCTGACAGGATAGAGGAGGAGAAACTTACTTAGGGGGTACTTGCTAAGTTGACAAATGCGTACCAGTCTCCTAAATCGTACCAAATCCAGTTATCTCCTAATATTTAACCGTGGCGACATTTAATAATATATCTTAAAAGCTGAGTCATTTATATTACTACATAACCGATATGGTGTAAGAACACGTGTTTCTGAGCTTTTCCCGTCGACTTGTAAAAAACAGGTGATACTGTAAAATTTTAATAATGTTAAATAAGCACTATCTATTCAAAAAATAGTTTAATTGTATTTGTTTTTATACCAATATAAGCTTAGATTACTTATATTACTTACGACATTTCTTCAAAGTTTGTTAAAATTCCTTTTGAAATTAAATGAAACATTTTCTAAGAAGCCAACGGGTTGCCTAAACCTCACTGCTGTGTAGTTTCCCAAATCGTACCAGTACGATTTAAGCCACTGACTGATATTGAAAAATTAAAAACTTTATTAGTACTTTATTTGGTTGTTGACCAGTCAATCACTTGGTTTTTAGTGATGCAGATTTTGTGGCCAGTAATCTTTTAAATAAACCACGAACTTCAGAAAAGAAGACAGTGACAATTGAGACAGTGACAATCAGAAAAAGAGACAGTGAGAATTAATTAACGGTATAACGATATTAGTGATGCATATTTTGTGACCAGTGATCAATCACTTGGTTTTTAGTCATGCAGATTTTGTGACAAGTAATCTTTTAAATAAACCACACTTATAAAAACTTTATTACTACTTTATTTGGTTGTTGAACAGTCAATCACTTGGTTTTTAGTGATGCAGATTTTGGAGCCAGTAATCTTTTAAATAAACCACGAACTTCAGAAAAGTAGACAGTGACAATTGAGACAGTGACAATCAGAAAAAGAGACAGTGAGAATTAATTAACAGTATAACGATATTAGTGATGCAGATTTTGTGACCAGTGATCAATCACTTGGTTTTTAGTCATGCAGATTTTGTGACAAGTAATCTTTTAAATAAACCACACTTATAAAAACTTTATTACTACTTTATTTGGTTGTTGAACAGTCAATCACTTGGTTTTTAGTGATGCAGATTTTGGAGCCAGTAATCTTTTAAATAAACCACAAACTTAAAAAAAAGTAGACAGTAACAATGAACCTATCAATTTGGTAAATATGAAGTTGCTAATGAAAATCCTGTTTTAAAAATGCATATTTAGGAAATTTGTCCACTTCCCACAATACCTCATAAACCAAAAACTGCTAAAAAAGCAACTGTTTTCACCAGTAGAGATTATCTGGATAAGTTGGACGATAAGAAAATACAAACCCCAATGGTAAAAGCAGACCCAAACATTAAAATCAAAACTAAAGAAATCTAGCCCAAATGAAAACCGCAAAAGGACTAATGCTAAATAATACTTCAACATGTGCATCCCTGAATATTGCTGTATCAACAAATGAAGAGGAATGGTTCTGCTTTTTATGTGAAAAAATCGGTCTCGGAAACAAATTTAATACCTGGGATGTAAAATTTGGATACACAAGTCTTGCGGAGAGTATCAAAAACATCAAACTTTATTATTATCCTAATTGTATTTCATGTTTCATAAAAATACAATTTCTTCAGTAATTCAGTATTATTACTTCGAAACCAAAAACAGGTACGATTTTGAAAATCACCCAGTACGATTTAGGATACTTATTGCCAAAATCGTACCTTAGGGTTAATTTCAAACTGGTGCACGTATGTAAACAAGAAATGTTTACAAATACATTTACTGATTCAAGCTGTTCAAATAAATCATCATTCTATGATTTACTAATATTATTTTTCTAAACAGAGATACCAGTTCTCCATATTATGCATAATTTCTAAAGTGGTACGATTTTGGAAACTTTCCCCTGCACATTCATTCGGCACGCATTCTGGAATCTCTTGCGAGAATTATATTTCCATTCCCTTAATTGCAAGGTTTACGAAGAACTTTTTGAATAAATCAACTTATTGATGCAGGCAGCTTCAAATAGATAGTTTACCAAAAAGGAGAAAAATCCATACAAAAACTCAAAATAACCATCATCATATATATAAGAACCGTTAATATTATTTTACGTACAAAAAACTGCATCAGCCATACTCTTTTATCTAAACACCACTTGAATTAAACTGTAGATTTATTTCCGTTCAAACCTACGTTACATCGCAGCGGTCCGAGAGTTACGGAATGGTCCATCCTTCACTTTGCCGGCACTGCAAGCTGATAAGTAACGATATTACCAGACTAACATATCTAAGACATTTCATCATCTACTGTGAACACTTGGGGTATCTGTGATCACTTCTTGACATTCGTTGAACACATCGATCATTTATGCTTTCCTTCTCTCTCCTTCTGCAGGTCTGCGCAGCAAATTTTATCTGTCTTGGCTCCCCCGCCCAATACAAAAGATTAATGGCCGTGTACCAAGATGGAAAAGTTGATTAATTACGCACTAATGCAATCACAGCATACTTTCGTGTGTTTTGCAATCATCAGAAATGACACAGAAATTCATCTTAATCTTCCAGCGACGTTGGAGATAAAGTAGGGATAATATATTGCAAAGGGACACCAAGAATGTAACAACGCATGAAGCATTAAAACTTGTTACCGAAGTGTATAATGTCCTAAAATGTTATAAATAATTATATATAATGAACTCCTACTCTGTATTCTAATCAATCTTATTACATTTCGCAGTTTTCAAGCAGTAAGCTATTTTTAATTTATATATAGTTTTTTTATATTTTATGGTCATTTAAAGATACTGATGAACTTTATCTAAGATGTATCAAACAGAATGTGATTGTTTCTATGCTTGATATTTCATTAGATTTTCTTTTACAGCACACCTAAACAATAAAGTCTTTGACTATGATTCTGGAAAATTGTCCTATATTAGTAGTTCCTTAAAGACATGATCAACATAAAGAAAGATACAGTGAACATAAACTAAACAAAAGATTTATGTTCACTGTATCTTTTTGAATTTTTCAGTTTGAAAATACGTCAAAGTTTCTTCTTTATAGTTTTTTAAAAATTCCATTTAGGAAAATCTATCAATGAAGGGGAAAAATACAAAAAGTTAAGTATTTAAAACAATTAAAACGTTACCAAACCACCAAAATCTGTGCAACAAAACAGTATTTCTTAAGAAGCATTACTACTCTCAAAAACCGAAAACATTTTCCAATGAAAAAGGAGGAAACGCTCCTTCATGTATGATAACTATTCCGTTCTGATCAACCCTCCCTCATCAAATTTGTAACAGTACGTGTTGTATAGAGCAGATTTTTGTAGTTTCATAAAGGATTATGGAACCATAATGTAACAACAATATAGTCAAACTATATATATATGTGTGTGTACATTAATTATAAAATTATCTTCTTGTTTTTAAGAGTACACACGTTTCTCTTACCCCACAGAGGGAAAATTCACTATATGGACAAAGGCATTTGGACACTTCAGAAAATCAGCAAATATGCAGGAATCGGCAAATATGCAACCATACTGGTTTTGCCGAACGGTATGCTGGAAGGGCACATGTTGCTAAATTCTGCGCTGGGAGATGTTCAAACGGATTTGTCTTCTATGATGATACTGCACACTTCTCTTTCAGTTATGACGATCAGTTTAAATTAACATAATTTATTTACAAATTAAGATTAGTTACAGTATTTACATAAAAGGTTACTAAGAAATTACTCTCCAGCGAGAGTTCCATTATTACCGAACTGATCGGTTCTTATGCACAATGCATTCTGATTCAAACATTTTAAACGGGGGGTGATTCGCGGTACGGCGCTCGTAGCGCCACCAAAGATGAACTGCAACACATGTAAAATAAAAAGGAGCTCATTTTTCATTATCTATTCATTCAGTCTAGTGGAGCTACATTGCGGGTACCTGAACTTATCGTGTTCCAACGCGGACTCGTCATAGGATGCTATTTGTGTCATCTTTCTGGGCGAGTTATTGCATCCAAACTGGATGTCCCAAAATCGAGTGTAGAGTATGTTATCAAGCGATGGAAGCAAAACGGAGTAACAACAGCAAAAGACGTTTCGGATGACAGCATATGCTGACAGAACGTGGCAGAAGATTTTTGGTATGCCATGTGAAGAAGTCGTGCATTTCTCTAGCCCTTGCGATCGGTGTAGAGGTTGGAAATGCATCTGGGAGCTCCGTTAATAGCAAAACTATCCGCAGAGAGCTGCACATGATCGGTTATCATGGTCAAACAGCTGCATACAAGCCATTGATTACACTTGTTAATGAGAGGCGTCGTTTAGCCAAGCGTGTCGTCCTTCGTTCCCGGACCGTTGAAGAATGGAAAACTGTTCTTTGAAGTGATGAGTCTAGGTACTTCAGCCTGAGGGACGTGTTTTGGTATGGCGACAACCCAGAGAACGGTTTCATTCAGACTGTGTTGTTCAAACAGTGAAGTTCGGAGGAGTGTCCATTTTAGTGTGGGGTTGTTTTTCCTAGTTACGACTTGGCCTGGTTAGGACATTGGTGGTAACTATTTTGTAGGATTAAATTTATTTCAACCAATCCACTTCATGAACAAAATGGACTCGGTCTTCGATTCGAATGATATATCCTAGAGCTACGAACGAGAATTTCTCTCTGAAAATCCATACTTTATCACCAAAACCAAAAGACTTCGAGCAGTTTTGACAGTTTTTATAGCATTCTTCTTACATTATTCTGCCAACCAATGACGTAGCGATTGATTGCTATGAGTCGTGCAAGGAACGAAGAGTGGCTTCGATATTAGGTAAATGATGATGATATGGTGCTACAACGAGCACACACGCAATGAGCACTATAAGAGTATGTATCTAAGACCAACACGTATCTGTACGATTGTGTGGTCGTTAAGGCTGCTGTGTACTAAACCTTTTGGATTCGCTCACCTCAGTGAAAATGTGTCCAAGGATTAACGACTTGGATTTAAAGACTTTTTTTCTTAAATTATACACCGTTTTAGAGAAAGAAATTTTACAACTTGGGGCACTTTCGTTTTAACTAAAAATACAAATAATAGTTTAAAATTAAAATAATTCGGGGGAAAAAATCTGGTCTAATGTTATAAACGCTCATAAATTACTTTGGTGGATGAAATTAATAAAATGAATCCTATTCGAAGGTGTAAAAAAGTTGAGGCTATCTGAAAATACCATTTTTATTGGATTATCAGCATTTACGTAGCTAAAAGATAAATTTTCTACAATTCTTACGTAGTAAAAGACAAATTTTCTACATAGGTTAACATTGAGATGAGCGAATCCAATAGGGTTAACACACAGCAGCCTTAGTGCAATATAACAAAATTTCCTCACCAGATGAAGAGCACGTTTATAAACCTATACTGTCTCTGAAGCTGCATGTAGTTATTAATAAACTCTTTTGAGATTTCTCGAAAATCATTTAGCTTAACAAAACTTATTCTCTCCCCTCTCCCAGCTCCCCCCTGCAATGTTTCTCATTCTTGTTATCTCCTGCCAGGCACTTCAGACGATAACCATTCCACTAAAATTATTGCTTTCCCCCGTGATCGCAATAAAATTCCGCAATCTCTGATTACTACTTTTTACTCCTCCCCCATTGCCCCCTCCAGATTTCGCCCCTCGCTCCCCCGAGACCCCTTTATCAGAGCCCTCCGTGTAAAACAGTCCCCCTGCTATGTCCGGAGATATTTCACTAACTGCCAGCCGCATGCCTCCGGCCAATCTTTATGCGCCCCGCACATCCCATACGCCGCAACTACGACAAGAAGTGCAGCGTAAATAGGGCGCCCAATTATACGAACGAACGCCCCGGCAACAAAAGACTTGTCGCAAATTCAACTAAAGGAGAGATATAAAAGTCCTCTGTAAGAACGGTATTTTATACGTTTGTGATCTTTTCTTCTGCTGTTTTCGGATCGCGGAGTATATTTAACCTCTGTTTAAAGCTGTTAGAAGTCTTGCTGTGTTAAGCGCTTGTATCTGTTTGGATATGGTGTTAATTGCATATAGTACTAGCTGAAAACCCGCACTTCGCTACGGAGTACATTCAAATTAAATACAACGGTCAATGTATGCAATTAATGCCAATATATATGTATATATATATATAATAAATACAACAATCAATGTATACAATTGATGTAAAGAAAAATATACATATATATATTTATAAAAAAATCGTAAGGGATATTTTTATAGACAAAATAATGTAGAAGAAAATATTCAAATTGAATCTAATAGGACATACTAAAGAATATAGTACAGTTAATACAGTTAGTACAGTTTGGGGAACATAATAACTTTTATTGTATTTTAATATTTTTTTAGATGTCCAATCGTTTGCCGCATTAGCAAGAAAAAAATTTTTTTTTGTCTATTTAGTTGTTATGCACGTGACGATAAATTTATTTAAAGTACCAGAAAAAGAAATCACGTAATCAGCATTTAATAAATTAAATTCTAAAAATTAATCTTTAAAAATTCACCAAAAATCAAAAAATGGAGGTAAAGATTCGAAAAAGATTTCATTTTAAATGAATTTTTATGATTTTTCTCTGATATAAATTTTATAACCCTCAAATTACTATTTTAAATGCAAACTTAAAAAAAGTTACTAAAACAGCTTAAAAACATAATTTTAAAAAATCTAAGTAGAATTATTTAAAAATCTTTCGTAGTGCACCCCTACACTATAAGAAGAATCGCCATGCAAAATTTCAGCCCTTTATGTCCAGCGGTTTGGTCTGTGCGTTGTCTGTCAGTCAGTCCGTTACGGAACTGTTATATATATATATATATATATATATATATATATATATATATATATATATATATATATATATATATATATATACATATATATATAGATAGATAGATAGATAATAGTGCATGGAAATTTTTGTATAAATTTAAAGTCTTCAATATATGTTTTTTAATTCTACATGTTATTTTTTTATTTTTGCTTTTTTTATGGTCTATAAATTTGAAAAATATTTGTAGTTTCAAAGGACTATGCGCAGTTTTGGGACAAATACCTCAATTAACAATTCTGAGAAATTTGGAAGAAATTAGAAGAACATGAATAAGCATAGAGAATTTTGAAAAATTCCAGCATTTTTGAAGAATTTTTTGTAAAAACATGTCTTATTCTTCCAAAAAATGCTTATTTGCGAATTTTAAATGACTTCAGCGTAGTAAAAAACAATATTAATTATACTTGTTTAGTATGCAGAGTAAAATATTGAATATTTGAAAAGAAGAGGTTGAAAGTTCCTTGTCCCCTTAAATGTTTTTTAAAAAAATGTACTCCATAATTGAGAAAGAAATTTTTCAACTTTGGTCATTTTTCGTTGTTGGTTTTTTTAAATGCAAATAATATATCACGTGTTTTTGTTTTGCATACTCCCTAAGTTTCAGATGTTATGCCACAGGTAAAACATTTTATACTGCATGTGTTTCGTTATTATTCTATTTCAAAAATAAAGGGAAGGAGGTAGTAAAAACTGGAGCCCTGCACAGCCCTTTTAAAATCTAGCCATGATAGTGCTTAAAGCTGCTGTATGCTAATCTTACTGGATTCGCTCATCTCAATGTTAACCTATGGAGAAAAATTGTCCAAGGATTGCCGAATTGGAATTAAAGAATTGTGAGCGAATTCAATAGGATTAGTACATAGCAGCCTTAACTTGATAGATTGAATAAATTTTTCATTATTTGTAGGTACGTATCAATAACTCCCTATTCGGGATATGGGCTGGTCATTTGGAAATAGAAATTCCTTGAAATACCGATATTCATTAACTTTTTCTAACACATAGCATAAGATTTGCCTTATATCATTTATTATAGAGGAGGAAGGAACATTTGAGGTTCCTCCTACTGTAGTTGATGTTCCACTTTTGAAGGAAATTCAAGAAATATCACGTCGCGCCGTGGAGGAGAGGCGTAGCACTAATCGGAGGTGTAGCCGGCACGAGGGTGTGATGCAGTCGGGCGAAGTGTAGATCCAGGGAAGCACTTACGAACTTTAGGCGAGAAACGCACACATGGAGCCATTGATGAAACACACAAATTCCAAGACGTGCTTTATTTATCAGAAGGCATTAGCTCCAGTGGCCACATGACTTGGCCTGAAGGGCGCGGATTACATTACAAGACAGAAGCGGACAGCAGGTCCGACTGCAACGAGAGTTAGACACGAAGAGACAGAAATCTTCTGTTCACGCAAATAGTAAATGAGTGTTTTGCGATATTGACGCCAGAGGGCCTAAACTACTTAATTTTTATTTGTGCGACTTTAGATTCGTGGAGTTCACGTGTCCACTTAAGTTTTGCCGGGGACTTTACTGCTAGATCCCGCGCTTGTTAGAACCGCGAACTATTGACCTGGGTGCAGGATAAGTGGCCATAAACTTCTTATAAAGTGTGGTTTTGACGTTACAGACCCCATAAATCCAGAGTGGTTAGAGGGCTCTTCAAGAATTTTGACATTACACTGACATTCGGAATCTCATAAACTTCCTACACTCATATCTGGGGATGTTATTGAGTTCAGCTACTTCACATGCCTGTATAATGATCTGCAGGGCTAATATAAATTATCTTATTTTACTTTTAGGTTGCAATTTTAGAAAAGGGGTCGTGCTTTATTAACAGGATAATTTTAAATACGCTTTAGATATATCATTGTGGGCCGTTATTATCACATATATATATATATGTATATATATATATATATATATATATATATATATATATATATATATATATATATATATATATATATATATATATATATAAGAATAAGATGAAAGAGAAAACCAGTAATAGCTCTAAAGCTACTTGCAGCCAGGAACAAACAACATGAAAAGAAAAGTATGAATAAGGTTTTTGACAGCATTTCTTCATCAGCGGTGTCAATACTGTCTAAAAACCAATGGATTGTTTCTGATGAGTATGATCTATTAAATAAACACACTCAGACACCGTACAATCAATTATTAACAGAAGAATTGATTAATAAATGAATTAAGTTTGAATGAGTACTTAACCAAAGAACACCAAGCCTGGCGCTAGTCAGAGTGGAAGTTAAGAACTTGTAACCGCAAGATGACTGACGTCATAAAACTTGCAACCATTGAGGTAGTGGATTCTCAGTTACAGACTTACTTAGGTTACCGTATTTTAAGACTATTATTCCTTTAATTATTTAGTTATTACTGTTACTACTTTGAGTTAATTTTATTATTATTTTATTTTACTTATGATTTTTATTTTTATTTTTAGTAGTTATTATTTCTATTTTAACCTATTGTTATGTTTAACATATTAATGCAACAGAACAAACTATTCATTAAAACTAAAACTACCAATTATGTTTTTGGATAGACTTACTGGGTAATTATTCCGAGTTAGCACAGCTTTCAAGTCTATAATATGCTTAATACTATTGTCTTTAGAACATAGCCCATTTCTACGAAATAACTGATTTACAATAAAAACAGATTTATGTAAACAGGTTAGATAATTTTGAAATTTAACAATATTAAAATTATAATCAGATCTTTTGTCGTATAAGTCAAAAGTAAATTTACTGTGAGTACTTAATTTAATATTAATATCTAGAAAGTTTACATTAATATTATCATGGCTACTTTTAATTAGTTCCAAATTAGGAGGGTAAAAATTTAAGTCTATAGGGTTATTACTTTTATTAATTACTATTATATCATCTATATATCTATATATATTGTAATTGCTATTTTCTATATTATTAATTTCAAAATAATATAAGTATAAATTAGCTAGCATACTTGAAGCATTACCACCTTGTGGTACACCTTTGGACTGTAAGTATATACTATTATTATGAACTATGTAATTATGTTTAGTTACTAATTCTAGGAGCCTATTGAAACGAGTTAGTTTAATTTCGTTGCTTAAGTATTGAATATTATTTTGTACTACCATTATGATTATTCTATTTAAATCATTTATATCAATATTATTAAATAGATCTTTAAAATCATAATTTACAATATATTTACAGTTATCTAATGTTTGTAGTTTTCTAATTAGACTAAAGCTATTATCAATTATACCACAAACACCAGATGTTATATTTTTATAGATTAATTTAAGGTATTTTAATAATAATTTACTTGCTTTTGTAGCATAAGTCTTATGACCACAGGTTACTGCTCTAAAAGCAATAGGTGTTTTATGAAATTTAGGAACTAAAGTTATATAAGGAAAATGATAAATGTTAGATGAAATACCTAGTAGTTTATATTTTGCTTTGATTTTCTTAATAATAATATTAGTAGTTTCTTTTAATGACTGAAAAAGATCACTATTTTCTAACTGTTTTTTTAAACATATGGCAAAATATTTTTTACAAATTATAGCATAGTTGTTGGCTGCTTTATCTACATAAGTGACTATAAAGTCATCTTGTAATTTTGTAATAGCAGCTTTAAAGTGTTTATAAGAATTTTTAATGTTATTACTATTATTGGGTAATTTAGCTTGTACTAGTTTTAGTAAATTAATTTTCCAAGGGTTGAATGCTTCAGTAGGTACAGAATAATTAATTGCAATTTTGTAAATAAATTTATCTAAATCAGCAATACATACATACATACATACATACATACATATATATATATATATATATATATATATATACATATGTATGTATGTATGTATGTAAATAAATATTCCAAAACATAAGATAAAACAATAAGATGTTTCCTTACTGTAACAGTAGACTATTACAGTATTAAAACAGCTTACTGTTTTATCTTGATTTTAGAAAAGACAATCTTCTTGTCATATCTAAACGTTGCCACATTAAATAAATATATAAATATTACTCAAGAAAATTTTACGAGAAATCAGTATGGGTTAATAATAGAAATAGGTAAAAGGAAAGGGTGTGAATCGCAGATGTAAACACCGTTTCCTGATTCAAATAATAACATAATAAATTATGAATTTAGGGTATAAATGTTGAATGAAAAACAGTTGGTGACCTAAATTCAGCAGTTAAAGATAACAGTAGATAAAGGATAATTAAAAAAGCAGATATGAATATTGATTATAGAAGTCAATAATAATTTAATATGTTAAGAAAAAAAAGTATGAGTGTAGACGTCTACGATGATCAGTAATAGCGTTGAACTATTGATAATACAGCTGTTTGAATATTCAAGAAGGTTTTTTTTAATATTTTAATACATTAAATATTACAAAAGTCATCTTAGAAAAAAATATTTGATTTTCGGTACTGAACAATATAAAACATTCATAATATGATACACTTTCTCTTCTCTCCGAAGACAGACGTAATTTTGTTTTATTCTTTAATAAACGTTTCATTGATCAGACCAATTTTGCATCTTTAAATGTGTTCTGATTCTTATTAATGATATAGAGATAAGTATTTGCGTCCCTTTTAAACTATTAATTATCGTTAACTGGTTTTCTTAATGTTGCTACACATAAATTTTAAACAATTAAACACAGTGAATATTGAACATCCCATTGTTTGGAAATGTAGCAATCAAAGTAGATAGCACAGCTACCTAAAAAAATATTATAAATTATGCTTTATAATTTGTAATTGAATGATTATTGAGAAAAATATAGCAACTGAAAACATAGTTTCCCCTCAAAACATTTCTTAGAGGGTGAGAAAAGCATCGTGTTTGAAGTTTTGAAACCACTAGAATAGTACAAAAATACTTCAAAACTGTAAAACGTACATGAAAACAGATTCTCATTTTGGAATGATTGAATACTGGTTTTGGCAGCAAGGCTCTTTTTGACCCTCGAAGTCGAGAATGTGGATCAACCTTGCACAAATCTGTCAAAGTAGGTGAATTTTTATCTGCAGATATCGGATGATGCACATTCTGCCCGCATCGTATAGCGAATTAACATCACAAGCTACCACGGAATGGGTTCAGGTTCGAATACGGGCAAAAGCATGGACGTTCTTGCATTATCCCCTCATAGGAAGTGATGTTGAGTTACCTATAGGGTACTCCATTAATAAAGAAGCCAACAAAGTCACGGTGTTGAATAGGCGTGGTATGTCGACAAGTCAGTTGCCTGCGACATGAGAAAAGAAACATGGCTCATGCGTATAAAGATTCTGTAAACAAAATATCCTAATTTTAGCTGAAAGTTATCAAGCTGAAAGTCTTAATTTCCAAAAAACAGATAAGTTGAATTCTATATTCATTTAAGAACCAAGAATGTGAATTTGTGCGGAAAAAAATTGGTTTCTCATTACGTCGTTACCTTTAAAGGAACTTGGGATTGATAATTCCCAACACTTCAAAAGAAAATTGAGTCTTCAAAAGCTTTAACACCCCTTAGTGTCTTACTGTTAGTATATAAACTCCAGCGTTTTTAAAGCTTTTCCTAACTAAGGCAAACCAAAATTGGGATTTTTTTTGTTGCAACTGATTTCTGGATATATTTTGTACATCTATAATTCATTGTTTTATATATAATATGTAGAGTTATATATTAATTTCAAAAGTACATTTATTTCTTTAAATTGAGTACAAAGTCATTAAAAAAAATCTCCTTTAAATGACGTATGTATACTCTATTAAATATTTTATAAATTATAAATGCAGTTATATTTAAATAATATATTTCATATGACGTATTAACCTAATGTGACACCAAATATTTTTTAGTATTATTTGAACTATTTGAACCATAAAATAAACCGATTTTCAATCATTCTATTTAATTACTTTAACATCTGGGAGTTTAAAAATTTCCAATACCGTACTTCCAATTTCGAGTTGTACTAAACTGTTAGTGGATTGAAAAATTAACAGGATTTAAAAATAATTACACTTAATGTACATTTAGTAATGCTGGGTCACTTTTGCTCAGTTTGTGCTTTAAAGATTTTAAATATTTAAGATTACAATTCCCAGGAACGAATATGTCCAGCATGTAAAATCATAGAAACCATAGAAAAAGAGACAACTCTTATGTATAAAAGATGAGGACAATATTTAAAATTGACATTTCTTTATTTACATATAGATTTCAGTTAAATAAATAAATAACCACATGTTACATCCTACGTAAAACAAAATATAATAAACACTTATCTAAAATAATAGAATGCTTAATATTCTTTAAGTAATAAATTGGGAAATCCTTTAAAATTACATAAAACCCTTTTCTTGTACCCTAAGTATTCTTAAAAATAACATCTGCCTTGCATTGTAACACCACCACCTGGCCTTACATATTTCTTTAACAAGATTCTGCACCTGACAACTCTTAAATATGTAAGTGTTTTATAGAGTAGATTTGCTAGACAGAAATTAGCTAGCAATAAGGCTATGGTGCATAGCAAAGTGTCTATACATAGCTATGGTGCTGCAGGTCGGAAACCACTGATATATACCAGTGAAGCGCAAACTTTTTTCCACCTCCACCCACTTTATTCCAATTAAAAAATCATTCGACCCCCAATGCAAATTTTTTGTTACTAGCAAATTTTAAAAAAAAATTTAAAATGCTAACAAAAAACAGGAAAAAAGAAATAAGCAAATTTTGACAAACTATTTTAAAATAAATAACTGTAGATTTTGAGTATATATCTAATTTGCAAAAATATGTGTTGTTTACCTTCCGCTCTTGTTTTTGGCAAATATCATGTAACTAAAACTTTATTTTTCAATATTAACGTGTACTTCAATGAGGTAAAAATTAACAAGAATTGAAAAAGAATGATTTCAAAAATTAGTAGCGACTTATTAAAACATTGAAAATTATAGACTTCATCTATTGATATACAACTAAAATTTTTTTTAAATAATGAGAAGGTTTTGCCTGGACCTCGGATAATTTCTGCTCAGTATTTGGTGAAAAACGTGAAAGTGCTACTCTCGTATCAACTTCCAAGTCGAGTCTCGACCATTGTTCAGTCTTTACAGGTCATAATTTTGAAAACCCAGTCTCACAAAGATAGGTAAAATGCAAATGGAAGCGATGAAAGTACAGTAGAACCTCGTTTATCCAGACTAACTGGGACCATAGGCAATCCGGATAATCGAAAATCCAGATAATCCGGGTAATTAGCAAAATAAAATCCTTTGCTAAGCAGACTTGCCATTTATTACGGTAAAAAATGTTTTGTAACAAAATTACATAGTATTGTTTACAAGACATTAAAAAAAAACTTTTCACATCATTTCTTAACAAAGAATTGGTCTACTGTCTTCTCTTTCACACACGTTGCGTTAAAATGAAGCACGGTCAAGCAAACGCTTTATCATTAATAGTTCAGCTGGAGTGATGTCAGGCTGATGCTCCAAGTACGCCATGATGTTTGTCAATTGGTGAGCAGCATCTGCATGTTTCGTCCGCTGTTGCGGGGTGATCGCTCCCTCCTCGTCCACGTCATCTTCTCCCTCACTGTCTGCTGTAGATGTGTATGCCACTACAATTTCTTCTTCCGTCATAGTGCCGTACCCACCATTATTGTCTTTCAGCCACCCACTGACGCCTTCCATATCAACATCTGAACACCCACCTATTGTTCCTAACATTCACAGAAGGTCGTCTGCAGCCACTTGCAGCAAATCATCGCTTGCCATTTCGCGTGTAGCACAAATAGCTGGTGATTCAATCCACATTAACGCCCTGTGACACTCTAGCAAAGCTTTCTTAAACTCAACAAAAAGCATTTTATTACCATAATTTATTGTACAATCTATGCAGGAACTGCACGTTGAAGCAAACTAAAAAGCGAATATTTGGTGTACTTATAGTTACGTTCTTGCCATAATAGTTGAAAATATACGAATAATAGTTGAAAGTCTACGAATCTGATCCCCATAATCTGGAGGTAGGATAAACGAGGGCCGGCTAAACAGGGTTATACTGTACAGCCTTTATCTGATGGAGATTTTATTGTAAAACTGTTTGAGACTATATTTTACAATACCATATCATATTTTTTAACATATAAAAATATAAATAAAAATATTGAAAATTTGTCATTATAGAAAATTTAAAACATTTTTTTAAATTAAACAATTTTATATCATATAAATTTACTTCAGACTATTGCGACCCTTCCCATTTTTTTCTCGACCCCTTTGTGGGTCGCGACCCACAGTGTGCGCACCCTTGATGTATACAAATGGGTATAATATTTTCCAAAGTGGGGGATAGATAATTATCTTACACGCAAGACGCGGCAATCTCAGTCTCTTTCTCCCTATAAATCTCCTTTTTATGGAGAAGCCCATCTCCCCTTCCATAGGTCGGCATGACATTCCTATCCTATAAACTGAACTAATTCAATACGGCGTGTACCGAGCAGACGTAAAAGGCCACGCTTCGGAGACATTTCCATTCCAATAAATTTAGAGCACAGCCATAGAAGCTGGCTGACTTCAGTCGAAAGTCGAGACTTTGCAGCAGCGGCGACAATATGCTTATAAAACACCACGACTCTTTTACCAAGTGCCGCCTTTTACTTTAATTCGTTACAAGGGTTTTGTCCCAGGGCGTTCATTCGGATAATTGCCCACCCTATTTACGCCGCACTTCTTGTCATCCCGGAGCCCTTATGAATGGTAGGCATCGTAAACTCCGAGCCGGGCCGTGACGTTTATGTCCCCTCTCGCCGACAGTTCCGGCGAAATATTCGCGGAAACACGGGGACTGTGTTTTACACGGGGCACCACAGATAAGCACAGCTCCCGCAGGAATTACTGAGCCGCTGAAGTGAACAAAGAGAGAGAGAGGGGGGGGGGGGAGCAAAAAAATATAGCCAAAAAAAAAAAAAATTCTCACAATTTTCTCGTAAAAAGAAAGGAATGTATCGAAGTCTGGACGGTTGTTTAAAGAACCTGTGGGAATGATTTTTTTCCTGCCAGCTACATGAATCAGAGATAATAAAATTTGTTCTCGGAAGAACTGCTTAAATGAGCTCGGTGCTGTCAAGAAATATTGCAGAGGTAAAAATAGAGTATCATTGACGTAAATGATCAAATGAAGGATTATTAAGTGAATTATTAAGAGACATTCTGCGTTTGCATTCTTTTGTTTTGTCCAAAGTTTCAGTGGAAGACCAATGAAAAGTTAACATATTTTCTTTATTTAAGATGGAGAAACATCAATGATCTTTTATTATACCCCAATATCTTTTACCTACGAGAGATATATATCGAATACAGTCGAACCCTGTTATAGCGAACCTGGTATATAACGAACTCACGGATATAACGAACGAAAATTTTGGTCCCGCCGTTTTCCTATTCTACGTAATTTAATTAGTATTGTGTCAGTTTAATGTGCAGTCGAACCCCGTTATAACGAAACTCATGGGACCAAAGGTTTTATTCGCTTTATCCGGTGGTTCGCTATATCGGAATCGTTAAGAAAAATGCTAGAGTTCACAAAATGTATGACTCATTAGTTGCAATGTGTACTCAATAATGATGTATTAAAAAATGATAAAAATCTATTTAACTGATAATTAACCAAATGGTTTGGTTTGGTTTGGAGCGCTACGGTCAACTTTTTGCTACACGAGGGCTAACGTCAGAGGTACGTCAGAGGTAAACCATTATAAGTGAATTTTTCAGGAGAGCTTTGTGATGGTTTACCTCTCAACAGGAGTTACATATGCGATAGTTTATAAGTCTATTTCAACTACCATCTTGCTTTGCCTGTAGGACAGTTTTCCTCAAAGAAGTTCCATCCAAAAGGAATCACAATAAAAATATCGCAAATTGAAGAAAATTCACTTGGTTTACCTCTGACGTACAGATATAGTCTCTCCAAAGATTTGAAAATGTGCCGTTTTTATTACCATGTTTTTATTAAATCGCTTTCTTGTTTGTTTGTTTGTGTGTGTGTGTGTGTTTGTCCGGTACAAATCCTGCAATCGATTTTTAACTAACTTCCCGACTAGCTAGACATTTGAAACTTTTAGAATACCTGGACAATGCATTATTTTAATACTTTTAGCCATCTTTAAGCAGTATTGAATTCATTTTCAGCTAATTTTGTTTTGTAGACTGGTGCAGCCCTCTATCGGCCGGGACGGGAATGAAAAGTTAAACGCAAGTTAACTTCCAATTAACTTCATTTTCTTTCAAGTTGATGGGATAATTCATCAAAAAATTTTAAAAAGTATTTATTAATACACAGAATTGTCAAGTTTATATGATTCAACAGAAAATTAAAAAAACATGGTATATAAAAAGTTCTTTTTATCTTGTAATTATTATTGAATCTTGCATCAAGTGCCACAATGCATTGGCCGGCCCTGAGTGAAAGTATCCGTACACATGGAATTGAATCATCATAAATAGCGACAAGTAAAACAAGCTGTACGGCTATGAACTTTAAATACAATAATTAATCGATGTTTCTTTTCCCGTAAAGACAAGGGAAAAAAATTTACTTACAAATACTGGGAAAACATAAGCCTTCAAAATCCACGGTTTGAGAGCTGAAATATACCAGACGCACCCCGTCGGAAGCCTATTGCAGCTTTCAAACTCCTCATTGGTCATGGTTATTTATCTCTTGGTAAATTTAATTCAAATTAGCGTTTTTACGAAGTTACAGTTATTGTATTTGAGGACGTGAAGTGGTAAAGGATACACCCAGTGTTCTCCCTTGCATAGCATACCGCCCCGAAGATTAACATGAGATAGCGATAGGCTTTTGGAAACTGGGAATATTACTGTTTTCTCTCATTTGTATTTACATTTTCTCGACTATATTGCCATCGTATGTACACACATACACACATATATGTATGTATATATATATATATATATATATATATATATATATATATATATATATATTTATTTATTTATTTATTTATTTATATATATGTGTGTGTGTGTGTGTGATATAACACACATTACACAAATGAATGAAAGAATTAATTTAGGAAGCTTTGATGCATATTAATTCACAATGACACATGAAGGATCCAGGGGTAAAATCACTTTACTCCAAAAACTTCGTTTTGAGAAAAACGAATTCTGAAACTTGGACTAAAGTGGTTTTTTCCCCAGCACACCGAAACTTTATCACTATTTTTAACGGCTTTAAAGTGGTTCTGCCCCAGATATGAATGCACGTAGTGTTAGTACTCCTTGAAAGCTACAAGATAGCAAAGTTTTACCCCTGGACCCTTCACATGGGAGATGTAGTCGTGGACACAGTAATATGGAGAGCACATATGGAGTCGTCCAAAGAACTTTATTCAATTGTAGTATCCTGAAGATAGATTCCAGCACATAACACAAAATGATAATGAAGACAGATTTGCGGTAGTGGCCACTTTGTAGGAAGGATATTGCCGGACTTAGCCGGAGAGCGAAAAGGAGAGACGCGCGATTACATAGGACGAAATTTTGACAGCAGCAAGTTACAAGAGCAGAAATGTCTTCCGTTTAGGCGTATATGAAATGGCCAATATCCCTGTTTCACCACCAGGGATAGGATTTTTTAATTTGATAAAACTTATCACTTTCTCTATACCCTCGTGATTTTCATGTAATTTCAATTTATGGTGAAATAGTCCAGATTGGGGCAGAGAGGGTTTCTGCGTTTGTGAGTACGAATTGGGAAAACAGGCCTTATTTCTTATGTACAAACTTAACGAGGCCACGGGTTCGGACAATATATGATTGTGCTATTGGGATTCAGAAATTTTGAGTGCCTACGTAATGATCGGCACGTAAGCGTTAAGGGTTGTAACGACTCCCGTACAATAGCGAATTTTTAGCTCAGGGAAATTCCGGGAAGACCGCGGAAACGCGTGGTTTGTGCGCATAATTGATTTGGACGGCTGCAGACAGACAGTCGTCTGGCGACATAATGGCCGGAAGTGCTACCGACAGCTCACAGAACAGTTCGTCAGCTACAAAAAGGAAGTTGCCGACCGGAGGTGCCTCGTCGTCTGGGAACGTAACTGATGGCATAAAGGAAGACGGAGTTTTACAGACCTTTCGAGAACGTTCAGCGATGGTATATAAAGTCGCCTAACGTGAGTTAAGGGAAGTTAGTGATTCATAGATTAAGTTATTCAGAGTGACGCTGGAGCCGGAGATAAGAAGATACTGTCTGGCCTAGATAGACTTGACAGAGAGCAGCGAAAACTCAAATTTGATCTTCCCCGTCGATGCCTTGAACCCACGAATTTATATATATATTGATATATATATATATATATATATATATATATATATATATATATATATATATATATATATATATATATATATAGTAAACAGTCTGTATTTAGTCGATAAATGCAATTAAAGCATAAAATACAGAAAGGCTGGCAGTCTTTTATTTAAGGCAAAGTTCTTACAGGGTAAATAAAATTTATCAATTAAGTTGATTCAAGATCGCGTTTCGGATAAGGAGTTGTGCTTTGTTATAAAAGAGGATTTGGAATCAGAATACGCGTTAAAGGTAATTTAGAGGGATGTATTTTTTGTATGTATATATACATGAGATGTCCCGAAATGGTCTTCTCCCGAAAATACTGCAATCGAAGCCGTAACAAAAAAGATTCCAAATCATAACGAATAACTGATGTTTATTGACGAAAAACAGCGACACATCTTAATCACTCGAAGCCAGCCTCGCTTCCCTCTGTAGCGTGCGAATCTAGAATTAGTTTAAAGAGAAGTTGCCAGAATTGGTGGAGAAAGTTAGTATATGGAAAGGCGAAGCATCTCGCCAAGGCGTCGGAAAGGTTACCAGATGAGAAAGAAACTTCAGAAAGGACGATTAAAGGTTATTAATAATATTACCACACACACACACACACACACACGCACACACACACACACACACACACACACACACACACACACACATATATATATATATAAATTGAGATAAGAAAAACTACTAGCCATCATTTAACCATATTTGATCATAATGGTCCGTCGTAATTTTCAATGGAAAAAACACTCATCGCATTGTTTTTTATTTATAACTCTTACCAGCCAAGTGGAAATAAATAACAAATGCAAAGATGCAAATCAACAAATGCGGAAACAAACAGTTTCTGCATTAGCAGACTATCAATCAGAACGGCGGCATGAAACTCAAAGACGGTATCGCGAGCTATTTATCTTTTTAAGCATCATCCGGAGGGCGGTAGCCGAATAAAAATCATTCGATACACAGACACATACCGTAAAAAATAAAGAAAAAAAAAGGTGGCTTCAAAAATGATGAATGCCGGGTGGAAAATGTTATGACATGAGAATCGCCACATATATTTACGGTTTCAGCAGCGTTCGTTCAAAAGCATTAAGTTCTTCAGAGAAACTTCCGTGTCTCAAGAAGTGTACGTTCGGAAGAGAGGGGAATAAATAAATAAAAAATGAAAAATAGAAGCATGCTTCATGATAAATTTTGCGAACATAATGCAGCAGTGCTTTTCAGTTCTCTTTCACGGACATGTGTATTAAGCAGATGTATCGAAATGTGAAACTTTTATACCGATGATTTATTATTAAAGTGGTAAAATTATTCGAAGGGAGAGTTATGGATGAGTTTTTGTGTCTGTCGTAACCCGTCGCGTTTCGATTTTTTTCCTTTTAATTACTTGTTATAGTATGAAAAATAATTTTGGTAGTTGTATTCTAAATAATTCGAGTCAGTAATACACCTGAAATAACCTATATTTAGGCGCCCATACCCACACACACATATTGTTTGAAATAGTTAAGAAACCTAATGATTATTATTAGCTGCATTTGAAAAAAAAATCCTCCATAAGATAAACATGCTTTATCCCTCGCCAAACGGCTGAACTATGGGAAAATGAAAAATTTCCCCTCTTAACTAGTTGGATTAAGTGCGTATTAATGATTGTTAGACTGAACACAATAAGAGTATAAGTTTGTTTGTTGTCGTGTCTGCGGATAAAAGCACTATTCGCAGAAGAGGGGGTGCCATTGCCTCAAGAGAGGTTGGACATCTGTACGCCACACCCCAGTCCGGTGTACATAGGAATACAAGGAAATAGAAACATAAATCACACAATCACAGAAAAGTTTTTAATAATCAATAACGAAACCGGCACTGGGACGATGGGTTGCAGCTCCCATTTCTAGACAGGGCTCCTTTTGCAGGGGTCCACACATACACATATTGTTTGAAATAGTTAAGGAACCTAATGATGTGAATATTATTAGCTGCATTTGAAAAAAAAAAAAAACCCGCTTAGACAGATCTCCTAACTCGCCAGTCTGGGGAAGACTGACGAGTTGCCCAGAATACAACCACGTCTTATGCGGGAATCGAACCCGCGCCCCCAGCGTGGCAGGCCGATGCCACAACTACTTAGCCACTGGGCGACAAGAGTAGAAGTTATTAAGCATATTTAAAATAAAAACATTCGGAGTACTCGGAAATTTTGAGAGAAAAAAGATACTGAGGAAAACGTATGATCAAGAAACGTTTAAACATTCTACTATAGTTTATGTCATATGTAGTAGCAGCAGTGGCGCACCCAGGGGGGTGGGCCAAGGGGCCTTGTCCCCCCAAAAAGAAATAGAAATTACATTATGAATATTGAATTTGCATGATAAATATTTTTTCCGTTCAACTCGACCCCCCCCCCCCTCTAAAAAAAATAAATAAATTCCGGATGCCCCACTGAGTAGCAGATTTGATTTTTCGTGTTTCGATAATATGGTTCATCATTAAATCGAGATTTTTTAAATTTTTTTTATTTAAAATTCAGAAATATAAGTAATGTGTACAGAAGTTTGCTTCGAGGGAAGGATAATTCATAATCAAAAGTTAATTTTTATGTAACGATTCATGCCGCCCTCATAGTATAGTGTTTAGCATTTTGAGCTGCCACGCAGTGGGCTTGGGTTTAAACCCCGAATAAGGTTTGATCGTTTCCATGCGTCCCCGTCATAGGGAGCAATCCTGGCTCACCTATATGGTGCTCCCACAATAAAGAAGCCAGCAGAAATTCGCGGATCTTCATGGGGCGATGTCAAGAAGTACCTAGAGCCAGGGACTGAGCATGCCGCTTAGAAAAAGGGGGGGGAAGGAATGTAACAATTCATTAAACGATAAAATATATATATACTTATACTTATATTTATATTTATATTTATATATATATTTATACTTATTTATACTTATATTATTTTGAAATTAATAATATAGAAAATAGCAATTACAATATATTTAGATATATAGATGATATAATAGTAATAAATAAAAGTAATAACCCTATAGACTTAAATTTTTACCCTCCTAATTTGGAACTAATTAAAAGTAGCCATGATAATATTAATGTAAACTTTCTAGATATTAATATTAAATTAAGTACTAACAATAAATTTACTTATGACTTATACGACAAAAGATCTGACTATAATTTTAATATTGTTAAATTTCAAAATTATCTAACCTGTTTACATAAATCTGTTTTTAATAACATTATTGTAAATCAGTTAGTTCGTATAAATAGGCTATGTTCTAAAAACAATAGGATTAAGCATATTATAGACTTGAAAGCTGTGCTAACTCGTAATAATTACCCAGTAAGTCTATCCAAAAACATAATTGGTTGTTTTTGTTTTAATGAATAGTTTGTTCTGTTGCATTAATAAGTTAAACATAACAATAGGTTAAAATAAAAATTATGACTACTAAAAGCAAAAATAAAAAACATAAGAAAAATAAAAAAAAATAATTAACTCATAGTAGTAACAATAATAAAAACTAAATAAATAAAGGAATAATAGTCTTAAAATATGGTAACCTAAGTAAGTCTGTAACTGAGTATCCACTACCTCAATGGTTGCAAGTTATATGACGTCAGTCATCTTGCGGTTACAAGTTCTTAACTTTCACTCTGACTAGCGCCAGGCTTGGTGTTCTTTGGTTAAGTACTTTTATTCAAACTTAATTAATTTATTATTCAATTCTTCTGTTAATAATGGATTGTACGGTGTCTGAGTGTGTTTATTTAATAGATCATACTCATCAGAAACAATCCATTGGTTTTTAGACAGTATTGACACCGCTGATGAAGAAATGCTGTCAAAAACCTTATTCATACTTTTCTTTACATCATGGATGTTCCTGGCTTCAAGTAGCTTTAGAGCTATTACAGGTTTTCTCTTTCATCTTATTCTTATTTATATATATATATATATATATATATATATATATATATATATATATATATATATATATATATATATATATATATATATATCGGTGTCTTGGTTCTAAAAGCGCCAATGTCAATTTTTTCAGATTTTGAGTTATTTATACCAAAAGTTAAAATTTTAGTAAATCTTTTATTCTAAGAAGACCAATGTCAAATAACAAACAGAAAGAGATTATATTTCCATTATAATATCAGCCAATGTCATTTAATATGCAGTAACTTTAGAGATCCCAAAAGGAACAATGGCACATATTTTATATAAAATAGTAACAGATGAAAATGTTTTATATAGTAAAAATGTTTTTAACATTAACAAAGAACAAACAAAAGAAAAAAAATATTTCAGGTAGTCTCTTCTAACGAAACTACAGCGGGTTATTAACGTAGGATTACTTATCGTTGCTTACCTTTTTTTTTACTCATTTTGGAACTTTTCTGTTTAACTGTTTACTGCTTGCCCAAGCGATACAGACTGGGTTTGGCGCGCTGCTAAAATTATAACTCGCGATGACGGACGTCTGAAATTTTGCTTCACCACTGACCGTTATGGATGAACGTAATCCTACGTTAAAATAATTATGTGACGCGTAGTATAAGAAAGATATGACATTCAGCAAAATGTTCGATATCTTTGAATGCCATTTTCTCGAAACTATCAATTTTGACATTGGCCCTTTTAGAACCAAGCCGCAGATATATAACTAAAACAAAAGTGGAATATAAATACAAATATTGTCTCGACATTCCTCTCAGTTTATGTCATAACGAAAGAAACAAATAACTTCAATACTGTAAGCTCCTATATCCATTATTAGAGTTTAAGAAAGCTTTTAAAATCCCTGAAACCACGGCGATATTCCTATCTAAATGAAATAAAACTATCGTTTAAACGACATCTCCGCAGTGCTATCCGAGCCCGTTAAATACATAATCGGTCTTTTAATTTTTTCTACTATGTTATTCATCTCACTTTGACTTTCGGTTTAGCATTATGTATTGCCAAATTAAAAGCTCTAACCCCGGAGATTGAAATCTGCAATCATGGTAGTGTCGGGACAAAAAAACCCTCCAGGCTCGCTCTGCGAACAGCACTATTATCACATACTTTGCCTTCAGTGATTTATGACAAACTCTTCTTTATAAGCCCTTTCAACAAAAGGTAAAGCCTATTACGCATTCATACATTCCACTTATGCCTAAAACCCCGAAGCAATATATTCCAATCCTGTCTGCATCCACAAAAATGCAAATCACATACAAACAAGCTGTCTCTGCATTAGCACACAATTGATCAAAATTACCCTTCCAAATAGTTAAAACATTTATCTTATTTTTTTGTTTAGTTTTTCCTTTACAACCAGGGGGGAGCTTCCAGCGAAGTAACCTCGCTTAATACATAATGTGCCCCTGCTCCAGGAGAAATGATGAAACATGCAAGAAATCGGGCGTTAAATGCCGGCGTTCGCGCTTTCCTAGTCTTTCAAAATCAAATACTTCGGGGAAGAAATTGTTGCTAGCAGGATCATTAATTATAAGAAAAATAATAGATTATTCTTTAATTATAGCCGGCGTAAATTTAACGTTGATAAGGTGTTGGACGAATGCCTATTATTAAGATAATTGATGCCCGTGATAAGTAGAGGTCTCTCAATAATTAATGTCGGAAATAGACAGCGCCCAGTATGGGTTGCAAATTGTGTAAGAGGCAATCTGTTTTTGCCGCTTAAATGCGATTCAAGTTTAAAAAAAAAAGAAAGAAAAAGATCAAATGACCGATGGGAATGGGAAGCAGATCTTCGCAATTAGGGCTCATGTCGACAAAGAGGCGTGTATGGAGGCCGTATTTAGTCGCCAAGTAAATAACACTAGAGAGAGAGACGTGTACATGCATGATCGCGCTGTGCATTTTGCTCCAAGAGAAGAAAATTGGATTTTATTATTACCATTTTTGTATTAGGAGATTGATACTTGTATTATGAGAAAGAATTTGCTTATAAATAGGAACATAAAAGCGCGGTGATTTATAAATAACTGATTATCACCTGTCGAACACTGTTTTGGGATGGCTTATAATTGGTTGGTTGGTTGGTTTGGTATTATTGACGCAAGGTCCGGAAAGGACAAGCTGCGCCAAACAAACGGTAAGACCCGAAAAAACATACATATAAGTTAAATCCTTGAACTGTATGATAAAAATGTATATATATGAAAAAAAACACTCAATGTATAAAGGGTGACCCAACCATATGGTAGACAAACCCATTAGGCACGAACAGGTAATAAGACCAGTAGTGTACAGGTTGTAAAATAAGTTAAAAGTAGTAAATGGTAAACTAGTCGCATACAAACCATGATAAAAGCGCACATATATGATAAATGAAGTTGTATAAAAGGGTGTTAAGACACTTAGGCTTATAATTGATTTCATATTTGGTATCAGTTTAAAATACGTTTGGGATCTGTTGCAAATGTGTGTATTTTATCAACCATCAAAATCTTCTGGCTAAAATTTTAAGTATTTCTATACAGCCGCGTAGCCACTATTATGTGTTTGCTTGGTTGTGGATGTGAATGTGCAAACAAAGTTAAATGATTTGCCATTGGAATTTTTTTTCATAAATAAAGGAATAAAATTAGATTTCATACACTAACATTATCAATAGAGGTTGCTGCATTATAAAACGAAATATTTGCACAGAGTTTCTAGAGATATGTGAAATGCGCTTTATTCGTACCTACACTATGTTGTGTTCAGTATACAAATTAGATAGTGGAAACATGGGGCCGTACTATTACACATCAGCAAACTCAGATGAAGCAACGTTACACTGATATGGCAAATTAAGGAAAGTAAAAATATTAAAATATTTACAACAAATTAGAAATCAGAAACTCCGTTCACGAACTTTAAAAACTGAAACGGCTGTCTTCATCAGGAGCTGAGCGATATAACGGTCATGGTGAAAGCAATGGCAGCAAAATGGCACTCAGAGAGTATTTCATACAGTAAAATTTTGATGGACGAAAATAACCAACGAAGGAACATAAAAAAAAACAGAGGAAAGAAAGTAAGGAGTAGCGAAGCAAAAAATAAGACCGCGGTAACATTTGGGAACTTTATACTGACATATGAAATTTGCAGATTGATTTTCTTATTTCTATTTCGTTTGTTGGCAGTTTAGTTTAGATAAAATTTTTAAAAGTGCAACATGCACAACACGTTGGTTCTGTCTCTTTTCTTGGATAAATATCCTTTTTTTTTTCGACATATAATCTCTCTATCTCTCTCTCTTTAGTATCGCAGGCATGCACAAAATGGACTCAGGTGGGAATCCAGGTAAGGCAGGGATGTTCCTGAGATATCCCCTCACCAGGAGTAGCGTTGGTTCACCTATATGGTGCTCCCATGGTAAAGTTGACCACAATACAGCGGTTTGGTGGGGCGAATGTGCTCAAAACAAGAGCCTACCGCGTCGTGTATATATATATATGTATATATATATATATATATATATATATATATATATATATATATATATATATATATATATATATATATATATACAATCGGACCTCTATTTAACGAAGTCGCTAAATCCCGAAAGAAAGTTCGCTATATGAAAAATTCGTTAAATAGAGGTTCACCTTTCAAAATACTTTAAACTAACAAAACAGATTTTAAATTCATAAACACTAAATATTATTCATAAAAGTAATTCATCACACCTTTATTTTGTAAATTAATGTCTATTTGTTTTATGTATCTTACCCATCAAACAGAAATCTGCAAGGAAAACAAGATTAAACAAAACATTTTCCGTAAATACACTGCATTTTCAATTTAAAAAATTATATTAAAATTAATGAATTTTAATGACATTATCGCATTTATTATAAGAAGTAATTTTAAGCATACATTACCACATGCGTCCTAAAATTTAATTACTGATAAAGTCTGTTAATTTTATCTGAGTTTTTTGTTTGAAAAAGTGATTTCTCTCATAATACGTCTCTCGTCTTTGCAACGTCACCAAAAACCCCTTCAGGTGTATTTTCTTCAAACTGCAACCCGCGTCGGAATGTGTTAAAAGAAAGTTAATGTGTTAAATGTGTTAAAAGAAAGAATAAGTTTGAAATGTTCAGAAATATTTTGAGAAATATGGAGAAAAAATAATATTGGATCACAAGAAAAAGTTCGTTAAATAGAGAATGCACTTCGCTATTTGGAGGTTATTTTACGAAGAATTTCACAAAATGTACTTGGTTCCAAGGAAAAGTTCACAAAATAGAGAAATTCGCAAAACAGAGGTTCGTAAAATAGAGGTCCGACTGTATATATATATATATATATATATATATATATATATATATATATATATAAGATCATACTTATCGGAAACAATCCATTGGTTTTTAGACAGTATTGACACCGCTGACGAAGAGATGCTGTATAAAACCTCTTTCCTACTTTTCTTTTCATATTTTAGTTCCTGGCTGCAAGTAGCTTTTAGTGCTCATACTGGTTTTCTCTTTCAACTATTTCTTATATATATATATATATATATATATATATATATATATAATATAATATATATATATATATATATATATATATATATATATATATATATATATATATATATATATATATATATATATATATATATATATATATATATATATATATATATATATATATATATATATTAAAAAAATTTCAAGATTTTCGTCTTCAACAGCAATCGCAGGAGTATCGTCGGATAAGTTTGAGTTTCGATTTCCATCTGCGAAGGGTCCCTCAATATCATCTATCTATATCTATATATATAAAAGAGCTTGTCTGTTTGTTTGTCCGCTATAGAATCATAGACTGTTTCACCCACCGGGACCAAATTTGGCACAGTTAATGTTTTGGACCCGAGAAACTTAAATCAGGAAAAACGAAATTTGGAGCTCAATTAGTTTTTTTTAAATTAATTTTTTAATTTTTTTTGTGCCCCATAGAGGTGCGTCTACCCCCTGTGGATTCCCCTCGACCAGCTGCGTGGTTTGAGGATGACGGAGGGGAAGTTTCAAATTCTAATGCGCGGGAGAAAGAGGGTTGGGAATGACCTTAAAATCAGTCGAAGGTCCGCAGACTCAAAGTTTCTTTCTTTCTTATTGTTTTTATATCATTTCAGTAGAAACGTGCTAAGCGCATTCTGTCTGGCCAGATGGACATGAAGAGCGGGAGTGCAGCCCAGCATATTTTTGATGGAATGCATGAAATATTTTATATCTATATATCTACCCGGGCAACGCTGGGCAATAATGCTAGTATATATATATAACAGTTCCGTAACTGACTGACTCACTGACTCACTAACATACAACGCACAGACCAAATCGCTGGACCTAAAGGGCTGAAATTTTGCATGGTGATTCTTCTTATAGTGTCGGGGTGCACTAAGAAAGATTTTTGAAAAATTCTTGTTAGATATTTTTAAATTAAATTTTTAAGCTGTTTTAGTAATTTCTTTTAAGTTTGCATTTAAAATAATGATCTGAGAGTTATAAAATTTATATCACGAGAAAGATCATAAAAATTCCTTTAAAATGAAATATTTTTCGAATCTTTACCTTTATTTTCTGATTTTTGGTGAATTTTTAAAGATTAATTTTTAGAATTTAATTTATTAAATGCTGATCACGGGATTTCTTTTTCTGGTACTTTAAATAAATTTATCGTCACGTGCATAACAACGTAATAGACAAAAAAATATTTTTTATCTTGCTAATGTGGCAGACGATTGGACACTATCCAAAAAAATATTAAAATACCGTAAAAGATATGTTCTTCGAACTGTACTATATTAACTGTACTATATTCTTTAGTATATCCTATTAGATTTCATTTGAATATTTTCTTCTACATTATTTTGTCTATAAAAATATCCCTCACGATTTTTTTTATAAATATATAATTTTTTACATCAATCGTCGACATCAATCGTAGATTGATCGTCGTATTTATTATAAGTATATTTATTTATTTATTTTGGCATTAATTGCATATATTGACCGTTCTATTTAATTTGAATGTACTCCGTAGCGAAGTGCGGGTTTTCAGCTAGTTTCCTATATATCCTTAGTACGGTGACGTAAAATACGTGGATCTTAAAGTGAGATTATAATAGTCTGGTTCAGGAGTGTGCGAACCGTAATGATGTTGCTTCCCACAGAAAAACGACTGAAAGAGCGAGAGATTTCTTGCAGGTTGTATTAAGAGCCTTAAACTGGAGCAATCGGAAACTAAACCATCCTGCTCCTTGAAGCAAAGAACTTCTTGGTTTAAGAAAGACCTAACCTCGCTTCTCGGTGTCATGAAAAATAAAATCTGCGAGCCGCACAAAAATGGAGGGACGCCCTCAGCCCCTGCATTCGCGCCAAGAAGGACTCATCCCTAACCTAATTCCGGATGCTGCAAATAGTCCGACGTATCATTCATCTCTCATCCTCAACATACGCCAAGCAGCAAGCAAATTTCTCTGGCGATGCTTTTCACCAAAATGCAAATAGAATGGAAACAAACTGTCTCTGCATTAGCACGCAATTAATCAAATCGGATAGAACGCTGCACTCAGTAGGCCTCCATTTATCTTTTTGGAGTATCGGACGGGGGCGGCCGACGGATAAAAATCGTTTGGCACGTTGACACAAAGGAAAGAGGGTGCAGTGGTGGGAGGACGAGGGGAGGGGGGTGTACGCGAAGATGATAAATGCGGATCAAAAAATGTAGTGACACGATTGTCGGGGTGGATATTTCGGGGGCTTCCCGCGCGATCGCAGTTTTGATGCGGTTCACGGGAGCGTCACGTTCTCCTGCGGACATGTCAATCTGCGTTGATCATTTGTTACGGTTTTTAAAAAGGCCGCTTCTCTAATAGCCACTTAATATGTACGCCAAGCTTATGATAAGGCGTTAAAAGATGCGACAGGATTTAAAAGAGGAAGATATATATGCGAAGTTTAAGTGACTAAGATTGATTTTCGCCGCTAAAGAGAATGAATGACTTTAAAATGTGCTTCCGAAATATTGTGTATATTTCATGCTTTGCGGGAAAAAATATATATACGTTGTCAGTATGCTGTTTGGGTTACTGTTCAATCTCAGTTTGAAGCATCCATCATGTGATTTCTTTTTCAGAAGGGGACCACCCATCTGATATCAACAGGCCAGCATGATTCAGAAAAAAATGTATTTATTTATATAAACATATGTAAGAACTAAATTTATAAAACCTCAATTGAGCTCTTTGTAGAACTGACTATAGCCGCAAGTTTTATTTGTTTGGATCTTTCTCCACTCGAAAAAAAATTCTAAATTTGTTTAAGGATTCGTATTTATTTATATAAACTTATGTAAGAACTAAATTAATAAAACCTCAATGGAGCCCTTTGTAGAATTAACTACAGCCGCAAGTTTTATTTGTTTGGATCTTTCTTCAGTCGAAAAAAAAAACTATCAAAAACTCTAACTTTGTTTAAATATTCGTATTTATTTATAGAAACGTATGTAAGAACTAAATTAATAAACTGCCCCGCCTGGGGCGTGAGTTCGATTCCCGCATAAGACTTGGTTGTATTCTGGGGAACCGGTGGACCTTCCGCCTGCAAAAGCCCCGTCTAGATAGGGGAGATGCAACCCATCGTCCATCGCCGGTGTCATCGTTTGTTAATAAAATTCTTCTGTGATTGTGTGATTTGTGTGTTTCTATTTCCTTGTATTCATATGTACACTGGACTGGGGTGTAATGTCGTCAGCATCCAGGGACATTAGCCCAAATTAATAAAACTTCAATGGATCCCTTTATGGAATTGACTACAGCCGCAAGTTTTATTTGTTTGGATCTCCACTCGAAAAAAAAAAGGTCAAACACTCTAACTTTGTTTAAGGATTCGTATTTTTTTATATAAAGGTATGTAAGAACTAAATCAATAAATCCTCAATGGAGCCCTTTGTAGAATTAACTACAGCCGCAAGTTTTATTTGTTTGGATCTTTCTCCACTCGAAAATTAAAAAACAACGATCACACACTCTAACTTTGTTTAAGGATTCGTATTTATTTATATAAAGGTATGTAAGAACTAAATCAATAAAACCTCGATAGATCCCTTTGAAGAATTAACTACAGCCGCAAGTTTTACAAGTTTGGATCTTTCTCCACTCGAAAATTAAAAAAAAATATATCAAACACTCTAACTTTGTTTAAGATCCGTACAAAATTTCTAAATTTATGAAACGTAAATGTGAACATAAAATCAACTGAAAATAATTTTTTTAAATGTTCATTGTTGAAAAATCATGATATTTTAATGACAAAAAATCACTCATTTTAATTAGTTCTGCTGTAATAATGACTACCACATGCTCAATGAAATTAACTAAAATCTTAATGTTTCAGGAATCTACAGTAGAATTAAAAAGAAAAATTTCACAAATAGGATACCCTTATATATTTGAAAGGAAATGTTATCATTAGTATTTGGTGATAAGATTTTTCTTTTATAATAAAAAGGAACTGTGCTCAAGCCAAACTCTTGATGTCAATTAATTCCATGACAATTCCTTAAACATGCTTCGTAAATTTTATATCTGAAATATAAAACTTAATCAAGTAACTAAAGCTGGGCAACCTGAAAAAAAATTATTTGGAGACAGATTAAAAAATATTTTCCTTTTTTAAATAGTTTATTTGAAATTTTCTTAACTTTCAAAAATTTACCCTAACTGAGATTTTCTTTTGAAATTTCAGAAACTAGAATGTCATCCACGGCGGAAACTCAAAATAAATTTCTTAGTCATACTTTGTATTTTGTAAAGCATCTAATTTTTTATTTAAAGATGCAGTTTGAGACAGATAGAAAAAAATTTCGTATTATAATAAAACCTTTCTAAATATATTTTCCCATATATCTCCTTTCCGATATAGTTAAACAACAAAGGGAAGTAGAGCAATTAAAAAAAGTCGGGGGCATTCTGGCAACTCACTCGTTTCCAGAGGAAAACTTTAACGCCAAATTGTATCTTATTTACGCGCCAGAAAAATCTCTAGCATACAAATCTCACAATTAACGAAAGAGTGGAACCTCGAATGTAGCGCAACAGTCTCTACTGTGAGTGAGGATAAACACTGAGTCATGGGTTGACAAGTGAGTAAATCTGTCAAAATATGAGTATGCAGAGGTAACACGCAGTGCGTTAATCTGCATAAAAGAGTGTTTTTCCGCACCAAAAAGGTTATTTACTTGTCTAGCACTCTTTTGAAAGAAATGAACCGCGAGAAAAAACAGTTTACAGTTTTGCAGTATAAACTTAAAAGTATGCAGGAGAAAAAACAAGGTTTCCAAATCCAAAAATTTTACTGAAAAATTTTTTTTTCGTTTAGCTGTTTAAAGTGATTAAAATATTTCCGAAGGAATTTTATGTATATAAAAAGAAAGTAAATTATTTCTCAAAATTTTTTCCCAAATTTTAAAAAAAAATCAAACAGAGCTAGCTAGCTTTTAGGCCAGTAAATATATAAAAAAAATAATCATACTTTAAATATCGTATTTAACATGTTTTATAATCGAATTATCAAACAACACAAGGACTTTTTTTATGTATGATGAACTTTATATAGAGACATATTTGAGAGCAATAATCATTACGAAATGCGTGTAAACAAAAAAGAAATAAAATTTTGGCTCTTGGAACCCCTTAAAATGCGAATAGAAATTATCAGTACGAGATATGATGTCATAAGAATTTTTTTTTATCGCCTCCTTCCAAGTAATTTCTGCCTTTGTTTTGTAAGAATGATAGTCATCAGCATCGGTTAAGACATGTTTCTCTGTTGTCATAATAATATAAAATATACGGTTCTGAGCCAAGGAAATGAAAAAAAAATTCGGAAATTTTGTGTTCAGGACAACTTTAACTTTTTAACTGATTTTAAAAAACCATGTGTTTTTGTTTTGCATACTTCCCAATGTTCATGTGGATAGCATTCAATGGAAAGAACATTCATATTTTTTGCTGGAGATAAAACATTTTTTTACTGTATGTATTTGTGCTGGGTCAAATTCGTGAAATTTGTTTTTATAGATTTAAGTATTAAAATTAAAATTAACAGGAACGTCTTTGCTCGGCGTGTATACTCTGTAGAAAAGTATGTATTAAATGATGAGGAGCATATTTAAAATTTACAATATTAGTTATTTTTTATATTAGAATAGATTTACAATATTAGTTACAAATATCATATAATTAAGTTTACTATATCATTTCATTAAAAGGTTGCGGTTAAATGAATAATTAACATGTTACATCCTACGTAAAACAAAACATAATAAATACTTGTATAAAAGTATTAAAAAATTATTAATATTCTTTAAGTAATGAAATTGAGTCCTCACCAAAATTAAAATAAAAATATATGATTGTAATTAATATTTTGTCACTCAGACTGAACTATAAAATGAAACTTACCCCAACTCAGCTTCGGTGGCGACATTGTTCGACTCAGGATTCACAGTTTTAAAAAAAAAACTGTTTATAACTGAAGTCTGTCGATTCCAAGATTTGAATTACACTCATGGACAAAAACATTAGCGCACCAAGAAAGAATTGCGGGATCGTAACGAAACTTGCAATGAAGGTACATGTCGGGGAGATATGCAAATGATTAGAAATGCAGCGTGATTGCGCATTACGTATAGCCGGTAGAGGGCGTTGAACATCGTACTCTGTGGAGTATTGGACCCCCTCTAGCGTGAATGCACAATGCGATACGATCGGGCATTGAGTCATACAAGTTCTGTATGATGTCTTGAGACATTTCATTCCATATTTGCTGTAACCTTGCCTCTAGTTCGTTCAAACTCGTGGGATGCCCAACTCGTCGTCCCAAATGATCCCAGATATGCTCGATTGGAGACAAATCTGGGGATCGGGCAGGCCAAGGAAGGGTAGTAACAGTGCGGAGACAGTCTTGTGACACACTTGCCGTATGAGGCCGAGCATTGTCTCGTTGAAAAATGGCTCCTGGGAGCCGTTGCATGAGTGGCAACACATGTGGTTGCAGGATTTCATGAACATACCGCTGGGCTGTCATGGTGCCACGGAACAATACTAGGGGTGACCGTGTATTGTAGGCAATGGCACCCCATACCATCACACCAGCTGTGGGAGCGATGTGTCGCTGTACAGCAAAGCCAGGATTGAAGCGTTCACCACGGGCTCTCCACACACGAACACGATTGTCATCACTACCGAGATTGAATCTGGATTCGTCGCTAAAGACGACCTGGTTCCATTCCGCTGCAGTCCAGTTTCCTCGTGCGCTGCAAAACTCCAAACGGAGGCGTCGATGGGTGGGCGTCAAGGGCAGCACACGTAATGGGCGCCGCGATACCAACTGTCCTTCAGCCAGGCGCCTTCGTATGGTTCGAGAAGACACAGAGGCCCCTAGTGAAGGTGCTACCTGTGCCTGGATGGCGGCCGATGAAGCAGTTGGCTGTAAGCCTGCATTTGTTACGATGTGGCGGTCTTCTCGACGACTGGTCTGTAGAGGGTGTCCTGAGCGTGGTCTTCGTGTACATGACATCTCTCGGGTCCACTGGTCCCAACACCTCCTCACAACACAATCAGAGCGGCCTAATTGACGAGCTACTCGCCTAGCTGACCACCCAGCTTCCATCATCCCGACGATTCTCCCCCTCTCAAACTGCGACAACTGCTTATATTGTCTTCGAACACGGCGTAATGGCATGTCTATCTCAGCTCTTCCTTTGTAAATGATTCAGCACACTCAAACAAGCTTTGGTTACCTGTTTTATACTCCACAGAGTACGATGTTCAACGCCCTCTACCGGCTATACGTAATGCGCAATCACGCTGCATTTCTAATCATTTGCATATCTCCCCGACATGTATCTTCATTGCAAGTTTCGTTACGATCCCGCAATTATTTCTTGGTGCGCTAATTTTTTTGTCCATGAGTGTATTATAATTATCTTTCAAATATAAGGGGTTCGGAGAAAAGCTGGAGCCCTGCACAGCCCCTTTAAAACCGAGCTATGATACTGCTTAAGGCTGCTGTGTACTAAGCCTATTGGATTCGCTCACCTCAATGTGATCCTATGGAGAAAATGTGTCTAAGGATTGCCGACTTGGATTGAAAGATATTTTTAAATTATACTCCTTTTAAAACTGTACTTTTTAAAATTGTTTAAAATAGAGAAAGAAATTTTAACCTTGGACCATTTTTCTTTTTTTTCTTTAAGCAAGTAATATTTTAAAATTGAAATTATTCGGGGGGGGGGGAAATCTGGCATAGTGTGTGTTCACGAACCACTGTTTAACTTCTCAAAATACAAGTGAATGTTTGTGAACCTCATTTAAATCACCAATAATCTGACTTCGGATTAAAACAAGAAATCGCCATTTAATGGACGAAACACATTAACAATACATTGTTAGGCAGCTTAAAGGAGATACGCCCCTCGCAGCTCTCAAACCTACAAAAAAATAGAACATGAAATCCAACTCTTGCCAAAGCTAAAGTACAATTTACCCTGCTGCCAGTTTCACAAAATACTGCAGTAAAATAAAAAATAGGAAAATATAGTTACATGGAGTTAAACATTCATAATAAACATATGATGTGCGTCAGTATCAGGGAAGATGCGAGAAATCATGTAACAGTGTGTTTTAAATACTCATAAATTCCTTTGCTGAACGGAATTTATAAAATGAATCCTGTTGCAAGGTGCAGAAAAGTTCAGGCTATCTGAAAATACCATTTTTTATTTGATTATCAGGATTTATGTAGCTGTAAATAGTAGACAAATTCTCTCCATAGGAAGGGTCTGTGGCAGCCTTTTGGTACAGCGCTCTATATTTCGGTGCTGAGGGTGTTCGGATCGAATCGAGGCGTCGCGTCACTGAAATGTCTCCATTTGTGTCGTCCCTTCAAAGGGGGTAATACTGGTCCTCCTATATGGTGCCCCCATAATGAAATGGACAGCGAAACTGCGGTGTATTATAGGCGAACGTCTCCACGATAAGTGCCTCCGCATTGGTTTAAAAATAATTAAAAAATCTCTCCATCGCTTAAAATTGAGGTGAGCAAATCCAATAGGGTTAGTACACAGCTGCCTTAACATATGTTAAAAACTTTTCTTTTTCCAATGCGGAGGGGAGGCACTTGTCGCCAAACATTCGCCTAAACTACTCCGCAATTTTACTGCCCATTTTATTATGGGGGCACCATATAGGCGGACAGCATTGCCCCCAATGAAGGGACGACACGAACGGGGGCATTTTTTGTAGCTCGACGCCAGGATTCGATCCGAGCACCCTCAGCACCGAAAACCAGCGCGCTGTACCACTGGGCCGCCACAAGCCCTGTTAAAAACTCGAGGAATAAAATAAGTTAAGACGCTCTTATGTTTACGTTGAAAGCTCCCAGCTAACAGAAAGTAACATTGTGACACATAAACACAACTATAATGGCTATTTTTAATACACATATCCGTCACAAGGTTGATTTAAATACAGCTTTTGACGGAAATCATATCTGAAAATGGCCGTTTTTTTTAATTTAATTTGCAAAGATACATTTAAGAAACATCATTTAAAAACCCTGCATTTTCCTAAAAGCTAAGAATCGAATATCAAACTTGGAGAGAACAACTCCCTCTTTAACTAGATAATCTATCATGCGAATTATGAAAACCAGCATTAACGTTCCGTCTTTCGCAAAAGACTTTTTCTTTTTTTTTTGGGTTCATTTTTTAAGAACGATCCAAAAACCGTCCTCCTTAACGAAAACAGCCACCCTCAGATTTCATAAATGATGAATCCTGTCTGCCACACACAAGCGCTCTCTCTCTCTCTCTCTCTCTCTCTCTCTCTTCTCTCTTCTTTTTATTTTTTTCATTCTGGGCAAGAAATATGGTCTTGAGCCCAGAACATGCCAGCACGTATATGCGGGGGGGACGGGGAGTGCATCAAGATGGAAGAGGAAAAATTGTCTAAACAAATGACAGATGAGGTGTAATTTGGCGGTCCGCTTTTCATTAACCGTTTGACAGTGATAAATTGCTGTTTATTCTTCGCGGGGTAAGAATATGAAGGGGTTTTTTTTGGATTTTTTTTATCATTATTATTATTTGATATGTTGCCAGTATACTGTTTTGACTGCTTCGGATAAAATTTTGCGGCCAATTGTTTTGTTTTTGTTTTTTCATTATTTTATTTTTTTTAAATATGAATGGGCTTCGAGCGAGTCCGAATTTTGAAGGATGAATGAAAGAGAATGGACATAATTATAATGGTATTATGTGAATATTTTCTGGCTTTGAAGAATTAATCAACGTGTCGCAGATGATTTTTGTCAATAGTGTATAACTTATTTTTTTTCGTTTTAAATTCCTTTATAAAATTTTCGTTTGCAATTGAAAAATATATTTAAAAAAAAGAAGGGAAAAAAAACTTTCGCTATATGATTGCTAGTTTGGGTTTAGCTGTTATCATAGGCGTAGCGTCGAGGGGCATAGGGGGGCACGTGCCCCCTCCCAACTTAACTTGAAATGAATTGAAACGTTAATGGAAGTTCAGTTAAAATCGAAAATTGTAGAAAACTTTTAAGAAAGTTGGGTTTTTCCCACTTTTTTAAACTGTGAAACTGAAGATTCCGATTATGTCTTTATCCTTAACATAGTTTTTAGCAATGATATGATCCATAAGAAAAATTCGATTCTATATTTTTTTTTCTCATTTTATTTATATCATGTTTATTTTTCTCATTGTATGAATTTTGAATACTACTCAAACATCAATTCTATTGTTATTCAACTGAAAAAAAAATCATATTTCATACTTTAAGGACAGTCCGGCAGTCAATGCTCTGAAGAGAGCCAAACTGCATTCAAGTCGTGCACCCCCCCCCCCAAAAAAAAAAAAAAAAAAAAAAGCTAGAAGCCCACTACGCCTATGGCTGTTATGGTCGGGTATACCACAACAAGCTAATGCTGAAATGGACAGTTTTGAAATCAGGAACAGGGCCGGATCATCGCATAGACAAATGAGACAAATGTCCAGGGCCCAGTTTTTTGAAGGGTAGTTTACTTTTCTGTTGGATAACTTTATATAATAAATCTATAAATAGGCCTTAAGTTGCAAATATGAATTTTGAATTCCTTATTTTTCTACTGGAAGGGCAAGTTGAGGTTTTAGTTTTTCACATTATTTAGTTTTGTTTTATTTGTTGTTTTATAATTTTTGTGCTCTATTTCTTGAGGGAGAGGGAGGTGGCCCGGTGATAAAAAAAATGTCTAGGGCCCCAAATGGGTTAATCGGCCCTGATCAGGAAGGTACATCGAATGTGTAGGAATTACTAGCCCTAGGTAGAGATAATATGCATATCATATTTCGAGGCCTTTATGGAGTTTGTACTTTCATGCTTTCAATTGTTTGTATATTAGCTGCTTTGACAGTAAAACAAAATCAATTATTCTTTTGCATAGTTATATCCTACAGTCTTCAAAATAGAGCGAAAATTTTTTAACTTAAATATTAAGAAAAAAATACTTTTCAAGAGAGAGAGAGAGCTGAAAATGAGTGGAGATTTGCATTGAATAGGATATGGCTATATCGTAGTTTTCCCTTAGGTTTGTTCATGCTTTTTTAAAATGACATGTATAGAGCTTAAAACTTAAATAAATTAATTTGATATTATAAAATTTATATCGTTGATCTATTACTACATAATTTCCTTTCTAAAACGGTACGTTGAATAATACTATATGCCTACAGTGTAGGCCGTAGAAAAATTATACTGTATACCATAGGTGATGAACTTTTGGTACTTATAAATCATTTTAATGGATCTCAAACGATTTACAGCCAAAATAAAACTTATTTTAATTTTTTTTGTAAACTTTTTTTTTAATTTCACCATTTTCTTAAAAATAAACTTGATGGCAAAACATTTTATATTTTATAAAAAACATTTTCTGCATTTTATAAAAAACATTTTCTGCAGCTTCAAATTTTTTTCCAAAAATTCATCAGTGATCTGGAATCTTATGAAAACTCAGATAAAGTTAAACTGACAAAAGAATTCATCATCAGCAAACGAGACAGATGTGATCAAGTCGATGAAAAACTAGTTTTTCATAAAGTTCACACGCTTCAGATAATTTCCTGAAACTCCTCTTTAATCCCAGATATAACAGAGCGCGGGTAGATGAATTTAAATTTGAAATTATTTGGTTTTTTAATTTCTAAATATTTTAAAATGGAATTAATAGAAATGTATAATCCAATCCTACATGACAGTAGTATAGGGACTGGAAACAATTGAATGTGAATGATTATTTGTCACAATTAATTAGAAAAAAAAATAGTGAATACTTGGAAAGAAAACTGATGTTGCCAATGCTCTAAGCTAAACTTCGCAACTTAATTTGCCTGGAAAAATATCAATAGCAGCTTTAACTGTTTTCTCTTCTACATAATATAGCCAGATGATGCTCGAATGGTTAGTGCGCTGACATGCCGTACTAGAGTCTCTGGGTCCGAGTCCCACTCCACTGTTTGTAGCTGTTCGGAATCGGTTTTAAGCAGTAGGTATCGTTCTAATTCATCCTCGGTAGCAAAAAATAACCGTAACGCTCTCAACCAACCAACCATCCAACCTCTACATAGTATGTGAATCTTACTGTTAACTTTTTGTACGTTTAGTTCTTCCAACCAGGTCTCAACTCAGCTTGAAGTGTGGCAATGGGCCAGGTCATGCTGAAGGAAATAAGAATATGTTCCGAAGTACTGCCCCATTGTAGTAATTAAGAAATCATCTAAAATGTTTATGTACCTCTCAGAGTTCAAAGATTGTCCGCAAAACAATCAATACTTCCTATCAAAAACAGGCCCAGACCATCACAGAATTCTCCCCCCCCCCCCCGAATTTAACAGTTGCGATAACGCAGTCAGAAAAAAAAAATTTTCTCGGACAAACGCCGTACTCACAAGCACGTCCATCCGATTGGAAAAGTTTGAAGAGTGATTCATCACTTCATAAAGCCATTTTCACTGAGCCATGCATGTCGTGCCAAACACCATTACAGTCTCTTTCTGACATAAGGACGAATCGTGTGCGGCTTGTGTGCAGTTGAACTGTCATGGTATCTGATGTAATGCAGTTTCCAACGTACAGGTAATACTATCATCCCTGTGGATTGAAACACCTCTGAAGCCAATGCTGAAGCAGAGGATGAGTGATGATTCGTCTTTTGAATCTTCACTAAGCATCTCTTGACCCGATCGTCCAATTTGTGAGGCTTTCCAGGTCGTGGCTTCGCTCCAGTAGTACCATCAGCCTTCAGTCTCTGAATGACATCTGCCACAGGTGATTCCGGGATGCCTGGAAGACCAGCAGTTATTATACGCGTAAAGACTTTTTGCATAAGTAGTTTCCAATGGCCATACCCCTCTGGAAATCCGTAAGCTCGGCAGTGCGTGCCAGAGCAGATTCCAATTAAATTTAAACTTTTGAGAAACATGTAACACCTATTTTCCGATTAGCAAATTTAGAGCATTGTCCAATCTTGCTACTAATTAGATGTGAGGAAGTGTCATTTCGAAACGAGTTATGCATAAATAATGTCATTGGTCGTAAAATACACATTTTTTAAAAAAATTCCAAGCTCGTCTGTGCAAAAGAGCCTATGAAGAGACGATAACGAATATGAGAAAGAAGTATGTCTAATGCATTAATAAATTCCTCCGCTATTGTCTTTGCCATGTATATTTCTTTCATAAATGAAAAATTGAAATAATAATAAAAAAGGATTTCCAAATTAAACTTTAGAATTTGTTAAAGTTATTAAAATAAGTTAAGGTGTAGCTGAATGAATTGCTCCACAAAAGCTGTTTTTTTTTTGTATAAAGATGAAATTTAGAGCAGATATTAAAAGTAATTCTTTATATTTGCCTTTAAAGAATGAATTTTTATTTGAAAGAAGGAATGAATGAATTAATTGCAGTTTTAAATTTAGAGAATAAAAACTGTAATAAGTATAATGATGATAAGTATAAAAATGTGAAGAATTTCTTCTTCTTTATTTGCAATTCATTATAACATGGTTCGGCTGATGCAACGGATGCCAGTTGTTTAACAGCTGAAAAAGTTCATAACAGAGGTAAAGAAGAGTAAAACAATTGTGAACTGTAGTCTTTGAACTATGCTTGAACGAAACATGAACCATATCATTTCATCGTATTTCACTAAGAGTGCAAAAAAGGATTGAACGCATCGCAGCATGTTTACCTCATTATCTCGTTTAGGGAATGAAGATAGAAGACACATCCCAAGATCTGCCTGAATCATTTCAAGCCATAGACGTATAGGAAGAGAGGCATAGACAATAGGGGATTATGCCTAGGGGGCCTATGATTCATCCAAAAAAAATCTATGTATATAAAAATGGATGTATGTGTGTATGTGTGTGTGTATGTGTGTATGTTCCAGCATCACTCTGGAACGCCTGGAGCAATTTCAACCAAATTTGGTACACATATCACTTACAATCTGGAAAGAAACACTGGGGGGATAAGATACCCCTAGCACCCCTAAAGGGGGCAGGGGGGCAGGGGGCACATGTAAAAATAATCGAAAACTTCTGATATTAGTATGGAATCCATAGTTTTCGGGGTCGCTGAGCTTAATAGTGACACTTCCGATGACGTTTGAGTGCAAATACAGATCCCATCAGCATGGAGGGGAGGGGGGGGGGGAGAAGGAGTGAATATAAAATGACCAAAATACCGAGAGTAGTGTCGAAACCATAGTTTTCGGGGTCGCTGAGACGAATAGTGACATTTCCGATGCCGTTTAAGTGCAAGTTCAGCCCCCCCATTAGCATTGGGGGGGAGGTGAGGGGGGAAAGAAAGGGTAATTATAAAATGTCCAAAATGACCGAGAGTAGCGTCGAATCCATAGTTTTTGGGGTCGATGAGATTAATAGTGATACTTCCGATGGCGTTTGAGTGCAAGTTCAGTCCCCCATAAGCATTGGGGGGGGAGGGGGGAGGGAAGAAAGTGTGAATATAAAAATGCCCAAAATATCGAGAGTAGTGTCGAAATTATAGTTTTCGGGGTCGCTGAGACGAATAGTGACATTTCCGATGCCGTTTAAGGGCAAGTTTAGCCCCATCAGCATTGGAAGGAGGGGGGGGGGGGGGGGAAGAAATTGTGAATATAAAAATGCCCGAGAGTAGTGTCGAACCCATAGTTTTCGGGGTTAGTTAATAATAGAGTAAATTAATAATAAATTTGTAATTTTACTTTATCATTTGTGTATTGTACTTAATTTTAAATACGCGTAATCTATTTGACATCTCGGCCCCCTCCGCTCATCGCTTTAAATACGTGTAAATTAGATTACTTAGATTTTGCACTATAGGTAGAATCCAGCACTATAATTTTGCACTATAGGAAGAAGAAGTGAATATAAAATGTTCAAAATACCGAGAGTAGTGTCAAAACCATAGTTTTCAGGGTCGCTGAGACGAATAGTGACATTTCCGATGCCGGTTAACCGCAAGTTCAGCCCCCCTCCCATTAGCATAGGGGGTGAGGGAAGAAGGGGTGAATATAAATATCCAAAATGACCGAGAACAGTGTCGAATCCATAGTTTTCGGGTTCTCTGCGAGGAATAGGGACACTCCCGATGACGTTTAAATGCAAGTTCAGCCTCCTACCACCATTAGGGGGGAGGGGGGAGAAGGGGTAAAAATAAAATGTCCAAAATGACCCAGAGTAGTGTCGAATCAATAGTTTTCGAGATCACAGAGATGAATAGTGATACTTCCGATGCTGTTTAAGTGCAAGTTCATCCCCCATCAGTACGAAGGAGGGGAAAAGGGAGAAGAAGGGGGGAATATAAAATGTCCATAATGACCGAGAGTAGTATCGAATCCATAATTTTCGATGTCGCTGAGATGAATAGGGACACTACCGATGCCATTTAAGTGAGAGTGCAGCCCCCCTCCCCCATCAGCATTGTTGGGTGAGGTGAAAGTAAGAAAGGTGTGAGTATAAATTTTCGAAAATGAACGAGAATAGTGTCGAATCCATAGTTGTCGGGTTCGCTGCGACGAATAGGGATATTCCCGATACCGTTTAAATGCAAGTACAGCCTCCCATCACCATTGGGGGGGGGGGGGGGGGGAAGGGGTAAAAAAATGTCCAATCTGACCGAGATTAGTGTCGAATCCATAGATTTCGGAGTCACTGAGGAACATAGGAAACTAAAAATGTTGTTTATAATCAAGTTTAAATTAAATTAATAATAGAGTGAATTTGTAATTTTACTTTATCATTTGTATACTGTACTTACTTTTAAATACCTGTGAATTAAATTACTTAGATTTTACACTATAGGTAGAATCCATTCCTTTTCCTGTGTAATAAAAAATTGGGATTAATAAATACCCGGGCAACGCCGAGTAAATAGCTAGTTCCTTCATAAATCATAACAATGTATCAGCAAAAACAGACCTTAATTATGCCATCTTCTGATTTATGGTAAGCCTTGAATTTTTTTCTGAAAACGATGCTTGTCACAGTCATTCTGCATCAAAGATAACACAGAATCTAATACAGAATGTCTAATGAAATATAACCGATTGACTACATTACACAATTTAAAAACCTTTCTGTATCAATGAAAATTCTTAAACTACATTATCACCGAATGACTAGGGCTCAGGCATTCGGTACTAGAGTCTGTGGGTTCGAGTCCCTCGCTTTGCATGGACGTTTGTAGCCGCTCGAAATCGGCTTTAAGCAGCTAGGTCCTGGTCTAATTGGCCCTCGTGTAGTAACAATTGACCGTAGTGCTCCAAACCAAACATTTTGCTACATCAAGTTATAAGTCTTTAACTTTTTTTTATCGTAGACTGTTTATGTACATGTGGGCATGAAAGCTTTGTTCACGTAAGCCATGCAAGCCGTTTAACTTGAAATATTCGATATTCGCATCTCACTTATTGCAATTGATCTCCAGTAATGTAAAGGAACATTGACATGGAATTGCAGATCCTTTGAATTTGAATTACATGTCATTTCAAATGATTCCCTGTGTATAGCCATAAACGCTTTTATTTATGTTACATTCTATGAATATTTCGGTGAAAACCCTAAATTCGTGCAACCCGCGTAATACAAAAGGCATTACGTTTATGCAGCCGTCTCTCCCTCGTATTTTGTCATCATTCCTCCTGTAATATCAGCACCAACTCATATGCTAATAATACGGTATAATGTGCACATAATGGGAGAGAAATCAGTTCAACTAAACCTTATCACCGCGCAACACCTTTCATCTGTAAATGGAGACGTTTCTGCAGATTTAGGACGGACGTTAGTGCTCTCAGAGGTGAATTTATGGAGCGACAGTGATTAAAGAGGAGGAGGGGAAGAGATTACCCCTTTCCATCAGCGAACACATCTATATTTCTCTCTGATGGGGAAACTTGTTAGAGCAAATTGTGTGGGTATTCATATTACACGTCTAAACGACCGCTCAATTTATTAAATTTTGATAAAGCATGGTCCGAGCGTCAATTTTATCCACAATCCGTGCCGTACAAGGTTAGAAACATGAGTTTACTTTTACCTTTCAGAGATTTATTTCAATCTTATACGTTATTATTTAGGGCAGTGTAAATGAACATCTGACCGTTAATGTTTACGGTAAATGTTACGATAATGTTAATGTAAAATATGCAACTATAGCGAGCTAAATACCTCACACGGTTGGTTCAAACCTGGGAATAACTAGAAAATAACTTCATATCGAGAAATTCAAGTTTATTAATAAATATTTCTCGCTATTTAGCTGAGGGTTAACAGGAACTTATTCACAACGCTGTAAAACATCATTTTTAGAGATAATGCGATAGACAATAACAGGTTATCAAAATCCAACCTTTCAAGGAAAAACAGAAGGTATGATCCACTCTAAGACCAGGTCAAAAGAGATTTTTTTTTCTAATTTTTATTGGAAAAAAATGAAAAAAAGGATCGTGAAAACGTATAATTTTGCAATGATTTTCGGAGAGATTAAAATGCGCATACAATTCATCGTTTAATGATCTTTCTCATACATTAACCTAGAGTAAAAACTGAAACAATGACTTTTTTATTTATCTTTCTCAGCCGTAAACTTGATGATTAATAAAACTTCCCAAAATAGCTCGCAGTTTATGACTTGCAACAGGTCTTAAACATCGAGCTTTGACCTTATTTCCCCAAAACCACGGCGTAAAGTAGAAAAAAGTAAATAAATAAAAGTAGCAATAACAAGCCGTAAACGAACAACGATTTGACAACACCTCGCATTAAATCAACGCATTAATGCACCCTAACAGGCTAAGCTGCGAGCGAGCTAAGTCGCGTAATCGCTTTCCGAATTCAGAAAGGAAACCTGGCATCATCACGCGATCCATTTATTTTTTCCCGCCCGGAAGATAAAGCTCTAGCAAAGTGGCAACAGTCACGAACTCGCGCATGCGTGAATGCTTCGGAAATTCATTATGATACAGTGCTACACAACTTCCTCCCTTACAGCATTCTAGGAAACATTTTAACAATGGGGTAATCGTAATTTATGTAGGTAGTTTTATGAAGTTATTATAGCTGCATTTTTCAGCTGTAGCAGTTTTCTTTTTTTATACCGCTTATAGATGCTGAAATATTGCCCGAGTCGTTGTTTAGCTGATTCGTTGTCAGACCATAAGACTCGCTTCAGCAGTTTTTACTACCTGCGAGGACCTCGGCTTCTAAGCGTTTGTTTGTTACACAGTGTCGAAACTGTAATGATTGAAATCATGCGTTCAAGCGACGGTGCATGCAGCTGGATGAAGTCTTTGGGGGGGGGGGGTTAAAGAGGCACAAAGGCAGCGAAAGATGTTTTATAGGACTCTTAAAATTAGTGTGAATATTTCTCTCATAAGGAAAGTATGAGAGCGAATATATAATATTTTGAGATTGTTATCAATTATGCACATCTTTTATCTCACAACAATAAAAAAAGTTGCATAACTTACATAGACTTTTATTCTTAATTAAAGGAAACTTACAAAGATAAGACTTTTTTTTTTTAATATAGCCAAGTATCATTTCCTCATGCATGAGTTTCACGCTAGACAATTAATTCTATACTAATGAAAAAAGGCTCGCATTACGTATATGGTAGAAATTCTGTCTTATTGAAGAGTGAAATTAATTTTGGCTTCATTCTGTAATTTTATTAAAGGCAAGGTCCGATTTAGAAAATTCTTGACTATAGACACAACTCGGGATGGGGGCCCCCCCTAACACTGATGTGGACGTAAAATTTCCAAAATTGACACACAAAAAATAATCATGCATCATTGTAAAAGTACCATTTTACCAAGAATTGGCTATTTGAAGCGTAGAAGCCTAGAACATTATCAAAGAACAAAAAACAATACAACCTATTAACTTCATCATTAAAACACCAATACAATGCAACCAGAAAAACTTATTAATCCTTTATATACACTATAACATACATATGATGAACTATACATATAACTATACATATGATGAACCAATCAATCAATCAAATTTCAAAGGATATATAAAAAAACTGCTATTCAAAAAGGTAAAATAAAAGAAAATTGAACTGGGAATTTTTTCTTTTTTTTCCTTATAAAATTAAAATTTCTGGGGGCCCCTATTGGAAAGTCAGGGCCTGATTAAAGGGTTACATTTCTTTTTCCTAGAAGCTGGTGCTCTGGCTATGGCATTTCAGATGAGAGTTTATAACTTTTATTCATAACTTTTCTTTCATTTGAGTTTATTTCAAGTGAGTAAGGGAAAAAGTACAAAGTCAAAACATCTATGTTCCTCTGGAATTTTAACTTTATAATGATACAGGAATTATGTTCCCTGTGAATTATACGATGAGTATTTAACTAAATAAAACCTCAGATAACCTACAAGCTCATTAGTTTTATGTGGAAGCTACGTCAACTTTTGGCTCCAATGACTTCTAAGTTAGAAATATATATACACCTGAATCTTTAATAATTTGACCGTGAAAGAACTTTTAAATGACGCTTATTGCACGAAATAAGTTACAAATACACAGACATTAGTCTCTCTTCACTGATAACTACTCAATCATTATCAAATTTTCAATCTTTTATAGTTCAGACAATTAAGCTTCAAATGCAGCAGGATGAAGGTTACAAAACCAGTGAAAGCGAAGTAAATGTTCCACATTCCAACTCACAATAAGACCCTTAATGAAAAGCGAAATAAAATTAAGAAGAAAAAAAAAGTGATTTCCTTAGACCGAACATGTAAAAGTTTTCCAGTTCTAAAGACTTTGCAAAAACATTTGAAACTGTAGTCAAAAATTTCAAGGACCTAGAGAAAATTATTGCATTGTTCCCAATTGGATGTTTAAATAAATTGAAATATGAATTTCAGTAGACTTGGTAAATGCTTCCCTTTGATTGTCTTGTGGCCTTGCTATCCTGCTCACATACGCTCTATTCCCTCCTCTTTCATCAGACGTTTCTGGAATCGAATGGCTTAACTATAAACTCGAGACTCCATTGTAAGTTTGAATATAATACCGTTTCAAGACACTCGAAGTTTCATGAGAAGATCTATAGCAGTGGTTCTTAACCGGGGGTGCGGCACCCCTAGGGGTGCGAGAGATCATTTCTAGAGGTGGGAGAGAAGGTTCTAATTTTTTAATCAAAATTACCAATTGAGTGAATTATTTGATGGATACTTTTCCACAGGAAATATAAGCAAAATTAATAGATGGATACTCAATCCGTTTTTGTTTGACCTAAATTCAATGGACGACAACGTTTTATTAAAAGACGATCTTATCGCAATACGATCTAATGCACGTATTGAAATGGAATTTGAAAACTGTACTTAGAACAGTTCTGGTGTAGGCTGTTAGAACTTTATCCAGAATTGGCAAAAGAGCATTAGAGACACTTTTACCATTTGCCACCACTTACCTTTGTGAAATGAGCTTTTCATCACTTTCGCACATCAAAACAAAAGCCAGAAATCGCTTAAATGCATCTGATGACTTAAGTGTGGTTCTTTCAAAAAAGAACCTCGTTTAAAAAGGATAATTATGAACAAACAACAACAACGGAGCCATAAAAAGGTAGATATTGCTTTATATGTAATAATATAGTATGTATTGTAAATGTATTAATTTGTTTATGCAATAAATAAATTTTCTTGCAATAAATGTCTTTTCCTAAATAAAAAATAGAGGCAGATTTTTCAAGGGGTGCGAGAGCTTATTTTCATATTTAAGGGAGTCTTGACTATCAAAAAGGTTAAGAACCACTGCTCTATAGCAACATAATAGTAGACGGAGTGTGCTTCATTCCTGACAAGGTGCCAACTGCTAAGCATGGCGGTGGTTCTTGGATGCTGTGGGATGCTATCTCTTAGCATATCCTAGGACTTCTTTTTCACCCTGGAAGAAGTCCTAGGAAATCCACGGAAGTCTATGAAACCATTCTAGCGACCACATGCTTCCTATGGTGCTGGTGACATGTATACGCATAACCTTCTGTGTTTCCAAGACAATAACGTCTCTGTTCATCGTGCAAGACGTTTCAACGGGGGCGGTTTGAAGAGCATGAGACACAGCATCTATCCTAGCCACCTCAGTCTCTTAACCTTAACGTTATTGAACGTTTGGAGGGATAGGTTAGATCCCGTTCTCCCCCTTCAACATCATTGTAAGAGTTAGGACATGTTGCAGAATGTATCGTACCAAAGTCAGATGTCTTATGTGCAGGATTTATATCACATTATCTCACGTCGAATTCATGGCATTTTGAACGCCTCGGGTGGGCCTACAGTTTATTAATAATAAGTTTTGAAGAAATAGTTGTTGTTTGCATTATTTTGATAATCTCTTGTATGGTGCATTGGATTAAACCAAATAGGACTTGTTATCAACAGCACACGCGATGTATACTTTTTTTTTCTCCATTTAAAACACCTGACAAACGTCAGTTTAATTGAGTTTCATATCACTATAGATTCCGAGCTCACTGGCTTTACCCACAATTAAGAGGAAGCAAGGCATAAGTTCATGGCATAGTCATTTTTCTGCGCACGATTTTGTGACAAAGATATATTTTTGAAAATTATATTATATTGGAAGTAAGTGATACTACCACTATAATTCTTTTCTTAGCAATGATCTAGTATATTGCTTTTCAAAGGGCGTGGTGGCCCAGTTGACAAGAGCAGCGGGACGTTGATCTGAACGTCCCTGGTTCGATGCTCGTCGCTGAAAATCCACCGCAGTGTTCACTAATGGTGGCCGGGGCAAGTAAAATATGTCGTGGCTGCAATTTCCTCCAAGTTCTCAAACCTGGGACCGGTCACCTCTGGAGGTGACCGGTTCCAGGTTATCTCTGGAGGTGCGGAAGTCAGTCCTCCAATTACCTCTGGAGATGCGGGGTCAAGTGTTCCAGCGTCGTCACTTAACTCGGTTCAAAATTACGGTACCGGTCATCTAGCCAAGTCGGACTCCGACCCTTGTGGTGCTAATTCAAAACAGGAGCCACCCCTTTCTGCCCAATAACCTATTAGGACCTGGTGAATGGAACCTCCAACCAGGGGGCATTAGCAACAACAACACAACATTGTTTTTCAATTCTGAAGAAAATGTTTCTACACAGCTTTAACCCTTCCACAAAATATCATAAAGACTTTTAAAGAAAATAAAGTTTTGTTTTGCTGTCAGTTCCAGTTGTGAGATGACCACAGTAAACACAATGATCTAAGCTGCTTCTTATTTATTTGGTGTAATTATGTAGGGTTTCTCTCGATCACCAGCTTTATGAACTTAAAACACATATGCTTACTAGCTAAACATTGAGTAAAATATTAGATCTAACTACCTTGTTATCTTGTAATAATCATCATTGGATTCATCCTAGATGTCAAAGAAGGAAATCCGCTAAAAAGGATTTGTTTTTCATGTATTATATTTGACTTAAATTTTGAGATGTAAATGAGGCATGTTGTACTCGTATTTTTAGAATCAACAATATTCAGGAATAATGCTGCTTCTATTCGGAATAGAAAACACGCCATATTTAATACGATCACCCAAAATATCTAGAAATGTAAGGGCGCATGCGCTCCACGACTACAAACATGTTATGTCACACAGTACTAACACTGTATATAATCAGTAAAGCATGCGCTGCCATCTCTCACAATTTCAGTTTCACCAGAGGCACAATACTGGAGAATAGGTCAACATTTCGAAAAGCCTTAAGACAATTCTGACATTAAATTTCCTTCCTCCCCAAGAGACTAAAATCCCTCTCCCAGTACTGAAAATACCCCTAGAAAAAGATTCTGGTTGCACAACTGAGTGTCACGAAGTTACACAAGCCCCGATTGGAAGAAATGATTTCCAAGCAAATATGAAATATTATGTAGTCATAGGCGTGTTACAGAATTTATTCTTAGACATTTTAAATATCTGGGACGGGCTGTTAAGGTACTCACTGCTTCAAATCAACTTTCCTTTGATTCTGTAGTCAAAATGCCTAGCATAGTCTGTAGAGCGCGAGTTTAGTAATCTTTTGACCCCGGTTCGAATCCCAGCGGTAACATTTTCTTCAATTTTCTTTATTTTTAATCTTCAAATTCTTTTATTATTTTAAAATTATTTTTACTTGATGAGGACCTATTTCTTATACTTTTATAACTTGATGAGCACATATATATGGATGCATCAATGTACTTATTGGAGGTAAAGTCTTCGAGACCCTGGCACTCCGACAAGATAATATACCTGACCTGACCAGTAATCAAAATATGCGGATGTCACCCTTCGTTTTTCATGTACTTGAGTATGTATCACTGCGATTCTGATTGGCCCTATCTATATCAGATGGGCCTTTTGATGGGCGCATCTTTCAAAATAAATGAGAGAAGCCTTTGAGATATGAAATGACTTTAATTAGAGGGCTTATATTTATTCCTCTTTTCTAAAATAATCACATTCTACCTTTCAATCGTTCCCTTAGTTATCACTCTGGCAACCTTAATTAAAAGCTATCATTAAGCTTCGTAAATAAGAATAATGTTGCTACTGTCCTCTTAAATCTTACTACTCTATAAAATATTCTTTCAAAACAAACAATTCGTAGAAATTAAGTTAAGACCAATTTTTTTTTATACACGAAACAAAAATTTGCTTCAAACAGCATCCAAAACCATTTTCTTCCCCTTTTGGAATTCTGGCGCTTAAAAAGTTGAGGTTACAAATGGAGACAGTAAATTTTAACCCGATGAATGCTGGATCTTTACGGAGAAATCGCTGAAAGCGTTCTCGACAATAAAATTTATGGACTGCCATTTTTTTTTTCTGTGGTCTTTAACAGGAAACAATCCTTCTAATAACAATTTTTACGACCTCAGTTTTTGGAGAAGCATGTAAACTTTCTACCCAAAGTTATGAACTCGTATTGTACGTTGACACCGGTTTATAAATTGTTTCTTTTCCGCTGACTTTTTCTAGAAAAAAAAAGACCTTTGTTACTTGATTTGTTTTCTTGTTTTAATGAATTCCTTTTCAAAATTCTTTATTTGGTTAACCTTGACACCAACATACAAAGTTTAGGAAAATGTCTCTAAGACCCGAGTACGTTTTTTACTAGTCAACATTTGCAAATGTGTTATGCCCCTTAAAAGTAGCATTTCGACTAAACAGTTCGAAATTTATATTTGAGAATCCAATTTAAAAGGCATCATTAGTATATCATGTACAATTTAATGTTATTTTTAAGTCACCGGAACAATGGTGAATAGTTTTAAAGGTATGTGTCACACTTAGGGCCTGTTCACATAGAATCCGCCTGCGTCAGCGTTAAAGATTCCGTTGGCGCTAATTGGTTAAATGGGTCAAAGATTGGTATATGATTGGTTAAAAATTTTTACTCTGACGCTGGCGGATTCTATGTGAAGAGGCACTTAATGCTTTATCCCCTGGTGTGTCCTTCCTCTATCCAATATTCCTCTTGCACTAATCAGAATTACTGAATTTTCAGACCAGATGTAGCCTAGTGGTAGCGCGTTGGCTTTCAGTGCTGAGGGTGCTTAGATTGAATCCCGACAAGCGCGATTAAATACCTCCGTTTCTAGGCGGGATATGGAGCCCATTAAATCCGTAGCCCGGAAAGTCCCTCTATGAGGTCAGAGAGGGAGGTAGAGGGTACGATCCCCCCAGATGTCGCCCCCAAGAGGGGGGGGGGTGCTCGGTCAAAATTGAGGCGGCACCTGACTAAAACGGACTCAGACCCTTGTGGTGGGATTATAAACGGAATCCGTACCCCTCAGCCCCATATGGACTGGTCTGGAGCATATTCCGATCAGAGGTCATTAGAAGCAACAACAACAACAACAACAACTGAATTTTCAAAGTAATTATGATTATTTGGTTTGAAATGCTAAATTCAGTTTCCCTTTATAATTTCCTAGATAAATTAATCAAAGTCACAAATTCAAATTAGCTTTTATATTAACTAATCCACTGTATGGTCATAACTAACATGTTTGTTGAGTAAACTAATTACCCTCCATTTGTAATGAAGCGGAGTAAAAGCATTATGACTCCAGAGGTGTTAAATTTAATTAGTGAGACATTTATACATTGGGTTCTCTTATAAATAAAGCCAAAAATGAGGATTTCAGATCAAAAATAGAATTTAAATAAATTAGGAAAACTGCATCAGATGATCTTCACAGAATGCAAAATGTTATTTTAAAATTTAAAAAAAAAGTTTTCCTACAGATGACTAAGAAAACTCTTAAAACAGCACGATATGTAATAAAGACCATCTTCCTGCATAGGGATTTGAACATGCGTCGCCTAACCTCCAGGTTGATGATTCATATGCAAGTTGATATAACCCGGCGGCGGGAAAAAATGTTATATTTAATGACTTCCCTCAGAAATTTTTCTCCCCTAACTGAGTCAGATTAAAAATTATGATGCTGTATATATTTATGTCTATTCATCTGACGATGCTGAATTTTTTCCAGGTAAAATGTAGTTCATGCGTTCTCGAATTGTTCATTGTTGTTCGTTCTAACGGTTGGACACCACTGTAACGACCGTGTGCCAAAAGGCGGGATTTGACCTGTGTTTTCTAACCACGGAACCAGTATGCTACCAAGTAAAAAATTCCAAAGAGTGTATTTTTCCAAGGGTTTTACCCCACAAAATGTTATCTGCACCTTCCTCCAACGTGCAAATGTTGTTAAACATCTTGACCAGGATTTGTAAAGAGAAGTCAAACAGAAGCCAACGATTCTTTTTTTTCCTTCATGAGAGAACCTGATTTCCCATGCAGGGAACTAATAAAACACCACTTTTCATTTGGAGCGTATGCGTGACATACAACTCCAAGTGTAGCAAAGTAGGATCCAATTAAATGTTTCAACAAAATACAAAACCAAATGCGAGATTCCAACCTCCTATCTTCTTGCTTAATGAACATCAATAAAACATATCAACAAATCGTGGTTAAATTAAGAAGTTTTCATCCTAAAATTAATTACTTATAAAAAGGTGATTGATATAATTACTCTAAAGAGTGTTCTAAACACGTTTAATGCCCTTGTTAAATCACGTATAGAGTTCGCGCTGACCTCCTATGTAGGGTAATTGTATGCAACGCTTTCTCGTCACGTCTTGTACAAGGATTCAGAAACTAATTTATCTCCGCTTTCATTGATATTTATCTACATTTTGAAACCCCATGCTGGAATTGTTGTCATAAATTAAGATAATGGATGAGATATTGTAGACAGAACGAAAAAAAGTTTGAAAGCGATGAAATCTATAATCGGTGATATTGTAATCTGATTTCCGTGTTAAGCAACGTGCTTTTGTTGGTGGGCTTTGTTTGATTTCTCCAAAGGAAATATTTAACTGTTCGAGTTATGTGCGTCCATTCAAAGGCAGGAAGATAATGGATTGCTTCTTTGTGATTCATTTTGGTTGGTGGTTTTTTATTGTGAGAGAGCGACATTGCCTTTTCAGCCTTTTTAACCCAGCTCGTGTGGTTTTCCATTGGGTAGATGTAAAAGATAAGTGCTCCGCATTTAATCTTCTGAATGGTAACAAAATTACGCAACTTTTGAAAATTCTAAAGTTCAATCAAATATTGTTAAAACCCAGAGGCTTTTTGTCTGCAGTATAGTTTGCGATTAACTATCGAAGAACTGTTAATATTTTTGATGTACTGAAAAGTTATATCTTTGAATGCAAAATGACTACAACTATCTAAAAAATCTGATGATATGTTAAAAACAGTACGGGTTACCATTACTGTGAAGAATTAGAAGATACTCCTTGGTATAAAATCCTGACAACACTTCACACAAAAATAAAATCCATATTATTGTTAACTTATCATATTATTGTTAACTTATCACCGCATTTTGATGTAAAAGATAAGTACTCTGCATTTAATCTTCTGAATGGTAACAAAATTAGGCAACTTTTGAAAATTCTAAAGTTCAATCAAATATTGTTAAAACTCAGAGGCTTTTTGTCTGCAGTGTAGTTTACGATGAACTGTAGGATAGCTGTTAATATTGCTGATGCATTGAAAAGTTATATCTTTCAATGCAAAATGATAACAACTATCCAAATAATCCAACAAGATGTTATAAACAATATGTGTTACCATCACTGAGTGGAATCAGAGAATACTCCTTTGTATAAATTCCTGACAATACCTCAAACAAAAATAAAATCCATATTATTGTTAACTTATCCGGTTCCAATGGGTTGTAAACAATGACAGCAGTTCTTCTTGTAAACGTAAGTAATTTCTAAACATACACAAACCATAAATTTTAATTTATGGTTTGTGAGATAATAATTATTATCTCTTCAACTATTCAGTGATGTGTAAAACAAACTCTTGGGAACTCAAAAGAGTTTATTAAATAATCCTAATGCTAATTATGTACAAACAATATATACGAGTACTATACAATATATACTCGTACAATCTTTTTAATTGGCCGTTGGCATGATACGTTAATTTAGCACCAAGATGTGCCTACGAAATCTCAAAAACAGAGAAATTATTTCTACGCGACATTCGCGTATCTCCACACAAGACTCAAGACAAAAGGAAAATAATGGGGTGACCACAAACGCACGTGTGCTACCTCAAACGTACGTGTGCTACCACAAACGTACGTGTGCAGGACAGCGGTCAATCCGGACATGTGATCACGTGATCCCCCACGTGGCTCGGTCCATGATTGAACCCGAAATATTTGAGTCAAATATTTTTAATATTGAGCAAAGCAATGCGTTTTCAAGCGGCGTTACTAATTTCGCTGACAAACTAAGAAACTCTCAAAGCATTTGGGAGCTATTTAATACGCTTTTGTTAAGGGCATCATAATTATCCTAAAAACTCAAAGCCTTCAACTAATAGGACAGATCTAAGACATCTACAACAGTTGCTAACTTGCCAAGATTGACAGTCACGCAAAGTTTGTCACCAGACTTAGTTTCCAGAAATATTGTCAATGTGCTTACCTAAATCCCATTCTTTTGTACTGAAAGGATTGTGTTGTGCATGTCAAGAATACGGAATTATAAACGTAGCAGATAATGAAGGATTAATTGGAATATTGCTAAAAATCGTGACAATATCTGTACAATCTAGAAAATTATCAATACAGTAATACGAATATAATCTATCGCAGACTTAATATGTTAGGTGGTCAGAGATTCTAGTACTACGAAATCCCCTTAATGTTGCAACATTTCCCTATAGCAATCAAAAGATTTTTTTATACTGAATATTTATTAAAATGTCATAATTCTCGGAATATTGATGCATTCGATAGTTTACGCTAAGACGTCCTAAGTTTAAAACATATTTCATTGGGATTTAATTTTAATTTAATAAAATACAACATATATAAATGAGTTGAAGACGAAACTTCAAGTTAGTTACATACATTCATAGTATGTCCAGATTGAGTGTTTCATGGTACAGATCGAAAGCAAGAGTCTGACATAAAGTTTTTTACCTTGGTTATTGCTGTTTAAGAGTGTGGCAACATATTTTAGAAAGAGCGTCATTAGAGTACAGCCTTTCTGTTTTTGAACGTTAAGAGAGCCTCTCTCCCTTCACGCATTTCTCAGTACGTGAAGAATGTTAGGCATGATAAAGAAGAACATAACATGGCCTGGTGGTGTAATTGGTAATCATTTTATTAGGCAAAGCAAAAGCAGCCCATTAATCACTGAGGACTAGAGTAGAAGTTTACCTCTTAAGTCTCGATTATCTCTTTTGCAGATTTCCCTTTCATACACATACATACATACATATATACACAGTGCCGTAACTAAGCAGGGGTAACAGGGGCACCAGCCCAGGTCCCACTTGGAAGGGGGCCCAAAATGCTGTATTTCTTTTATTATTTTCCCAAATCTAATTAATTAAGGGGACCAAATGCAAATTCTTGCCCAGGGCATAGGAATGGCTAGTTCGGCACTGTATAGTCACACACACACACACACACACAAACATATATATATATATATATATATATATATATATATATATATACTATATATATATATATATATATATATATATATATACTATATATACTATATATATATATATATGTATATATATATATATATATATATATATATATATATACTATATATATATATATATATATATATATATATATATATATATATATATATATATATATATATATATATATATATATATATATATATATATAAAAGGCACAGTTGAAAGTGAAAAACCAGTATATGCTCAGAACCACAAGAGCCAGGAACTAAAAACATGAAAAGATAAGAGAAAAATAGGTTATAGACAGTATCTTGTCATCAGCGGTGCCGATACTGTCTAAAAACCAATGGATTGTTTCTAATAAGTATTATCTGAACAATAAACATACTTAGACACCGTACAATCCATAAAAACAGAAGTGAATAATCTGTGGCTTTATCATAGAACACCAAACTCGGCGCCAGACAAAGTGATAGTTAAGTTAAGGAGACCGCATTAAGACTGACTTCACAAGCATTGCAACCATGGAGCAAATGGATTCACCAGCAGACTTTCAAAGGAGACTGTTTTATAGGACATAATTACCTAAGTTAACTTATATATATATATATATATATATATATATATATATATATATATATATATATATATATATATATATATATACATATATATATATATACATATATATATACATATATATATATATATACATACATACATATATATATACATACATACATATATATATATATATATACATATATATATATATATACTTATATATATTATATATACATATATATATATATATACATATATATATTATATATACATATATATATATATAAACATATATATATATACATACATATAAATATATATATATATATATATATATATATATATATATATATATATATATATATATATATATATATATATATATATATTGATTGTATATTGTATATATAACAGCTAAGGAAAAATATCATTTGTTGATGCAAATCTATGGCAGAAATCAAGGAAAATTCTTGAAATCGATCGGCTATTAATTCTCTTAGAAAGAGTTCTTCACATGCCATTTTACCTTTAGAAAACACCGAAACTATTTATTTCCATATCAGTTCCAAGCAGACGATTCCAAAGAAAATTCTTTAGAAATTCTAAACCTATCAGTCAAACTAAACTTTCGTTCTTGAAAACATTACCCAATGATAAAAAAAAAGATAAAAAATACCCAGCAAACTGCTGTAAACGACCAGAAAAAGGAAAAAAAAAAAGATCGGAAATACATTTTCTCTTTATCACTCAAATTTTTCCATGAACCTTCAACTAACTTTCGTAACCACACCTCAAAACATCTGACGTATTTGTTACACGCCATTACACGTGACGGCAGCTTATGTATTTTTTTTTTACTTACTCTCTCCTCCTCTAACCATTTTTAAATACTACTAATACACATTTAGCTTTAAGAACTCTGACAGGCGTGCAGAAGTGTGGCGTGAAAAATTACTTCACGTCAAAAAACCACTTTTTCATTTATTTTTCGCACCTTTTGAAGGAAAAATTTTTCTTTTGACGGAGCCTTCAAAAAGTGCAACAAAAAGAGGCGCCTATTGATGCCAACTACCGCTGGAGAAGAAGGCACAGAGAAGGAGACGTGAAGCGTAAGTTTTCGTACACACACACACACACACTCACTCACCAGAGGTTTCCAGGTGGACTTCATTGTGCGAAAGTGACTTTTTTTTCCCTGCTTACCCCCAGCTTCTTCTTTTCTCGATTCTTTCAAAGTGCAAGGAAAGTCGAAGTTTATTATCATACGCCATTAATATTATGTGTAACTTTGCGACAATTTGACGGTGCTCTTTAAACGGTGCCATTAACATGCTTTTCCATCGATGTCCCTGTATTGTTTGCAACGAATATCGATAGTTAGATATCACTTCTCAATTTGTGGTATTGCTAGCTGCCGAGCCGTGTATTAACATGTGATTATCATTGACTCAAAATATAAGGAAGAGGGTTGAATTTTTTTGTTGCAGGAATTTGACCGTCTGGTATTGCAAAAATTACGATTACACTGTCGAGCATCGTCCAAGATTTCATGCAGTAGCTGAGAGAAGGATTTTATTTCCTTCACTCTTGTGTCATTTTGTGTTATATTAGCATAACACAAAAAATTTATATTAAAAAATTTTTGAAAAGAATACTAGAAATATAAATTAAATGTTAATATTATATAAATTATAGTGCAATCTTTTTTTAAAAGCAGTTGAGATATTTTTTCATTTAACCCATATTATCGAGAAAAAAATTGTAACTTTTTTTGCTTATGTGTGTAAGCAGGCACAACAAAGGACAAAATTTTCCTACTGTAAATCTTATAAATAATCAAAAACATAATGAAAATCTTAATCTATATATATAAAACAGTTCCGTAACTGACTCATTCATTCACTCACTGACTGACTGACATACAACGCACAGACCAAACCGCTGGACCTAAAGGGCTGAAATTTTGCATGGCGATTCTTCTAATAGTGTAGGGTTGCACTAAGAAAGATTTTTCAAAAATTCTTCTTAGATTTTTTTAAATTAAATTTTAAGCTGTTTTTTAAACTTTTTTTACGTTTGCATTTAAAATAATACATTGAGGGTTATAAAATTTATATCACGAGAAAGATCATAAAAATTCCTTCAAAATGAAATTTTTTTCGAATTTTTACTTCCATTTCCTGATTTTTGGTGAATTTTTAAAGATTAATTTTTAGAATTTAATTTATTAAATGCTGATCACGTGATTTCTTTTTCTGGTACTTTAAATAAATTTATCGTCACATGCATAACAACTAAATAGACAAAAAAATATATTTTTTTCTCTCTAATGCAGCAGACGATTAGATATTATCAAAAAAAAATAAATATCCCTTACGATTTTTTTATAAAATATATTTTTTACATCAATTGTATACATTGATCGTCGCATTTATTATAAATATATATAATTTTTTTTGGCATTAATTGCATACATTGACCGTTGTATTTAATTTGAATGTACTCCGTAGAGAAGCGCGGGTTTTCAGCTAGTATTATATAAATCATAATGCCATAATTTCTTAACAAGCTTTCGGTATTTTATTTTTTTATTTATCTATATGGACGCCCGCAAGAATTTTATATTTAAATATTTTTGTGTGTTATGGGTATTAACAAACACAAAAATGGGTAAAAAGGTGAAAATGCACAAAACTTTTAATCGGTAAATCTTATAAAAATTTAGGAATATATTGTAAACCTTAATATTATATAAATCATAGCTCATTTCTTTTCAAGCATTCGATATATTATTATTTTTTTATCTTCCCATATTAACATACGCAAAATTTAATTTAGTAGTGTTTTTGGATAATGATCATGAATCACATACAAAAATTCTTAAACACTCCAAAATTTTGCTTCAGATAAAAAATTCTGAAAACAATTTGATGAAAATAGAACAGGAGTTAAATCAGCCTAAAGTTTAGTACTTCAGAGTATCCGTATTATATATATATATATATATATATATATATATATATATATATATATATATATATATATATATATATATATAGTGCATGTTTATGAAATTGATTAATTATATTTTGACTTTGAAAAGAATAATTTATCTTGACATGAGATTGTTGCATCTCGTGTGCATATTTGATGAAAAGAATTACATTTTTTGGATGAAATTTCTATGAGTTCCAACGCGTCTCTGCATGCAAATAGTTCTGGGAATATTTAGTTCCAAAATTCATCCTAGATCATTTGATATGAAACGGAAGTCATGTTTGATCAAACATTTCAACCATAATCCTATAGAATTCCTCAGCTGTAATCAAATTTCCAATTACTACATGATTAGAGAAAATGACTTATGGAATTTCTTTGCTGAAACGTCATTTTAGAAAACCTTGGACAGACGGCATAATCCCTCGCCTATTTGCAGTCCATTCCTTTTTTCTCTCCTCTCCGACATCAAATTAAACCCGGTATTCAAGTGACAATCAGAACACAGCGGTTCGCCTGCTTTCGTTTCGCGAAAGCGTTACGTAATAATAGTCAATAGAATAAAGCTTTATAAATGATTAATTTTAAAATAAAGTGTGTTAAAAAATTGATAAGTGATAAAAAAAATAACATTATAACAATTTATTCAGCATGGAATCTAACGTTTCCGTTGGTGTCAGCATCTCCTGTATTGCTGATTGCCTCATGATGAATTCTCCCGAAGCATAAAGTTCATGTTTATTCTCGGTATTGTAATGCATGTAAAAATGGTAGTGGGGTAAAAGTAAAGCTTAAATCTCTTACAAAGTGATTTCAAAATTTTATTCAATACTTTAAAAAACTTATAAGAAAACTGAAAATCTTAAATTCCATTTGACTGAAATAAAACAAATTTAGTAGATTTTTCTACTAAAATATAAATAGGGGTACTGAACCCCAAAACAAAAACACTATACATTCGCGTTCTGTAAGATATATTTTTTATTTATTCTATATAAATAAAATGCCCCCCTGCATGGTATAGTGGTTAGCGTCTTGCTCCTCCACGTTTTGGCTTTGGGTTCAAATCCCAAATGACTTGATTGTTACCGCGTTGTCTTCTCAAAGGGAACAATGCGAACTTGCCTAAATGGGGCTTCCATAATAAAGTAGCCAGAAAGACTGCGGTGAATAACAAATGGCAAATATCTCAAGACAGAGGGCCTCCGCATTTGAATATATATATATATATATATATATATATATATATATACAGTCGATTCCGGTAAATTGGACCCCCATCGAGACGTGATCATTTTGGTACTAATAACAAGCTGGTCTGATTAAACGAACATGTCTTATGTTAGAAGATGGAATTCGGTCCGAATAAGGGGCTGGTCGGGTTAACCAGTGGTCCAATTAACCGGAATCGTCTGTATATATATATATATATATATATATATATATATATATATATATATATATATATGTATATATATATATATATATATGTATATATATATATATATATATATATATATATATATATATATATATATATATATATATATATATATATATATCTATGTGTGTATATATATATATATATATATATATATATATATATATATATATGTATATATATATATATATATATATATGTATATATATATATATATATATATATATATATATATATATATGTGTATATATATATATATATATATATATAAATATAAATATAAACAAACAAAATAATCATTGGTTATTTCAATGCCTTCATTGCTAATGTGCAGTTTTTTTCACTGCAATTTGCTTTAAGATTAATACCTATTTATCTACGTAAAGAAACAAATGTAACTGAAATTTAAAGTCTGCATTGACTTGTAAAGAAGAGAAAGCAAATATTTCAAAGATAATCACTACTCTGCCACCATAAATGTGTCAGCTATTGCTAGTACAAATACCATTTCTGGAACCCATTTCCCGGTGACTATTAATCTAGTGGTTTTGAATGGTAACTATCCAGCTGCACGCCGCCGCGCGCTGCCCACAAAAGAGCGACGTAATTCAAACGTTACACGATCGTCGCGGGTTAACCCATCACAAGTCAACCTGACCCCGCAGAGCGTACCGTTCACGTCACTCAAGACGCCACTCTCCGGGGTTTATTAAAGCTTTCCCTCAGCAGGAGGAGGATGACTTTGACAGAAGCTTCAAGTGGCTTTGAAAATTGTCCTGTCAAGAGACGACAATAGTCCCGCTGTCAGTCCCAGCGCAAAAGAAACGCCGCCAAAACAGCCGCACAAAAGGGACTGCGTGCAACCTTTCCCCCTTCCTGCCTTTTTACCATTCTCTTTTACCCCTCCAACATAGAATAAATAATGCCCGATATTCTTTTACAGAGATTACGCTTCAAATTAAACGCAGGCATTACATAAAAAAAAAAAAAAAATTCAAAGAGAGAATCTATATGAAAAGGGGCTTTTGCTCTCATGACGTTTTAAGTGATATGGATTCAGCATACGCGGAGTAGCCGTGTGAAACTTAATGCTGCAGTGTGCTAACCCTATTGGATTCTCCCACCTCAATGTTAGCCTATAGAGAAAATGTGTTCACTACTTACAGCTATAGAAATGCTGATAATCCAGTAAAAGGGTATTTTTAGATAGCCTGAACTTTTCTGCACCTTGCAACAGTATTCATTTTATAAATTTCCTCCACCAAAGGATTTTATAAACACACTATTACATTTTTTCCCCCCGAATAATTTAAATTAGAAAATATTTGCATTTTTTTTTTTAAACAACAGGAAAAATGCCCAAAGGTGTAAAATTTCTTTCCCTGTTGCGGAGTATAGTTTGTAAGGTTTACATAAGATTCACAATAATCGAACTCTTAGGTGAATAAAGTTAAAGAAGCCACTTAAGATATGCTAATCACGGCATACGCAGTTGATATAAATACCAAGCAGCTAGATTAAAGAGACGAAGTGAGAGGAAGTGAAAGGAGGAGTAGAGCTGACGAAATGAAGTATCGAGCTGGAGCTAGGCTTATAGTCTGGTTAAATAATAACTGAGTTTTGAGAGCGGCCGTCGATAGGTTGCATAGCTAGGTTGCTTCAAACCTACGCGAGTTCTTGTTAAGCCCAAAGTTTACGAAGCAGCATTACTGGTCGACTTTCCGAAGTATTTGTGAGTATCTCAAGATGTATTTTCATTGCATGAATAGTTATACCAGGAAATATATTGAATTGTATAAATGTTATATACCTCGTACTAGTAGTACGCATTACTTACGTTGAAAAGAAAAAATATATATGCAAATGCCTGAATAAACATTGTTGTTATGTAAGAACTGTGTTTGAATGAAATTATTTAGAGTGCCACTTCAAGATATACATACCCAAAGTTAGAGTAGAAGTGCAGATTCTCTATAAGTTAAAAAAAAATTTCAATTAACTTATGGAGAAAAATCTGGCTATTATTTACAGTTACATAAATGTTGACAATCCAATAAAAATGATATTTTCAGATAGCCTGAACTTTTCTGCACCTTACAATATGATTCATTTTATAAATTTCGTCCACCAAAGGAATCGATGAGCATTTAAAACACGCTATACTAGATTTTTCCTCCCGATAAATTAAAATTAAAAAAAATTTCAGATAGTCTCTTCTAATGAAACAACCGCGGGTTATTAACATAGGATTAATTATCGTTGCTTACCTCTTTTGTATGTATATATGTATGTATGTGTTATGTACATATGTATCTATATATATGTACGTAAGTATATATATATATATGTATGTGAAAACTTTAACGAATTTTGGTACTTTTCTGTTTAACTGCTTACTGGTTGTCCAAGCGATACAGACTGGGTTTGACGCGCTGCCAAAATTATAACTTACGAGGTGCGAACGGACGGTTTTAGCGTCTGAAATTTTGTTTTCCGGAGGACCGTTATGGAGGAATGTAATCCTACGTTAAAATCTCTAAATCGAAATCGGCAATCCTTGGACAAATTTTCTCCATAGGTTAACACTAAGGTGAGAGAATTCAATAGGGTTAGTGCACAGCGGCCTTAACCACGTGAAAAGAGGTGAATATCTCGTGCTGGCAGCTGCATGTTGTGCGAGCAAACAACATATCCAAGTCAATGGAGTGGAATACCTTAAGTAAGTTATACAATCTTGTGCCAGTAACATATTCACATTAGACCATCAAAAGCAGTAGATAAGCACGATGGAAAGGTCAGTGCAGCAAGCGAATATTTTGAGATGACTTCGAAAAAAATTCGCACAGATATTAGAGAAAAAAATCTCTGAGAAAGAATGAAAGATATGAATTTTTAGAAATAAAACAAATTTTGCCAGAAAAAACAAAATTAGGGATTTTTAATGCAAATCTTTTCACAACTGAATTTTGGGATATAGTATGCAGTCTTAAACAGAAAAATTAATAATAAACATTTATGGGTTACTCCAACTGTGACCGGCTATGAAATTTAGCTAAAATTCGGTTTAAATTTGTTTCCCTAGGAAATCGGCATTTTTCTTTTAATTTTAATACAAGTCCTACAAATACGGTAGGATACCTTTAGAATAAATTTGATAAAATTTAGTCGTACATAAGTGTTTAAAAAAAAACTTTTAAGAATGTTTCAGACGGATAAATATACAAAAATACAACAAACTTTTTAGTTTAAAATAAAGATTTTTGAGAAAAAAAACAATTGCTTAAGTCGTGAGAATATTATAAAATTTGCCGTTTTAATTACAATTTCTGAATCCAAGTTTTTTGAAAAATTAAATCAAAAGAGCGTTTATGTCTATTTCGCGCTATTTTCTTCAACGCTCTCTACGGAACACCATTTACTGTCAGTGTTCCTTGCAGATGAAAGCTTATGCTTGAAAATCCTACCCTAGAACCACTTGGTGAATATTTATAACTGTATATCTAAACATAGTTCAATAGATTCACCAAATGCTTTCCTTAAAAATTCAAGGTTACTTTAGTTCGCTGTTAAAATATGTGGCCATGTTACAAAGAAAATTTGCTTAATATGTGTTTACTAAAAAAAACTAAACTCATGACACAACAGTCCACTGTGGACCAAGTTCGGCGGTACCCATCTCCGCTTTCTTGACCGTGGGCTTGGGGTGCCACTCGAGGGATTTAAGGTGCTTTTGAAAGATTTTTCAATGTTTGCCTCTAGAACTAAACTGCTTGTTTTTTTTCTACTTTTGTTTTCCTCCAGTTTTTAGATGAATGCATGATCTACTGTATTTTTACTACGTCTTGGTATCACTTGGTATCACTTGGTATCACCCCCACACTCTCTATTGGGGTCACTGTTATCATCAGTGCCAAAGTTAGCAACCATTTATTTCAAAGTCAAACATCAGAATGTTTAATTTCACTGATAACTAAATTCCGGAAAATTTTCGTCGAATATCTGCCGGATGGAATCATATGACCCCCTACCCCCCCCCCCTAAAAACGTCCCCCGAAATACAAGAAGAATACGTTGATACGACGGATAATTCAATTACAACTCTTCAAGAGACTTATTTTCACGTGCCTTTTTTTTTTTTTTTTTACCGACAAGAGACGCAAAACACTGCGATAGACCTAAAAGAGGTGGGGAGGCATAAACGTATATGACCGGGTTGACAAGCTTATGCATCCGTGTTATGTAGCTGACAAGACCCTCTGCGGTCGCTTGACAGTACAATTTTCAGACCCACTTCATTCCTCCCCCCCCCCCCAAACAGCACCACTCGTCTCCTTTCTCTCCTCCCCGCTTATCAATGGAGGAAAAGACCTTAATAAACTACGGAAAGCTAAACTTTGATTGACGTGCTCTACACCCACGTCGGAAAGGCTGGCTTTCGTTCGCAAGCTCATGATAGCGATGCCGCAAGCGAGTGATGGTATTTAACGAGGCCCGTTTTTGATCGGTGGGTTGTGTGATGTTCAACTGAAATCCATGTAGTGTCTGAAACACCGATATCGTTGACAACCGGTCCTTGAAAAGAACGGAAGATTCTGATCTTAACGAATGATATGGACATAGGGATTTCTTACATATATATATATATATATATATATATATATATATATATATATATATATATATATATATATATATATATATATATATATATATATATAGAGAGAGAGAGAGAGAGAGAGAGAGAGAGAGATAGAGATATATATACAAGGGAACATCAATAGATTGTTCCCTAGATCATCGTTTTTCCGTATTTGTCGTTTATGTCATCCAGTCGCGATGTTCATATTACTTTGTTATGTTCCCCCATTTATCGTTCAGTACGATTAGTCCCTTGAAAAACGATATACCGAGGTTCCACTGTATGTATATCTATTTATCTACCTACCTATCTATCTATCTATCTATCTATCTGTCTCTCTCTCTCTCTCTATATATATATATATATATATATATATATATATATATATATATATATATATATATTCATATTTCTATATATTTATATATATATATATATATATATATATATATATATATATATTTATATATATATATATATATATATATATATATATATATATTTAATCAAATGTTTAAACAAAAAAATATAGTTAAAATTAATTTTACTGATGTGTCAGCTCAACCTATATACCCTTATCTAATTGAGGATACACAGTCCTCAAAAAGAACTAAAAGAGGTAAAAGTAATAATAAAAGTAAGACTTTTGATAGTAACATATATAAAACTGCCTTATTAAGTTTTCAGGATAGGTTTATAATTGATTATAAATATAAAATATTAAAAGCTTGGATTTTTTCTATCGTTAAAAAACATATCATTAAGCTTTATCAACTATTTTTAAATATGAAACTAAAGAATTATCATTATCAGCATCTGGTATATGATTTAATACTAACAAGGGCAAAACATTTAAAAATAAACTTATATAAAAAACATAATTCAGATAATAACACATTTTGTGTACTAAATTTTACTAACCTTAAACTTAATTATATTAACTTCAATAGTATATTTGATAAACTTCATGATATGTTTCCTATAAAAGAAATAAAAATAAAACGTGCCTTTAAATATACTCTGCCTATGGGTAGACGTATATTTAACTATAATCAGGTATCAAAAAATTTTTCTGAGTCATTAAATTTAACTTGTGTTTGTCATCTGCCCATTTACAATAGTTATTTAGATACGACACATGGTCATGTAATAACAGGCAATATGGATATTGTGGAAGACGATGCACTGCGAGATTTGATGAATTTAGGAACTAAGTTTAGAATACCTAGTACTAATAATAATAAGAAAATCATTAGTTTCTTAAATGCTGATTTAGATAAATTTATTTACAAAATAGCAATTAATTATTCTGTACCTACTGAAGCTTTCAACCCTTGGAAAATTAATTTACTAAAACTAGTACAAGCTAAATTACCCAATAATAGTAATAACATTAATAATCCTTATAAACACTTTAAAGCTGCTATTACAAAATTACAAGATGACTTTATAGTCACTTATGTAGATAAAGCAGCCAACAACTATGCTATAATTTGTAAAAAATACTTTGCCATATGTTTAAAAAAACAGTTAGAAAATAGTGATCTTTTTCAGCCATTAAATGAAACTACTAATATTATTATTAAGAAAATCATTGCTAAATATAAACTGCTAGGTATTTCATCTAACATTTATCATTTTCCTTATATAACTTTAGTTCCAAAATTTCATAAAACACCTATTGCTTTTAGAGCAGTAACCTGTGGTCATAATACTTATGCTACAAAAGCAAGTAAATTATTATTAAAATACCTTAAATTAATCTATAAAAATATAACATCAGGTGTTTGTGGTATAATTGATAATAGCTATAGTCTAATTAGAAAACTACAAACATTAGATAACTGTAAATATATTGTAACTTATGATTTTAAAGATCTATTTAATAATATTGATATAATTGATTTAAATAGAATAATCATAATGTTAGTACAAAATAATATTCAATACTTAAACAACGAAATTAAACTAACTCGTTTCAATAGGCTCCTAGAATTAGTAACTAAACATAATTACATAGTTCATAATAATAATATATACTTACAGTCCAAAGGTGTACCACAAGGTGGTAATGCTTCAAGTATGCTAGCTAATCTATACTTATATTATTTTGAAATTAATAATATAGAAAATAGCAATTACAATATATTTAGATATATAGATGATATAATAGTAATAAATAAAAGTAATAACCCTATAGACTTAAATTTTTACCCTCCTAATTTGGAACTAATTAAAAGTAGCCATGATAATATTAATGTAAACTTTCTAGATATCAATATTAAATTAAGTACTAACAATAAATTAACTTATGACTTATATGATAAAAGATCTGAATATAATTTTAATATTGTTAAATTTCAAAATTATCTAACCTGTTTACATAAATCTGTTTTTAATAACATTATTGTAAATCAGTTAGTTCGTATAAATAGGCTATGTTCTAAAGACAATAGGTTTAAGCATATTATAGACTTGAAAGCTGTGCTAACTAGTAATAATTACCCAGTTAGTCTATCCAAAAACATAATTGGTTGTTTTTGTTTTAATGAATAGTTTGTTCTGTTGCATTAATAAGTTAAACATAAATAGCTTAAAATAAAAATAATAACTACTAAAAACAAAAATAAAACATAAGAATAATAAAAAATAATTAACTAATAGTAGTAACAATAATAAAACTAAATAAATAATGGAATAATAGTCTTAAAATAAGTTACCTTAGTAAGTAAGTAACTAAGTATCCACTACCTCAATGGTTGCAAGTTATGACGTCAGTCATCTTGCGGTTACAAGTTCTTAACTTCCACTCTGATTAGCGCCAGGCTTGGTGTTCTTTGGTTAAGTACTTTAATACAAATACATTTATTATTCAATTCTTCTGTTAATAATGGATTGTACGGTGTCTGAGTGTGTTTATTTAATAGATCATACTCATCAGAAACAATCCATTGGTTTTTAGACAGTATTGACACCGCTGATGAAGAAATGCTGTCAAAAACCGTATTCATACTTATCTTTACATGTTGGATGTTCCTGGCTACTTGTAGCTTTAGAGCTATTACTGGTTTTCTCTTTCATCTTATTCTTATTTATATATATATATATATATATATATATATATATATATATATATATATTTATAAAAAAATCGTAAGGGATATTTTTATAGACAAAATAATGTAGAAGAAAATATTCAAATTAAATCTCATAGGACATACTGAAGAATATAGTACAGCTAATACAGTACAATTTGAGGAACATATTTTTTTCTGTAACATTTTTTTGGATAATGGTCAATCGTCTGACGCATTATCAAGAAATTTTTTTTTGTATATTTCGTTGTTATGCCTGTGACGATAAATTTATTTAGGGTACCAGAAAAAGAAATCACATGATCAGCATTTAATAAATTAAATTCTAAAAATTAATCTTTGAAAATTCACGAAAAATCAGAAAATGGAAGTAAAGATTCGAAAAAGATGTCATTTTAAAGTTTTTATGATCTTTCCCGTGATATAAATTTTATAACCCTCAAAATAATATTTTAAATGCAAACTTAAAAAAAGTTACTAAAACAGCTTAAAAATTTAATTTTAAAAAGTCTAAGAAGAATTTTTCAAAAATCTTTCTTAGTGCACCCCTACACTATAAGAAGAATCGCCATGCAAAATTTCAGTCCTTTAGGTCCAGCGGATTGGTCTGTGCGTTGTATGTCAGTCAGTCAATCAGTCAGTCAGTGAGTCAGTCAGTTACGGAACTGTTTTATACATATAGATATACATATATATATACAGAAGGTAGACCATCGATGTTTCTAAAGTTCATGTATAATTTTTCCTGCATGTTTTGAGATTTTGCAATGAAGTAGTATAACGTGCTGTTAATAAAGTTATAAGTAGATAGTAATGAAGAAAAGAATTTTTTCGAGATGATTAATTGATGTAGAAAAGAGAGCTGAGATGCAGAGGAATATAAACTTTTGGAACTGTGTGAAACTGTAAATACATTTTTTTCACACAAAGATCCAACATCATACAATGTTTTAAGATTAATCTGAATTACTGCTTAAAATGATACAGAAAATGATACAGAATATGATACAGAATGATAAGTAAAATAATACAGAAAAATGGTTTGCACAAGCCAATCAACAGGCTATGCAAAAACACGGGTTTGTTAGTTCAAAACTTTTCTGATGGTAAAAGAGAAGAGTACATTATAAAATATTATAGAAAATACTGTCTGAATATTACACATCATTAATTATTCATGTAACAAAGGGAGCATCACAGTTCAGTAATAATCGTTTCAACTATATGAGAGACTGAACAGGAGATCTTGTGAACTTAAAATAGACATGAAAGCAAGAACTTAATCGAATAAAACCAAAGCAGGATACCTAAATCTGCTTAGTTTTCTTATTTTCCTTTCTGTTTTTTCGGAAACTTGTAATACCGTGATCAAACACAGGCGTTTCTATCATTTAGCTTAGAGCTGAAAGCTTTTGAAGGGCCTTGTTTATCTTTCCATGTTTATTTGCAGTTTTTGTTGTGTATGCGTGTAGAGGTGCTCAAGCGTAGGAAAACTGATCAAAATTTTTCTGCTGCGGGCGCTGATTATCTCACTTTTCTAATTTGATAAATCTACTAACAGAATCAGAAATGATTTTTAAAAAAAATTTCAGGTAGTCTCTTCTAACGAAACTACCGCAGGTTATTAACGTAGGATTACTTACCGTTGCTTACCTCTTTTGTATGTGTATATGTAACTGTTATGTATATATCTATCTATCTATCTATCTATCTATATATATATATATATATATATATATATATATATATATATGTACGTGTATATATATATATATATATGTACGTGTATATATATATATATATATATATATATATATATATATATATATATATATATATATATATATATATATATATATATGTATGTCAAAATTTTAACGCATTGTGGTGCTTATCTGTTTAACTGTTGACTGCTTGTCGAAGCGATACAGACTGGGTTTGGCACGCTGCCAAAATTATAACTCGCGAGGATGGATAGACGGATGGTTTTAGCGTCTGAAATTTTGCTTTCCGAAGGACCGTTATGGAGGAACGTAATCCTACGATAAAAGGCAAATTGTATATTATTCCCACCTCTGCGCTTTGAAAATCAAAAATACACTTTCTATAAAACAGGAAGACACAATTTCTTAAAATTCCCTATAAAAATTAAAAATGACTACTAAGCTAGTCGCCATTCTTAATATTTGCTGCGGATCTTAATACACCCCACTAGTTTCTTGCGTGTAATGTAGAACTTTTTATACTTGTATTTATAATAGTAATATCTGTAACAATATTTAAATACGCAAACATACCATAATCAACTCAACTCAACTGGAGCGTCTCTGCTGATAATCGGAAGAATTTAATTACCACTTATAAATAAAACTTTCTCTCTCTCTCTCTCTCTCTCTCTCTCTCTCTCTCTCTCTCTCCTCGAACTCGGACGGGGAGAGAGAGAGGCATTTTTATTCCTTATTAAAACATCTCGGGATCTAATTATCGAGAAATTTTCATAACAGCCCTCCCCTCTCTGATTCCTGCCAGCAAAAGCCAGACGTTGTCGATAATGCTCCTTCCAGCACACGAATTGATCGCCAAATGTGGTCCGCAGCGCGTGTGATTGACATCCTCCGCTAACTAAGTCCTTTTGTCCATCGCCGAGTCGCGCCATCATTCAAACGCCCCGCAGGCACGCAACACTCCAGCGCCGGACACCGTTGCGCTAGTACAGGAGGCTTATTTATCGGTCCAATCAGTAGCGGACTTTTGGGGGGGTTTGTAAATTTAACTGTAGATCTGTGATTAAGAAATTCTGGACCCGTTGATTTTGAGGAGGATGATAGTCAGGGATCTACAGGTGAAAAGTGCACGAGACTATAATTGGTAGTTTCGTCGCATTGTTTTGTAAAGGATTAAATGGTTAAAGAAGAGGTAGGCAAACTAACTTCTGAAATGGGATGGACGGTAAAAGTTTAACAGGCCTATTCCAAAAGCTCATATATATATATATATATATATATATATATATATATATATATATATATATATATATATATATATATATATATATATATATCTATGTATGTATGTATGTATGTATGTATGTATGTATATATATGTATGTATGTATATATAAATATATATATGTGTATATATATATATATATATATATATATATATATATATATATATATATATATATATATATATACATTAGACAAAGTTGTAAGTGAAAAACCTGTATATGCACTAAACCACTACAGCCAGGAACCAAAGACATGAAAAGATAAGTGAAAAATATGAATAGAAATGTGAAAAATAGGTTTTTAGACAGTACCTTGTCTTCAGCGGTGCCAATACTGTCTAAAAACCAATGGATTGTTTCTAATAAGTATGATCTGAGCAATAAACATACTTAGACACCGTACAATCCATATGAAACAGAAGAAGGCATAATCAGTGGCTTTATCATAGATAAACAAACTCGGCGCCAGACAAAGTGAAAGTTAAGTTTAGGAGACCGCAAGTAGACTGACGTCACAAACATTGCAACCATGGAGCCAATGGAATCACTTTAGAAGACTTACTATGTTACTGTTTTATTGGACATAATAACCTAAGTTAACTTAGACATTTATTATGAAGAGTTATTTATTATTTTAATTACTCTAGTTTTTATTTACTTTTTAGTAGTTATTTACTAACTTTAATCATTTATTTTTGTTTTACTAATTATTAGCAACAGAACATGCTATTCATTAAATCTAAAACAACCAATTATGTGCTTGGAAAGACTATCAGGGTAATAATTACGTTTTAGCACTACTAACAAATCTTTTATATGCTTATGCCTATTGTCCTTAGAACATAGCCTATTTATTCTTACTAGTTGATTAACAATAATATTATTAAATACAGATTTATGTAAGCAAGTTAAGTATCTTTGATATTTTACTATATTAAAGTCATATTCTGATCTTTTATCATAAAGATCAAAAGTAAATTTACTATAAGGATTTATTTCTATGTTTATATCTAAGATGTTTACAATAAGTTTTTCTTGGCTACTTTGTACTAGTTCTAGATTTGGAGGGTAAAAATTTAGAGATATATTATTATTATTATTATTAATAACAATTATGTCATCAATATATCTAAATATTTGGTAATTACCATTAACGATATTATTAATATTATCAACTTCATAAAAATGTAAATATAAATTGGCTAGCATACTGGAAGCATTTCCACCTTGTGGTACACCTTTAACCTGTAGGTATATACTATTGTTGTGTACTATATAATTATGTTTAGTTACTAAATCTAATAGCCTATTGAAATGATTTAGTTTAATTTCTTTGTTTAAGTATTGATTATGATTGTTTACTAAAGTTATTATTACCCTATTTAAATCAATTATATTGATATTGTTGAATAAATCTTTGAAATCAAATGTGACTAGAGATTTACAATTATCTAATGTATGTAGTTTTCTTACCAGACTTAAGCTATTATCAATTATTCCACAAACACCAGAAGTTATTACTTCTTGTGTAGAACACCAGAAGCATTACTGGTGCTTCTGGAACACCAGAAGCATTACTTCTGGTTACACCAGAAATACTAAACAGGGTAGAAAACATGTATTTCTGGCGTACTGAGAAAGCTGGCCTTTGATGCCAGTCCGCTTATGGGCATAGACAAAATAGCTGTCAAAATGAAAGAACTACTCAGAAGAGACTTTGGGTAACAAATATTTATTTTACGAAGATTATTATTTTTATTTTGTATTTTACATTTGAGAAGTATTACAGCAATACATTGCCTTCAAGTGTAGAAACTCTAGATGGGCTAAGAAACATACATATCTGACATACTTAGAAAGCAGAATCTTTGATGTCATTCCTCTTATGGGCATAAACAAAATAGCTACCAAAACGGAAGAACTATTCAGAGAAGACTTTGGGTAAACAAATATTTATTTTATGAAGATTATTATTTTTAATATTTATTTTTCAATTGAAAAGTACCACAGCATTGCTTTCGAGTGTAGGAACTCTAGATAGGCTAAGAAACATGCTTATCTGGTATACTGAAAAAGCTGGCTGTTTTATGTCATTCCAGCTATGGCAATAAACAAACCAGCTATCAAAACGGAAGAACTATTCAGCGAAGACTTTGGGGATATCAGTATGAACTGAAAGGTATCAGCAGATGAACAATTAAAAAAAATGCACCAGCTGTACCCGCAAAGGAGGCGCTAAAAATGAAAATGTATTAATTTCCACCGACTTCGTAGCTCTCACGAAGCGATGTTAATGCCTCTTACACAATCGGCATCTTTTTATGACATTGCCAACTAACGTAACATACAGTTCTTTCCATTGCAGGGTTGTGAGAAAATGGCGTTAACAAAACAAAACCAAAAAAGACTGGCATCGCCAGGGTAACGTAACACCACTGGATAACGTATCGACTTGCATATTAGAAAATCTAGTCCCTGGCAGCCGGTTATTAAAGGATTCGCCGAAAGAGTTGTGTTTGTCATTATCAGTTTTTATTTTAAGTGCATCCGCTTCGAAGTAAAGACATGCGTGCAGGCCCTTGTACTTGCCAGTGTTCCAACAATGACGTCCGACCGTTAGGGAAAAATAATAAAATGAACCGTAAGCAAACAATTGGTAAATATTCATAGCGAAAATAATAATAAAAATGAATAAAATATGTAACGTCTACATCCTGTGTAGTCGATCCTTAAAAGGCAGGAGAAAAATATGGGGAAAAGGGCTTCAAATTAAGATTTCTCACGAAGGATAAAGCTTGGATAAGCAGAGGCAAACTTGGATAACTAGTCATATGGATAAAGCTCATCTGGAGATTAGATGATCCATAATATGACACCTTACCTTGGCAGTCGACTATGAGAGACATCATTTAAATCACAATATTAATTTTCTTATATGTTTATTCATATTTTATTTATTACATATAAAAAATTCAAAAGCCATTAAAAAATACCTGTTGAGTCTGTACATTAATTGTATCGTTTTCAGGGTGCGGGTGGGGGAATTTTGCCTTTAGCTATATTTCTGACTGGCAGAAAGTACTGCATAGAAAATTATAGTACTGAGTTGGATAACTGAAATCTACAAAAAGAGTCGCAGTTGCAGGTATAATAGGTGTATACACACACACACACACACACACACACACACACACATATATATATATATATATATATATATATATATATATATATATATATATATATATATATATATATATATATATATATATATATATATATACTAGTTGGTACCCGCCAAAACATGACGGCAAGATAGTAAATAAATGTAATAATACACAAATTATACTCAACACATCATGGACAAATGTAGAAAATCATAATAATACGCAGAAACAAATTAATGTGCTTAAGAGGCCTCGCGCTTAGTGAATATCTAAAGCTAGATTTCAAAATGTCACTGACCATGCGCAGAAAGAAATTTTTTAATAGTAAATTATCGCTAATTAAAAAGCACGAAATAAACAGTTTCCATCAGATTTAATCTTCTATTACAAAAACATAATTATCATAGACTAAAAGGCAGAGAGAGGTCTGGAGAGACTCGTCGGAATAAACGTGTTTATCATTAAAACATATCACTGAGCATGTGCAGAAACAGTGAGTTTCTAAAGCCAGATTTAAACATGCCACTAAGCATGCGCAGAAATCTATTTTCAATTGTAAATTATCGCTAATTAATAAAAATTGCGGTTAAAAAAGCCAAATTTGACAAATCTGCAGACTGCAATCTTTCGTTTAAGACCAAAATAAAGTAAATTGATGCAGTAGTTTTCTCTCACGGACTGCCCAAAAAGTCGGCATAGCAACTTAAATATATAGATGTGTGTGTATATGTGTGTATGTATGTGTGTGTGTGTGTGTGTGTGTGTGTGTGTGTGTGTGTCCATTCGTACGCGTTTAAACTGATACTGTATTTTCTTATATAGCTTTGCTATATCCCTCCACTACTCTTGAGTGACTATTGGTCCTGTACCCATAAGTCATCCGAGAAGTAACTGCAAATTAAAACATTGTTCCTTCCACGGAAAAACACTGTATAATTTTACGTGACTTAGTATGCAATCCATAACCCGCTTGTGACAAGAAAAATGTGTTAAGTATTTCCCTTCGGAGCACCTTGATCCCAATCAAAGTGAATTTATTTTCGTAAGGTTTGTGTAACATTTTATAAATTTATTAAAATAATTACTGTAAATTATAAAAATACTCTTATTCTTGCTTCAGGTTCACAAAAACAAAAACTTTATCTGGCTTAAAAGACCTTTAACAAATGCAAATGAATTTATTTATTTATTTTTTTAAATTCACTTATAGTTGACCAAATAACATCGACGTAAAAACAAATTAAGCAACTTTTAGACTCAAGACCCCTTAATTAGCTTGAGCAAGTAATACCAATTATTTATAGATATGATTCTTTTTAATTCATGCCTACTCTCACAAGCTGTAAACATGCCACATTTATAAAAACTGAGATATAAAACCGACACCAAAGAGCTACCCTGCGCGATCATGATATTGCGCTGGGAAACCAGTTTTACAGGCAAGTTAGGTATGCTTGAGAGCAAGCACTATGGTTAGCTTCCCAACGCATATTTGTGCAGGGAAACTAATTTTAAGGGTATAAGAATTCTCTGATCAGTTCTCCTTCGCGTACTTTATATAGTCAGGCTTGCCTTTCAACCTGTACGCTTTTGTAGTTTTCTGATTTTATACTGTCTTATTAATGCTCCTTTTATTGTCTTGCTTATTCGATTGTTATGTTGTTCTTGACCCATTTCTTTCATTTAAACTATCTAATAAGTTTGTGGAAATGGGGAAAGCTCTCCCTCTCTCTCTCTAAGTACCGTAGTTTTAACGGAGTCTTTAGAGAAAATAGACGAGTTAGTACTAAACGAATTAGCTGACGAGTTGCTTTGTAGAGCATTTTGGATTTTTGTTAATATCTGTTTATAAGTTGTTGTACAGTTGAATTAAACGTATAGGTTTATGATAAGACGTTGATTACACATATTATATATATATATATATAATATATATAGCTGTGGGTGTCTACTTAATGTGTATAACCACAAGGGTTGCATTGAAGTGCGTATCCAGTTTGAGAGGACAGCTAATTTCATTCTGAGAAGCAATATTTCTTGGAATATCCTATACAGAAATTCTTTGTAGTGGAAAATAAGTGTCGTTTCCCAACAGTCTATGCCTACAGAGGAAAAAGAAACAGAGATTTTTTTAAACTCATTAGGCATAGTTTTCCTCTCAATTTTTGCTTTCAAGATATTAACAAAGGTAAAAAAAATTTAAACATTAACAACGTAGTCAGTTTTGTCTAAGATAGCAGTAACTTGAAGAGCCTTCTAGAATCGAATCAGCCGGCACAGGACAGACATACCATCTTAGCCTTTCAGGTCTTGTAATCATCGCCGTAGCTAGACCGCTGCAGATGACCACCACCTGACCTTCGCGAAAATTTTTTGAGGGCTTTATGAACACTTCAAAACAATATAATGATATCATTCAAGAGTATCTATGGAGGTTGTTTCACGAAAGTAATTTTTGCGTCTCTCAGAATAATCTAAAATTTTATCCATCTTTCTAGAAGTCCCCAAAACTTTTATGACCTATTCATACATTAACAAATATTCTAAAACGTTTGAGGACATCCAACAATGTTTAGAAATAGAAACATTTGTAGTACTTCTTTAGGGGTTAGGGAAGAACTTGGGCCGAAATTCGCAGCACAGTATCTTTTAAATTCCATAACCATGATTCTTAATTAAAAATTTCAAGATGAAAATGGAAACGTTTCCAGAGGAGGCATGCAAAATCCTTCACGCCAGAAGCTACCGATAATCAAACACAACTTCTAAGGATAGTGAAATGACAACGTTAGACTACATTTTGGTACTACATTGGTTTTGATATCAGTTTTGTTCTCACTTATTACATATTTGTTGACAATGAATGCATGTTCATTTTGAGTTACAAGTTCTTTGTAGCTCTATATGAACCAACGGATGATAAAAAACTCGGAATGTTATCGAAAATAGTTCCAAATTAACAAATATTTGTTCAAATACCCGTTAAGAAATATTTGTTCTCGTTACAAAGGCAAATTTTGAGGGGGTAATCAACATTTCCTATACTTTTTAGGCTTAATGAGTTGAGAAATGAGTACCTACCTAGTAACAGAGAAGTAAATCCATAGCAAAAATATTATCTAAAACGTTGTTATTTAACCCTTTTTTAAGTTAAAACAGAGATAGATACATAAAAATGCGTTACCCATAAAAAATAGCTTAGTAAATATCTTAAAGAAAGGAAAAAATTTCTTACCTCACAAATATTTAATTTTTATCAACAAAACCAATCATCAGTAACCATATTATTACACTTCAAAACGCAGTTGAATATATGTAGATGCGTCATGATACTTCGTGAATGTGTACAAATGAATTTAAAGTTTTCCTTAAAAAAATTTCGAAATATGGAATGATAAAAATTTGAAAGATATTTCTAATCAACGATTTACCTTTTCATTTATTTGCATAACATAGTCACCTATTCCTATGGTTTCTTTGGTCTTTTTCTATCGATTCCAAGTTAATATTCTAGCTCTGTATTCAGTTTATTCCATTCTGTGTAATGTTGCAAGCTAACACTCCAAAGAATCCTATACGGATTTTACACAGAAATAATTTTATATGAAAATACGTTTTTTAATCGTGCTTTTTTCATCTGAATCTCTCCCACTGATGAAGCCCTCGGGTAAAATCAATCCGTAAACGAAATTTCCTTAGCTCTGCTGTGTACTAACCCTATTGGATTCGCTCACCTCAATTTTAACATATGGATAAAATTAGTCCGAGGATAGCCGACTTGGATTTAAAGATTTTTTTAAAAATTGTACTCCGTAATAGAGAAAGAAATTTTACACCTTGGGGAATTTTTCATTTAAAAAAAAATGAAAATAATATTTTAAATTTAAATTATTCGGGGGAAAATAT